>CM022179.2:19684839-20284839 GCA_011420285.2 Erysimum cheiranthoides
CTTAGGCACGGTGTGCTGTTTGGCGATAACAGACTTTTCTTCTTCGAATTCAACGAACCGAGTCGCTCGATGGAGTGCATCTTCGAGGCTCACGGGATGGTTAAGTGATAAGTCTTCGAAAAATCGAGATTCGTGCCACACTGCCTTTTTGAGGGCTTGGATCGCGGCTTCATCAGGTATATCGACGGCTGTTATGATAGTTTTGAAGCGTCCGATGAATTTGCGGAGAGATTCTTTCGGTCCTTGGGTCATACTCCATAACTCGGCGTTGGAAGCCCCCTTTTCGATGTACATTGAGTAATGTTTCAGGAACGCGGTTGAGAGTTGGTGGAAGCTATCAATCGAATTGGCCTCGAGTCGAGAGAACCACCTGAGGGCCGTTCCGCTTAAGTGCTCCACGAAGATCTGGCAGCTTCCTGCGTCTCGCTCCTCGGCAGAGAAATGAGCGCGGCCGATGGCGATGCTGATGGTCGTAAGGAACTGCTTCGGATCTGAGTTGCCTTCGAATTTTGCCAACTTAAGCTTGGTGTGTCGTACACGAACCTTCGAGATGCGAGTCGTGAAAGGTGACTGTTGAGTCTCCTCCAATACTTTTTCTAGTTCAGGTGCCGAGGTGATGGCGCGGTGTACCTTTGACGACATGTCTTTGAGGGTTGTCCGAAGCTGCTTGAGCTCTTCGTCGCGCGTCAACTCGTCCTCGTCGCTAGGTCGTCTTGAAGAGAAATTGCTTGGACGCCGTGGCGAGGTATCCCTGGACCGTCGAGGAGAGGCGTTTCTGGCTCGTCGGGGCGAGGCGTCTCTGTCTCGGCGAGAAGTGCTCTTGGTTCGGCGAGGCGAGGCACCCCTGGCTCGGCGCGGCGAAGCGTCACGCGGAGAAGCAACTCTGGCTCGACGCGGGGGAGTGTCTTTAGCTCGTCGGGGCGAAGCGTCTCTGGCTTGGCGCGGGGAAACGTCTCTTACTTGGCGTGGTGAGGCGTCTTCGGTTCCTTCGTGATCACGAACTGGCACGTCGATTGTCCCGACGACGATGGAGGTTGGGCGAGCGCGACGAACTCTTGGTTGTTCCTGGATGGGGGTCTGCTGCGGATGGCTCGCGTTCTCGTCTCCGAGCGGGTGCATGGTGTTTCCTCCCATTGTTTGGAGAAGGTTGATCTGGTTCTGAGAGACCGTCTGGGCTGCGGCGATTGCGTCGAGTCGCTCGGTTGTCTGTGCGTCCTGTCGGTCGAGCCGGTCGAGGATAGTCCGAAAGAGGTCATCCGGATGGGTTCCTCCGGCTGCCGCGACTTCGTTCGTCACTTCTGCTGCGGCTAGGCTGCTCGTCCCGGCTGCGGCAGGGTTGCTAGTCCCGGCTGCGGCGAGCGGATCCTGTCGCGGCTCGGTAAGCATCAAGGGCCTACCATTCATGTCGAGTCCGAACTCGCTGGAGGTGTCCGTGTCAGTGTCGCGGTTCGGATACGTCATGTTCGGGTACGTCATGTTCACTGAGTAGTCTCGGTTCGTCACGGAAAGAAGAACAGCTCCAATCTACTTCCCCACAGACGGCGCCAATTGTTCGCAACCAGGGTAGCAACAATAATGTTTCTAAGGATTCGGGGAGAACGGAATGACTTCTTATTAATGACGAGCGAAATACAACAATGACTTAGTCCCGATTCGGCAGTTACAACGAGTTCTGCCGAGCCGCGGGCGTTTACGGAAATAAACAAGAGAAATTTTCTAAGTGTTTGGACTAAAACTCTCTCTTATTCTCTGGGTAATGACTAGCAGAAATTGCCTCCTCTGTCCAATGGTTTCTCTGGGTATTTATAGAAGGAGAAAACCCTAGTGCTTCTCTTGTGTCCTCCCGTAATGACGGTTTTACCCTTCCGGTTCCAATGGGCTTGTCTTAAGAGAGAAACCCATCAACACATTAAGTTGCTATTTTGGGCCTCTCAACATATAGGGGTATGGCCCATATCCAACAACTTTGCACTAAAACTGTGTGGAATAATCAGAATTAGAGAATTAGATATTATCAGAGCTAACACTACTATACTATAATGTATCTTGCTAAGTTAAGTCGCAAAGAAAATTGTTGGTACATGATCTCGCAACGAGATCGAGCCCAATGTTTATACGGCCCACTCCAGTTGTTAAAGGCCCAAACGGAGTACGGCCCAATGAAATTGTTAAAGGTCAGAGTCTCAAGGTCGAGTAAACCGCCGGAGGCGAGTTCAATGAAAGGCATTTACGAGAATAAGAACCCTAATACTTGACAAATTCTTAAGTGCGGATTCTGACATCTACAGAAGTTTTTTTTTTTGGTAAAAGACATCTACAGAAGTTAATTTGTCACATTGATCTTATGCTGTGTAGAGTCTGTCTACACCGGCTGGACCACCCTCTCTCAAGCTCACGAGTCGCTGGCTGGACCACCGTCTCTCAGGCACATAAGTCACTAGCTGGACCACAAACTACTTCACAATTTGACACCCTGATGCTAAAAAAACTTAGCTCAATTTGATAGATTTGTGTATGTATATAAACACGTTCCCTATTCACTTTGTGATATGCTAAATATGATGTGTATGTTCGAAAACTGTGGTCGGAAATTGCCATGTTTTCTTGTAGTATGCTCTCATCTCGTCCGGATAAAACAATTTGGTGTATGAGAGCAAAGAAGTCGAATAAGGCATGGTAAGTGATATTGTCTAATATTTAGATCATTTTTTCTTAGGGTGGGAAATTGGGTTTCTTTGTTTGCATGGGCAGGAAATATATTTTTATGAACACATGAATGCAAAATTGTTATAGTTGATTTTTAACATATTTCGCGTGAATTTGTTCTTTGTCTTTATCAACGATTGTGAATCACCTCTTGTGTAAATAATATTTAAATTTTAACCATTCTATTTAGCTGTAATTAGATTTTGTTGTTACTTGGATGACATGAATTATTGTGTAGATATTTACTGTGAATTCATCATGAGGCGTAAGGTGAATAATGAATGGGTTAAAAACGTTTATGGATTCATTGTATAAGAACCAGAATATCGAATAAGATTTTTGTATTTGGCTTTATTCACTGGAAAAAAGAGTACGAGAAGAATAAAGAGGAAGGGACCAAATAAGTTTGTTACAACGTGTTTTACATTTCCTATCTTGTGGTTGTGGTAGCTTTGCACTTCAAACTCAAAATTAAGCAGAAAACTTTAGAGCCAAACTATAATAACATTTAACATTTCTTTCTTTGACGAAAATATTCAAAAACAAAAGCTTGACTTATAAGATTAACTCAACGACTTAAAATGTTAAAGAATACTTGAAATCCAACGAATTAGCAGAAACTGAGGACTAGCCAAACATTTCCATATATCATTTATCCAGAAGATATGTCTCTCGACTATACTAGTTTGTTTGCCTATTATATTATGACATATCGGTAGAGTTCCTGCAGGGATCTGTGTATCTTATACACATTGAGAGCCTATCATCATATCTCTTCTCTTTGCCTCAGCTCCTAAGGACAAAATAAACAAATATGCAAAACCTAAATACATGACATCATCTACATTACTAAGTTCTAATCTAGTGGATAAATTGCTTAATTAAGTTCGATTGTTTTTTATTTTGCTAAAATTTTCTATTCAATCAAAGTTTTGGATACAAATTTGGCCAGAATATAGTTAAAGCTTTGAAGTGTTGGATACAAAAAAAAAAAAAAAAAAAAAAAAAAGATAGGGCTTCACACTAATATATATATCTCAATCTTTTGTTTGTTTTTAATGATATGATTGCTTATAAAATAGTTACGTTCAATGCAAGAATTATGTAGCAAGTATGGAACAATGATATAAATTTGTGGAGAAGAAAGACACATAATTCTTTATTTAGATAATAGCAAGTAGAAGTCATGTACAATCTAGGATTGACAACCTTCTAGGACTCGGATACAAACTGGAAATAACTTATTAAACTACTAGCACCAAAGTCTAGCATTTTTGTTTTGTCACGTATACGACAATTATTAAAAACAGGGAAAACAACACTCTGAAACTTGCATGTAGTTGTTTAGGCAGTTTTAACTCCAGTCATAGAGCTCTTGGTGCAGAGGATAGAACATGCCTTAACGCATTCTTCAACCACTACATTCACAATTTTCCTTGCGCCTACTCACCAAAACAGTAATAGAATGGGTTAATATTCTCTTCTCTATCATTCCAAATATATAATTAATAATAATATAATGAGCTTTGTTGGTTCGTTTCACCAGAGTTTCGGAGAGTCTTATATATTGTCATTGCACACAGATGATGCACACCCCAACTTGCAGTAGTCGTTGACATTATCATCTTGAGTCCAAATATCAAAAATGAAACCTTAATGAAACTGGTAACAAACTAACGTAATAAAACATATATAAAAGCAAAAATAATTTACTTGAGTCATGGGGATATTCCTCCGGACATGGCCCATAATGTTGTCCGTCAAAGAGTATGCATCCACTGAATGATGCACATTTTGGCCGGGCGCCTCCCGAAAAACGACAATTAGTATAGAGATTTCTATCAGTCATAGACGGGCAGCAGCTCCTTGCTTCTACTTGAATTTGCGCCATGACAAGACTCATTATGAGCACACACTTAGAATCACAATTTTGCCTTCCATCTTTTGATTGATTATTTGATTGATTGATTAGAGAAAATCCTTATATTTAAGCTTGTGTTGATGAAATGGTGATGAAACTATACTTGCTTATATACTAGTTGTTCTACAATTTTCCACCACAAACTTCATTTCACACCTTTCTAACATGCTCTATAAAGTCTACACACTGGCTGGGCCACCCTATCCCAATGGCTACCACAAACTACTTTACTTTTTATGTTTGTTTTTACAAATTGCAATTCATGTTTAGGTCGTGAAAATTGGTGTCATTTGGATCATCACGTTATAGAACTAAGAGTTAAGAGGAAAAGTAACGTTATGATCAAATATCTCTGATTTGGTTCTTCATCTGAATGGTTATGTTATGTTCAAAATATACGATTTCAGAATTGCGAGCTTATATAGTTTACATAGGAGGATCTTATAAGGTCTAAATCTAATCTACACATAATATATGTTAAATTAACTAAAGGGAGAATCATTGAACCTATCTAAGATTTATTCAATGACTTAAAGTTGAAGAATCATTGAAACTATCTAACGTAGTTTATAGAAGAATATGAATGAGATTTATTCAACAAAAAAAATAAATCTTAAGATAAATAAGAATAGTTGCGAGGGTCGACAAATTTGAAAAAATAGAGATGATAGAGTGTCGTTATACACTTATGCTGCAAACCAAAAATCCAATGTCACTATATATGAAAAAATGATGAATCCTCTTTTTTCAGTGGGAGCGATGTAGGACGTAAACAAATTGAGTAACCAGCTACATCACTAATATATAATGGATGCTTAATTTTTAATTAGTACTGAATTAACTTTTGTAATCATTTGTTAAATTATGTAAATTCATATATTTATATCAATATTGTGAAAATGATACAAATAGATCTAGATTTGCATCAATTTTTAATGAACTAATGCCGCACAAATTAATAATGGCATCGATTATTGTATTAAATTATAATTTTTGTATCGATTATGAATAAGTAATTTAAATTAGTATCATTTAATATTTTGATGCAATTTAATTTATGCAACTGATGACTTTTTTTGTAGTATCTTAAAAGGCCGAATCTAAAATGAGATGTTGCGAACAGATCTGTCGGTGATGTTGCTGATATCTTTCATGGCAAATGTGGTAGAATCACTAGACCAAAAATGTGTACTCTTAACATTATAAAAATGTTATCTAACAATATGATAACGTTAGAAAAACGGTCGACATTGTACGCATAATAAGGTCACCAATGTTTTATACATGTTTTTGACATTGCTATTAGATCGTTTTTTTTTAATATAGTATGTTCTCTCAGCCACTGTGATATAACATTCCAATTTTGTTATTAATGTTATTATTAATTTGGGTTTGAATTTTGAATTTTAAATTTAATATTGTGAATTTATAATTTTAAAAATATTTGGTGTATATTTATGGAATTTTCTCTAATATTTATAACAAAAACTTGATTTTAAATAAATTTTAGTTTGTATTAGAAAAAACCTATAACATCTAATAATTAAAAAAAAATTGTGCAAAATTGCAAATGCTAATCTAAAAATAAACAAGGCCAATGCCCATAGATCATAGTATCAGATTTTTTTCTACAAATCGTAATAATCCACGTGGACACATCAACCAATTAAAACCTTCCAAGTATGACAACCAGCAAGATACCTAAACCCAAGAAGACCTTCTTCTCCAGACAGAGGGTTTCTGGTAAACGGTAAATATACCCTTTTCTCTCACTTTTCTCGTCTTCTCGAATCGAATCTGAGAGAGAGAGAGATCAACAATGGCGGTCAAATCAAAACTCATCTCTCTTCTATTCCTCATAGCAACAATATCATCTGTTTACGCAGCTTCGTTTTCAGATTCCGATTCCGATTCCGATTCAGATCTCATCAACGAACTTGTTTCACTCAGATCAACAAGCGAATCAGGCGTAATCCATCTCGATGACCATGGAATCTCAAAATTCCTCACATCTGCTTCAACACCTCGTCCTTACTCGTTACTCGTCTTCTTCGACGCTACTCAACTCCACAGCAAAACCGAGCTTCGTCTCCAAGAGCTCCGTCGCGAATTCGGTGTCGTCTCCGCTTCATTCCTTGCTAACAACAATGGATCTGAAGGAACTAAGCTTTTCTTCTGCGAGATCGAGTTCTCACAGTCTCAATCTTCGTTCCAGCTCTTCGGCGTTAACGCTTTACCTCACATTCGTCTTGTAAGTCCCTTTATCTCGAATCTCCGTGACGAATCTGGTCAAATGGATCAATCGGATTACTCTAGGTTAGCGGAATCAATGGCTGAGTTCGTCGAACAACGAACTAAACTCACCGTCGGTCCTATTCAACGTCCACCGCTACTTTCGAAACCGCAGATCGGCGTTATCGTTGCGTTAGTCGTTATCGCTACTCCGTTCGTTATCAAACGGATTCTAAAAGGAGAAACACTTCTTCATGATCGTAGACTTTGGTTATCTGGTGCTATCTTCATTTACTTCTTTAGTGTTGCTGGTACAATGCACAACATTATCAGGAAAATGCCAATGTTTCTTCAAGATCGTAACGATCCGAATAAGCTTGTGTTCTTCTACCAAGGATCTGGAATGCAGCTTGGAGCTGAAGGATTTGCTGTTGGATTCTTGTATACTGTTGTTGGATTGCTCTTGGCGTTTGTGACCAATGTGCTTGTTCGTGTGAAGAATCTTACTGCACAGAGATTGGTTATGCTTTTGGCTTTGTTCATATCGTTCTGGGCTGTGAAGAAAGTTATTTACTTGGATAATTGGAAGACTGGATACGGAATTCATCCGTATTGGCCATCGAGTTGGCGTTGATTTCATCACACTTATGTGTTTCAACAGGTAATGGATTTAGTTTTTGAAAAACAATTATGGAGTTGAGTAATGATGTTTTGGACATTTTGTGTTTCGATTCGAAATACTTTTGAATCGGTGTAGTACTACAATTTCAGATGGTTTAAACTCCTTACTGCTACATTGGTCCCTTGTTAAGTTATTCATCTGAATGAGAAAGATATAGAACCAAGAATATGGGATCTTTAGTCAATGAAATCTTAGCACACTGTTCTGTCTGCTCTCTGTATTGCAAGCTTGGAACCATGTTTGGAAATTCAGATACTGAGTAGTGATTCCTGAGACCACTCTAGGATAGTTATTAGTGCATTATCACGTAGAGTTTCTATGTGAGGACTTTGTGATAGAGTGTAGTGTAACTGTGTAAGCATTATGGAACATTTTGCTTTGTTGTTGATCGGCATCTTCTCTTTTTAGGTTTGTGTTTCTATCTAATTTTGCTCTCTGCTTGAGAACGAGTCAAATAAAAATTGGCTTGCAAGTATGAGCTACTTGGTACCATCTAATACGATAGAGATGGAGTTTTGGTTTACACAGTTGTTAGGTTTAGCCACTCGACATGACTGCAGGCTCCCGCGGGTGGGAACCTGTCTTTTCTTAAGGAAAATCGAGATAGGGCTTTGCATTGAGTAATGAGTACATACATTTGTGAGATCACTTAAACTTGAAAAATTGCGAAGCATGCCTCCCAAATGCATCAGACGCTTAAGAGTTTAATTTTTATGTTTGCGTTTATTGTGTAGACTGTAGCTCATTTTTCTTTTCTAATGAATCTACAATCTTTAGCATTTTTAAACAAAATGTCGTTGTTGATTGTAAATGTAAAATGTATATTCGTCTTTGTGATTTTGATGTATAATTTTCTAAGCCCACATAAAAAAAAATGAATGAGCTCTATCTATCCATAAAGAATTTTTTTCTTATAACTTTCAAACTCTCTCCACTCCTTTTTGGGCTTGTCGATTTGGGCCTTGACTTTGAGAATTGAGATGTACATTGTGCATGTGTTGAAGTCTTAATCAAAATCAAAATTTGACCACCATTGGATTAATTCACGTTTCTTACATATTAGTTTAGGTTTCTCTCTTATGAAATAATGATGGTTTTTTAATCATCCATCTCGATAATAATTTGTAGTTTTGGGTTGGATTTTTTTTTTTTTTTTTTTTTAGTTTTAGTTTTGGGTTGGATTGATTTCTATCTGAGTTGGAGTACTCAGACTGGCACATGTTCAGGTTACGATATCAAATTAAGCTTAATAAAATTACAACTCAAATTTAGTTTACCACTATTAAACTGATTGATTTCCCTATAGTGTATTACTGTAGGTTTCATCTCATTTTTTATGTTGGGTGACACTGCAAAAGCAATTATTATCTATTAATGTTTTATTTACTCTTAACCCAAAACTATTTTTCTTTAAATTTATTCACTTATATTAAATAAAAGCATATATGTATTTGTTGAACAAGAAGTATAGCAAAATTTAGGTAAATGAATATTTTAAAATTAAATTCATTTCTTGACGAAGATAACTGATTTCACCCAAAGGCACGAGGTGTCTTGAAAGTGACTAAGCACAAATTTTCAACCTATATAAACAAAAATAACACAGCCTGTCTCACACAGTCACATTGTATGTTATTACAATTAAAGACAACGACGATTGCATATACATAAAAATTTATTCATATATGTATTTTGTAATTTTGTATGTGTTATACATTTATCAACCAGAAAACGTGAAGGCCACAACTCAAATATCTCAAAATATGTAGCTTTCGAAATCTATAAAGAAAAGATTAAGACTAATCATTTGATATGACAGCAATAGAATTTTTGTGTTGCGCCTTGTATGGATTATGAATACATTAGTTATTAATTAGTACTAATACTTAATAAAATAATAAATGACAGCTTTCTAAAGGGAAAGTCGTTTGTTAATTAGCAAAATAAAATATGTTTAGAAATGAACATTGTTTGAGACTTTGAGACTTTGAGAGGCATTGTTTGATAGATTTTGAATAATACAAATTGTATGATTTAGAATTTATCTTTTTATTTATTCCCCGGTTGCTTTATCCGTGAACTTCCAATTTTTTTTGTCTGCTTTAGATTTGTAGATCTTATTTTTTTCTGATGCTAAAATGATTTATTTTTTGTCCTCCATTATATGATGGAGTACTAATCATATCTTTATATGATCATCTATTATGCAGTTACTATAGATTAAGTGCGGACTTTCGCAACTACTGTACATTGGTAATATAAATATGTAAATAAAATTATTTCAGTTTTCAAGTTGTTGGACCAAATCTTTGATAACATTGTCTATGTATATTGCCATATTGGTTTAGTTGATGAATGGAAGCATATAATAAAATGAAAGCAATTGTATAGTTGAACCCGACACTAGTTGTTAGCCACTATATATGGTGGTTAATTTCCTCGAACGGCTAAGATTCGATCCAATCTTTTCTTCATGGATCATATGAACCCTCTTTGTGAACCTAAGATGAAACTATTTATAATAAAAACATTAATTAGAGAGAAAAACATGATAAATGTTATAAATATACATTTGAGCCAAAATATTAGATTCATCTTGACATCTTCATTTTCTATGAACTATTCTAACAAGCATATTAAAAATAAGTCATACTCATTGTAAATCACAATCACACTTGACTCTAAAATGCAAGTATTTTTAATGAAATACTAGTTTTTCTATGCACTATTCTAAACGCAGTCTAGCCCACTTTTTGAACAGTTGTATTGGAGTGGATGATAACTTGTAAACAGATGAATTGGTAGTTGAACTAAAACTCGTGGAATGGATTTACCTAAACCTTTAACTAATTTACTTATTGTCTTTACATAACATCGGTTAAACCAAACTGAAAACACTATTCTCCTTGTCCTTATCGGATAACATATTCGTTTTTCTGTTTTCCGTTAAAAAATATACAAATTTTATATTCCCCAATAATTGATCAAGAATATACTTCATATTTATTTTATATGGATATTATAACCACTACTCTTTCATGTTTCCTTCCATTTTTTATTTTGTCTTTAAATACCATTCCAATCTCAAACAAAAGGGTATTTTGTCTCTTTTCTCTTTCTTCTTCATCTTTTTTTTTTTTTTTTTTTGGTAAAAGGTTAAGTTTTCTTCATCTTCATCATCCATCCTCTTCAATCATTTCTTTCTATTCGATTCATTGCTTCTCTATGCCATAATTTATCAGTTCTTGTTAACATTATCGTAGAAGTGTTTCGGATTACAAAGTACACATACGTTTGTTGTTGTGTCGGATTCGAGCATGGCTACAAGATTCAAAGGGCTTTATCACAAGAGCTTCAAGTGTTTCTCCGATATATTTGGTAAATTCATTAGAATTCTAATCTTGTTTAGCTTCTATTAAATGGAAATGATTAACTGAGAATTTCCTTTTGTAGATGTGAAAGAGGATGAGATGGAAATTGGTTATCCTACAGATGTTCGACACGTGTCGCATATCGGTTGGGATAGTTCATCGAGTAGTGCACCTAGTTGGGTAAGACCTTTTTTTTTTCAACAAATCGTAAAATTATGTTTCGTTTTTGGCTATCTGTTTTTAATAATTATAACGTTAATTTTGGTTAAGTCTTAACCCGTAATGCAATTTAGCAGCTTCATGAATTCAAGACGAGAAGTGATGTTTTAGAGCCAAATTCATCGTGGCCGTTTCAAGGCAAGTATTTTTAATGAAATAATTTATAATTCCGTTTAATTCTACGCCTAATAAGTCAATTATTAAAACGACTAATTTCCATATATCAACGAATGAATGATTTAAGCAGACCTAAAAGAATAGTATATATAAGTTGATCGATGGATGTTATAATTAATATAACCATATATGTATGTATATGATTAAATAACATATATTGAAAAAAAAAGATATATTCTAATTATTGTATATTTATTTTTTAAAAATATATAGATTTGAAATCGGCGATGGAGGCATTTGGAGAAGTTGAAAGCAGCAAAGAAATGGAAAGAGAATCAACAAAACAAAATTTGAAGAAGAAACTCTCTTCAAGAGCTTCTCTATTGTGTAATTCATGGTCACCACGATTCTCAAGATCAAGCAAGGTCCTTGCTTAATTATTTTTAATTTTAATTGCCCATGCCATTGTTTATATAATAATATAGAGAATATAGTGAGATATCAATAATAATGTTTCATTCAAGATATATCTGTTCAAAAGTGTGTACAAATTTATATTCAAATTGTCTTTGCAGTGATATTGGAATCGTTTTACTAATTTCACAAATTATAGTTTCAAAAGTACCTATTAAGACATCTTTCTCGGAAAATACTTAGGTTCACCCCTGGGGTGAACCTTTAAATTCACCCAACAGATTATAGCCAATCGTTTTGCCATGTCATTATTAATTAACAGAATTAAAAAAAATTAAAAAAAAAGAAACAGAATTAAAAAAACAAAAAGGAAAATCGACGTATCATAACCTTAACGCCGTCGACAAATGAGTGGTTAGGGTTTAGATTTTACAATTAAAACGAAATTAGATATCGGTTTGAGTTGACAAAGGAGTGGTTAGGGTTTAGATTTTACAATTAAAACGAAATTAGATATCGGTTTGGGTTGAAAAATGAGTGGTTAGGGTTTAGATTTTACAATTAAAACGAAATTAGATATCGGTTTGGGTTGACAAATGAGTGGTTAGGGTTTAGATTTTACAATTAAAACGAAATTAGATATCGGTTTGGGTTGACAAATGAGTGGTTAGGGTTTAGATTTTACAATTAAAACGAAATTAGATATCGGTTTGGGTTGAAAAATGAGTGGTTAGGGTTTAGATTTTACAATTAAAACGAAATTAGATATCGGTTTGGGTTGACAAATGAGTGGTTAGGGTTTAGATTTTACAATTAAAACGAAATTAGATATCGGTTTGGGTTGACAAATGAGTGGTTAGGGTTTAGATTTTACAATTAAATTAAACGAAATTAGATATCGGTTTGGGTTGGCAAATGAGTGGTTAGGGTTTAGATTTTATAATTAAAACGGAATTAGATATCGGTTTGGGTTGACAAATGAGTGGTTAGGGTTTAGTTAAAATCGATGGAAATTGATTTTGGCTAACGAAGAAGATGAAGTAGAAGAACCGTGTTCACCGTCGACGGCGTTAAGATTATGATACGTCGATTTTCCTTTTTGTTTTTTTAATTTTGTTTCTTTTTATTTTATTTTATTTTTTTTAATTCTCTAATATTAGTAATGACATGGCAAAACGATTGGCTATAATCTGTTTGGTGAATTTAAAGGTTCACCCCAGGGGTGAACCTAAGTATGGTTCATCTTTCTCTTTATCTGATGATTATGACTCCTTTTTAGGATATCTATATTTTTTATTTTCAATTTCGATTTTTTTTTTATTATAACATCAATTTCAATTTCGAAGTTTCTTTGAAAAGAAAAAAAAAAGTACAAAACTTAGGTTAACAGGGTTGTGAATGTGATGGAAAGAAACTATATCAGGTTTGAAAGAATTCTACTTTTTTCACCAACTCTGTGTTTTTACTATTTAGAGATTGTGGATTTCACAAGCCTTTTATCCTTTTGTTTTTGTCAGTTCATTTCTTCCTAAAGTGATTTTTATGAACTTTAGAAGCTTATGTTTTCTTTTACATATCTTTTCAACTATATACAATATATGATTTCTGTCACTATAAATCATAACTAATAAGAAGTTATAACTGTTTGACAAAACATTTGCCCAAAAAAAAAAAACTGTTTGACAAAACAAACTTAAAAGTATATGTATTATAACACTCTCCAACAAAAGAACAACTCTCATATTTATTCATCTTGAAAAATAATTGCTTCACATGATGATTTCAAGTCAGCTCAACTAGATCAATTGAGTCAAATCAATCAGATCACTATTGTTTGAGATCGACTTCTGTCCGAGTTAGATTAATGTTTCTGATTTTTGTTACCATATTATATTTTCTAGGCCTGCAACTTAAAGCTTAATTGGTTATAAATGAGTTGAATGATCTCCTTAACAAAATGCAAAATATAACGAAATGGTCAATGAAGTTATATATTCGTAAAATCGTAGGTCCATTTGCTTATGCTGATATGGTATGGGACATACTTTAAATTCTTGACGAATGGACCAAAAAGCTGATGCTTGTTAACATGGGCTAAACATTTGTCTAGCATATACGATCCGGCCCAGTTATTATGTATCATATGTTAGACCTTAGAAGTAACGAATCTGTAGATAAACTATCGGTAGTAAATATATAAGGAATGGAAACGATAATGTGCAGTGACCAAGTTCCCAAAATTTTTATAAAATGCAAAAACTGATGTAAGACAAGTCTCATGTATGATGTCAAAAAAAAAAAAAAAAATTCTCATGTATTGCCATAAGGCTCATACGTTTTTTAAACTATCTTTTTTTTTTTTTGTCAAATTTTTTAAACTATCTTTTTTTAGAGGAATTCCTCAAAACACCACCATTTTAGTTTTTTTTCCAAAAATACCACTAATATCAAATTATTGTTCATGCTGGAAAAAAAAAAAAATCAAATTATTGTTCATAGGTATGAAATTTTAAATCTTTGGTTTGGGTTGATTATTTTGCAATTTAGGGTTTAGTATTTATGGGGTAGGGTTGGGGTAGGGTTTAGTGTTTAAAATTTAGAATTTAAAATTTAAAAATTAAAAAATTTATTTTATTTTGATGGTATTTTTGTCCTAAAAACAAAAATGGTGATATTTTAGAGAATTGTCTATTTTTGTAACTATCTATATTTCTCAACAGAGAATTGTGGCATGACATATTAATATATTATTTTAACAAAAGTACTGATAATAAACTTATAGAAAAATATGAACAGCGCAACAACGAAAACGACGTGAGATCCAATATCAATCGTTGGTGCTGTCCAATTGCCAATGAGGTAAATTTTATGAGCATTGAACTTGTTTTATTTACCTTTTTAGGTTTAAAAAATGTTACAGTTTATAAAGTTTAAATGTAAAAGTATTAAAAAAATATAATAAATAATTATAAAAATTTATATTAAAATAGAAACATATATAAAAATTACTTTTAATTGTTTAAGTGAAAATCTGTAAATTGGGATCGTTTTAGAATTCTTTATTTCTTAAAAAGGTTTTCTTTTTAACTTGTGCAATTTGAGTTGTTTTTACTAATTTGAACGATATTGTGTAAACGATGAACTTCATAACTCTATTGTGTTACCAATTCATGATTATTTCAATATGTACTGGTTAAATGAATCAACGACTCATATCTCACGGAGCAAAACGCGCATGCAGAGAGATCAATCAAGTGAACAATTTGGAAAGCGATATGTCTGATGATTCGTTAATTTCCCTAATTTTACGAACTTTCCTGAAAATTTTCCTAGCCGTCGAATATGAACCAAGTTTATCACCTGACCTATAGACACACACATATACATGCAAATGGACACATGTGTTGTATGAATCAGTAGCATTGGTGAAGAGAGAGTTTGTCGTGTAATGAGAGTTGCATGTGTTCAACAACTTTGTTATGTTTTGTAATTTTCCTCTTGAGATATTTTCTACGGTGAGAATTTCATTTGCGAGATTACATCAATGGTGAAGCCTGTACGTCCAACATGTGACCAGACCCTCTTTTATTTCAACGGTCCAAATTAACATTACATTAACACACACACACACACACACACACACACACACACACACACACACACACACACACACACACACACATATATATATATATCATATTTAATACTGTAGATCCTATTCATTTTATTGTCGTTAGCATCGATGACGGAATGAAATGACAAACGATACATCGTGTTGTTCGTGTTATTGTTACCAAAACGAAAAGAAAAAAAGTGATAATAATGATACTATGTTTGGTTATATAACCGTTAGTTTACAACTATCGATTTCAACGATGAATTTTGGTAATTAACGATATAAATTTTCAAATACTAAAAAAATAAACAGCGTTTACAGTCAGATTTACAGTACTTTTTATGACTGATATATAATGTTCTCATTATAGTTCAACTTAGAAACTAACTTGTCACATGTAGATTGCTCATTTACTCGTGATAACTATTGCCGGCAAGAATATAAAATCATGGTTGGAATTATATGTATAAGTCCACAAAGGAGGAGAAAATAAAATTCTTGAACATTGAAGATTATTTTCTATATAATTTAAAGGAAACAGAAAAATCAAAGAGAGATACCGTAAAATAGGTTTTAATTTTAAATACTACTACTTTGGAAAAAATTCCAAATCACAAAATTTATTAGGGAGGGTCTCTGAAAGTTTATTAAACTAAGCCTAAAATCTGTAAAACTCGTACCTCAGTTTCAGACTAGATCATTTCTATTCTTTCCTAAAATTTAGGAACAAAATTTAAGATAAGAAAAATTCATTTTTGAACATATTTAAAGTTAGCAAATTTGACATAATTTTAATGGGTTTTATATTTGCTTCCTTAACGTTACGTAAGACCCAAAGTCTAACACTTGGTTTCTTCGTGGTCATAATAAAAAAAAAACAATACATGCATTTGTTCCTTTTCCGGCAATGTCATTTATTCAGACTTTCAGACTTTATTTTTGATTTAAAAAATGAAAAGAAATTCTTTTTTTTTTTGTGAAAGAAATGAAATGATTTTTTTTTTTTTTGTTAAAGAAATGAAAAGAAATAAATAATACAGAAAATTCGAATGACAGTATATATACATATTATCACCCTTACAATGGAATATAAGACTTGTTACTAATTTTAGAATATTGTTCAGATTCCGTAGTATTAGAAAATAAATTAAAATAAACACATTACTATTGACATATGAGGCAAAAAAAAAAAAAAAGAGAGAGAAACTTTTAAATATTTTTAAAAAGATAAATATCAAGAAGACAATTGAGTACGTGTATACTAATTTCAAATTTGATATTTGCTTCCGTAAACGTAACGTATGACCCAAAGACTAACACTTGGTTTCTTCATGGTCATAAGATAGATTCCAAATTCTTGAAGACAAAGTTTTATTAGTTATTTTTCCCGGCAATTTCATAATTTTCATTAACTGAATATAAACAACTATCAATACGATTTACAAACTTTTAACTTAAATCATAATTTTAAAACCTTAAACGGATCTTAATGAGCTCATGGCCTCATGCACCGCCTCTCAGATATTTTGACGAAATTACCCATTTAATATAAACGACTAAACCTAACTATAAAGGGTATTTTCGTATATTACTAAAAAACCTAACTTGTCGTTACACTCGAATGAAACCTTTCCCTCCTCTGTTTCTCGATCTCCCTATATATTCTCTTCTTCTTCCTCTTCCATTTTCCCAACTACACAGACGTCTCTTCTCTCTCTCTCTCTCTTAGAAACTCTCAAACCCACCTCGAGATCATCGTCTTCATCAATTACCCACAAAAATAAACACAATGATCTCTTCAATCAAACCTGCTTCATCTCCCTTCTCCACCTCCTTCTCCAGCAGCGTAAGGCGGTCACTTCCAACAAAGCTCAAGTTTTCTCCTTTACACATCATCAAGAATTGCCATAATCAAAGCTTTAACTCCAATGTCTCCCATAAAAAGCCTCTACACATTTCATCTGCTTCGAATTTCAAGCGTGAGGTCAAAGTCGAAGCTTACGAGGCTGATCGATCGCGTCCACTAGATATTAACATCGAACTTCCCAACGAACAATCTGCGCAGAAACTAAAAATCGGAATCTACTTCGCGACTTGGTGGGCACTTAACGTTGTATTCAACATCTACAACAAGAAAGTCCTCAACGCTTTTCCTTACCCGTGGCTTACTTCGACTTTGTCTCTTGCTTGTGGTTCTCTTATGATGCTTGTCTCTTGGGCCACTAGAATTGCAGATGCTCCTAAAACTGATCTCGATTTCTGGAAAACTCTGTTTCCGGTAAGAAATTATGAAATTTATTTTGCATTCAGTTGTTGCTTGGCGGATAATTTCATCTAGTTTTATGCGAAATTCTAGAAAATTTTCGATATTTTTTTGATGATTGAGAGCTCGATTTCTGGAATACTCTGTTTTCCGGTAAAAAAATTCGAGTTTCTGGCATAGAACTGATCTCGGGCTCTGTTTTACTCTGTTTTCCGGTAAACAAATTAGGTTTTACTCTGTCTTCCGGTAAGGATTTAGGATTTACTCTGTTTTCCAGTAAAAGTTTTTAGGTTTTACTCTGTTTTCCGGTAAAAAAATTTAGGTTTTACTCTGTCTTCCGGCAAGGATTTAGGATTTACTCTGTTTTCCGGTAAAGGATTTAGGTTTTACTCTGTTTTCCGGTTAGAATTTAGGGTTTTGTTGCCAAATTTCTGCCATAGAAGCTGATATTGAGCTCTGTTTTCCGGTAATAATTTAGGGTTTTGTTGCTTGATGAATTTATTAGTTTGTTTAATACGAAATTTCTGACACAAGTCAGAGGTTTTTTTAACGATTTAGAGCTCGAGCGAGCAGTAAACAAAGCTAGAACTTGGTGGAACTTTTTTGTTGTCTGATAATGAAGGGTGTGTTTTGATGTTCTTGTATTCTTCTTCAAGGTCGCTGTAGCACACACGATAGGACACGTGGCAGCAACAGTGAGTATGTCAAAAGTAGCAGTTTCATTCACACACATCATCAAAAGTGGTGAACCAGCGTTCAGTGTGTTGGTCTCAAGATTCTTCTTGGCAGAGACTTTCCCTCTTCCTGTCTATCTATCTCTCTTACCAATCATCGGAGGCTGTGCTCTTGCTGCTGTCACTGAGCTTAACTTCAACATTATCGGTAAACCTCACAATCCTAGAAGATTGGTTTTTGTGTAAACAAAGGATCTCATTGTGTGACATTTCTTTGAAACTTTGTTGGGTATTTTTGCAGGGTTTATGGGGGCAATGATATCGAATTTGGCATTTGTGTTTCGGAATATCTTTTCGAAGAAAGGAATGAAAGGGAAATCAGTGAGCGGAATGAATTACTACGCTTGCTTATCGATGATGTCTCTTTTGATCCTCACTCCATTTGCTATTGCCGTGGAAGGTCCTCAAATGTGGGCTGCTGGTTGGCAAAATGCTGTTTCTCAAATCGGACCAAACTTTGTCTGGTACGAACTAAAACGAAGATATCTCTTATTAAGTAACAATTAGTGGATTGGTCAATATCTCGTATATATTTCTTTGGTTCCCTTCTACCTTATGATATAAGATTCTAACAGGTTTTGATATAAATTTTGGGAGAAACTTAATGTTTTGTGTTTGTTTTTTAAAATCAACAGGTGGGTAGTGGCACAGAGTGTGTTTTACCATTTGTACAATCAGGTCTCGTACATGTCCTTAGATCAGATTTCGCCGTTGACGTTCAGTATCGGTAATACGATGAAGCGGATTTCTGTCATTGTGGCTTCGATCATTATTTTTCATACCCCGATTCAACCGGTTAATGCACTAGGTGCTGCCATTGCGATTCTTGGAACTTTCCTCTATTCACAGGTAAACAAAACTTTGTTATTGTTGTTCTGCCAAATAACCCTTGAATGATACTAGGAGAAATATTTGGTTCTTGAATGAAATAATCAAGTTGCGAAAAAATCGCCAATTTTCGGTTTCTCTATTTGGTTCTGGAGTGAATAATTTCTAGTTCTAATGAACTTTTTACTAACCTTGTTTGTCTGTTCCTTGCAATCCTTGAGCAGGCGAAGATGTGAGGATGGTTTAGGATCGGAGGTGGTTTTTTGGGTTAATTTTGATAAAATAACTAACAAGAGAGTAGCCGGAGGGGAGAGAATATTCCGGTGAGATCAACATCGGAAAGTGCTTTTCCAAGTCAATGGATATGAAGAAACTGGAGCTCCAAGTTGATAAACACGTTAGATTGTTTGTTTACATTTGATCTAGCATATTAGATCCTGCACAAGACCGACTAATTCAATAGGATATAAATTATTTTTCGTCTCTTTTGTTTGTTTTGGGTGATGCTATTATGGTAATAAATAAATCAGAGTAATTTCTTGATCAAACCATCTACTGAATTACAAATGAGGTGTCTATCAATACGGATGTAAATACTTATTGAAGAAATCATAGATGATGTTGAAGTGTTTTTTTACCGGTCTAATTACATATAGCCACAAGTTGTAAACGGGTTTTGAGATTCGGGTTCTAAATGGACGAGTTCTAAACGGGTTTGGGTCGGGTCGGGTCGGATAACCCATATTAACATCCCTAGCCACAACCAGGATAAAAATCTACTCAATCTATTCGGCTATTCCTTCTACTTTCTAAGAAAAATGTTCTTGGTTTCATAAAAGATAAAGGTATCTAAGTTTCTATGAGATTTTACATAATCTTTTAATATTTATCATTATATAATAATTATTGTTTAGTTATAATAACATATTTTATAGGAAAAATTAATTGATGGTTGACATGATATATTTAATTAAAACATGTAGAAACATTGTAAATATTTATTTTAATAAAAGAGAGATAATATTATATGTTTTGGATGTCCAGTTGAGCTTAGTTTATAAGTTCTCAGTCTCTCACACACTCTCATCTCATCCCAAAAATAACAACATTGGAGAATTCCTCTATTGGGCTTTGTCCATGTACTCCTATTTTTTCTCTTCTTTTTGGGTCAAAGAATTTTTGTCTCTTTTATCCTATTGGTTGTGGTGAAGTTTAGAGAGGAAGAGTGAGTTTATTCTGGGCCTGTTAAGAAGTGATATGAGGCCTAATTTGGTATTTATAGTGAACTTTAAAGTTGGTTGAAATGAGAGGTATTCTTTGGAGTAGGGAACTAAAACTTTTCCAAACGGCTAATAAGCTCCGCCACCTGGGTTCGAGTAGCATTGACCACGAAGGTTCGAAATTTAACATGGTTTCCCCTGGCCAAAAGATTAGTGTTTGGACCTAGAAAACTTTTGAGATCATTTCTGAGTTATAAACAAAAAAGCAAAAAAAACAATAATACATGATATTAACATTTAATAAACTGTGACCTTATTTTCTGCGAATCTAGTCACTATAGTGAAGTTGGTGAGACGACACCCACCAAAAACGAATACGTAGTTCAATTACGGCTTTCCAAATTTTTAATGTTAATATTGTCGGTAGATGAGATGGAGACATTTAATCATTTATACATATCATATACGAGAAGATTGGGAAAGTGCTATTTGTCCAGCAGTGGATAAATATTCAATGTCTTGACCGAATTTGGATTTGATTTTCAGAACATGTAAAACTTTGCAGATCTTGAATTTATTTTAAGTTAAAATATTTCCAAGTTGCTGCATGTTAGATTGTCTAAATATGCAAGTTATGAATGGCCAATCCTCATATGTAAAGTTTAAGATTTTTAATAAATAATCCTTAATAATTTTTTTTTTTTTTTTTTTTGTAAAATGACAGTCGTTCCACGTATAATCAATTACAACCATCTAAACTACAATAAAATTTAGTTTTATTAGAAAAGAAGATAAAACACAATAAGCATATAATCAAACATAGGGCCAAAGAGTTACGTTCACTTGATTGGACGTGATGGAGAGAGCTCACATCTCGTCTGGCCTCGTCATCATCGTAATCTATTGAAGATATGATTTACAAAGTTCTTTCCCTGGTTCCGAATGATAACTGCGTTTTTCACTGTGGAAACACTTCAAATAGTTACGAAAACACATAGATACATATATATATGTAGATATTTTAACATTGTTACGACACTGTTGCGGTGCGATTTTGGGATGCGGTATGATTATCATTCGGAGCTACAAAATATATTTTTTACCCATTTTCCGTTTGGTAACTAACGGCGAACGACCAACTAGACAACCAAATGTCCCTCTTTTACTTTATTCCAATACCTTATAATACCATCAAAAAAAATATTAAAAAAATATTTTAATTATTAAATATAAATTTAAAGTAATGATATATATGAGTGAGAGTAAATTTTCAAAATTAGAAAGAAATCTCATCCTTAAGTCCGTGATCACCAACATACTCAAAATCTTGGTGATCACGGACTTAAGGTTAAACGATTAATCAAAATCTCATACATGCATGTTATTATGTGTGTTTAGATATTGATCAAATTTAATATTTGTTTTTGTTTTGTTTTTGCAGAATTACTCTTCGATAGTGACTGTTCATCCAGAGATAATAGAAGGAAGAGCAGGAACAATGGTGATTGAATCGTTTGTAGTTGATGTTCCTCAAGGAAACACAAAGGATGAGACTTGCTATATAGTCTATCTAGTCTTAATCTTTTTTTAAATACAATGTTGAAATCTGATTTAATAGGGAACCCGAAGATATGAGAAATTAGGATATGATTTTTATGCAATATTATGATTTATAAAGTTATTATATATGTTTAATTATGATTTAGTTGTTATAAATTTGCTATATTTTTGGGTCAAATTTTCTTTCGTAACAATAAATAAATATAAATACTACATTACGCTTTTAAATTTGTTATCCATATCTTGGATTTTTAATATAATTGATGTATAATATTTGTTTTACCATAAATTTCCAAAATAATAGGAAAGTGTGATATTTTTGAAAATTAATATCGGATATTTAAGGAATATACTTTTAATTTTGTTCCTAAGATATAGGGTAATATATTAATCTCTTTTTAAAATTCAATGTGAAAATCTCTATAGTTTGAATATCTTAATCTATTTAATGGTATAATAACTACTTAATTAATTAGTTTAAAAAAAATAGAAAATTCAAAAATATGGGAAAAATAGCATCCGATTTTTATGCAATATTATGATTATAATTATAAAGTTTCTAAATACGTTTAATTACGATTACGTTGTTATAGATTTACTACATTTTCGGGTCAAAACTTAACAAATAGAGCATATAATAGATAAGAATATTATGCTTTAAAGTTTGTTATCCATATATTGGATATTTAATATGATTGATAAATAATTATTATTTTAACATTAAATTTTCCAAAAAATAGGAAAGTATGATAATTTTTTTAAAAAAGAAAAAGCGACACCGGTTCAAATAAAAAACCCTTTCTTCTTGATTAATGAAATCACTCTAATCATGAATCATGACAATTTAAAAAAGAACTTATAATAATTTAAAGTAATCAAACCGGAAATTTAGGACATGATTTTACGGAAACGGAAACGGGTCATAAATTTTGAAATAAAAAAGAGGTTCCATTTATGCCCATGTTAAAGTCTGAGACGGGAACGGGATGGTACGGACCGAGAATTTAGGACGAGATTTTACGAAATGGGAAACGGGTCAGAAATTTGGAAATCGAAAAAGATGTTCTATTTATGCCCCAGTTAAAATCCGAGACGGGAACGGGATAGTACGGAACAGAGAATTTAGGACGAGATCAATGAAATCTTTCTAATCATGAACCAGGATAATTTAAAATGGAACTCTTAATAATTTAAAGTAATCAAACCGGAAATTTAGGACGGGATTTTACGGAAACGGAAACGGGTCATAAATTTTGAAATCGAAAAAGAGGTTCCATTTATGCCCCTGTTAAAGTCTGAGACGGGAACGAGATGGTACGGGACCGAGAATTTAGGACGAGATTTTACGGAACGGGAAACGGGTCAGAAATTTGGAAATCGAAAAAGAGGTTCTATTTATGCTCCAGTTAAAATCCAAGACGGGAACGGGATGGTACGGAATCGATAATTTAGGACGAGATCAATGAAATCTTTCTAATCATTAATCATGATAATTTAAAATGGCTCTCTTAATAATCTGAGACGGGAACAGGATGGTACGATGCCGAAAAATTAGGACGGGATTTCACGGAATGGGAAACGGGTCAGAAATTTGAAAATCAGAAAAAGAGGTTCTATTTATGCCCCAGTTAAAATCCGAGACGGGAACAGGATGATACGGGACTGAGAATTTACGACGAGATTATTGAAATCACTCTAATCATGAATCATGATAATTTAAAATGGAACTCATAATAATTTAAAGAGGTTTCATTTATGCTCCATTTTAAATCTGAGATAGGAACGGGATGGGACGGGACCGAAAATTTAGGACGACATCTTACGGAAATGGGATAGAAATTTAAAATCGAAGAAGAAGTTCCATTTATATCCGAGTTTAAATCCGATAAACAAATTTAAGAAATTATTTTTCTTACTTAATATTTATAGAGTAATAATAATTTTGAACATTATCTAATTTGCATGCATTATAAACAAGGACCTAAAAATATTTATATTATTTTAATTTTTCATACACTAACAATTACTATTTTGATAAATTTTGCACCCGGACGCAGCACGTGTTATATTATCATAAACTATTTAACAACAGCAAACTTATAGTGAAACAAACTGTATAAGAACCTAATACTCTCATACTAACTTGAACCCTAAAACAAACTTTATAATACAAACACACATACAAAAACTTAAAAATATATCACCCGAGCGAAGCACGGGTTATTAATCTAGTAGTTGGTAAATCGCATAATTGCCAAATCGGTTTACCATTCGATTCGATGCGATACACCAACTACCATTCGCTAAACCGG
The DNA here is from genome assembly GCA_011420285.2 of Erysimum cheiranthoides. NCBI lineage: Eukaryota > Viridiplantae > Streptophyta > Magnoliopsida > Brassicales > Brassicaceae > Erysimum > Erysimum cheiranthoides. The sequence goes on from CM022179.2 coordinate 19,709,035, forward strand.
TTTCTCAAATTGTTTAACCATTTGTTGATAAACCATGATTACAATAATCACACCATATCCAAAGGGGGCATCGTCACTCGTCACCTACTAGTGCACCAAGAAGGAAAACAACAAACTGAGAAGCAAAAAAATTTCAATAAGCTTTCTTTTTTGGTCATGGACCACATTTAAATCGTTATGTAACTTTTAAAAGGTTTATGGGACACTCAACTAGTTGCCCCAAATTGTATTACTTATAAAACTCGGCTGCTAGGGCCAAACTTATCCGGTACGTAGAGATATCTATTGATCGCGTCAAGACCCTCATGGGCTCCACTTTTGACGTTGCTCCTTTACCTACCTTTGTTTTGACGTTGCTTGTTATATATTATACATAAGAGTTGACAGATTTGACATTTTCTCAATAAGGTAGACCAAAATATATCACATTTCTTACATGTACATATAGATAATAGTATAACAAATCTTGGAAAGACACACAAGAGAACCAAGAACAATGAAAACTTTAACCAGTTTCGTAACTATAATCTTATTACATAGCTTATTGTTTCATATTTATGGTCTTCATCAAACTTCTTCAGACAACATTTTAGAAGTTTCATCTTCATTTCCTTCTGATTTTCTCTTTGGTACAGCTTCTTCCGCATACCAGGTACTTCTTTTTTTCTTTTCTTTAATATTTTTAAAAGTAGTTTTCTGAGTCATTTTCTGAATTAAAAAAAAAAAATTCTGTTTTTTTTTTTTCTTTTGTAATTTGATGTAATAGTATGAAGGTGCGTTCTTGACCGATGGAAAAAGTTTGAACAATTGGGATGTCTTTACCCACGAAAACCCTGGTATGTATTTTATTTTCGTATCCATTTCGTTTATTTTCTGTTTAAATTAACGTTAGCTTAGAATTTTGGTGATTCACTTATTCGTTTGAAAAGTTTGTGTTATTCGATTGACAAGTATATGGGAATTGCAGGGAAAATACGTGACGAGAACAATGGAGATATAGCTGTGGATCAATATCATCGATTCATGGTTATTTTTCCTTATAAATTTTTTTCTCTTCTATTTTTCTTTTCTTCAACTTCTTTTATCTTATTATATTCTTAAATTATTTGATATTATTTTATATTATCTACTATATATGCTTAGGAGGACATCCAATTAATGACTTTCCTTGGAGTAAACAGTTATAGGTTTTCAATTTCTTGGTGTAGAGTATTACCTAGTAAGTCCTTTTTTACTTAAACCATCACTATAATTAATATTACATTGCAATGCTTGATAAAAAAAGATCGATTGTATCATATACTAACCAGAGATGATACATTAAAATATCGAAACTGAATCTACGTAGAGTTATTCAGATTTTAAAATAACCAAAGCTTATTATTTGTGACACAGGAGGAAGATTTGGAGAGATTAATTATTCGGGAATAAAGTATTACAACATATTGATCGATGCTCTCAGTAGTAGAGGTAAAGTATTTGTCTCTTACGCCTTATAATAAATGGGATTATTAGTTTTATTAAATACTATAATCTCAGTACATTAATTATTTTACATACGTGCAGTTTAACTTAACTTAATTAATTATTCTTAGCAAAAAAAAATACTTTATCCAAAACAAAAAAAAAAACTTAATGAAATTTTTTATTGTTTCCACTAATCATTACCTAGGGATTAAATCATTCGTGACGTTGAACCATATGGACTATCCTCAAGAACTCGAGAACCGGTTTCAAAGTTGGTTAAACCCGGAGATGCAGTGAGTGATAAATATAATTACTAATTAATTAACCCTGATTAGTTACAATTTTTTTTTTTTTTTTTTTTTTGTCAACCCTGATTAGTTACAATTGCCATGAACTTATAATGAGGACAATTTTTTTTTTTTTTTTGTTATTTTTGACAGGAATGAATTTGCTTATTTAGCTGATATATGTTTCAAGCATTTTGGAAACCGAGTTAAATACTGGACCACACTAAACGAACCAAATCAACAATTAATCTTAGGCTATCTAACGGGTAAATTTCCACCGTCTCGTTGCTCCACACCGTACGGGAACTGTAGCCAGGGGAATTCAGAAACCGAACCTTTCATAGCCGCGCATAACATGATCCTTGCACACGCAAAAGCGGTTAACATATATCAGACCAAATATCAGGTATTAAACTTATGTATGTATACATAAAATCTGACGTTTGCGAGTTATCCATATAAATATAATGTTTTGTAGAAAGAACAAAAGGGGACCATTGGCATTGTAGTACAAACATCATGGTTTGAACCCATTAGTGATTCCAATGCGGATAAAGAAGCTGCTGAGAGAGCTCAATCATTTTACTCGAATTGGTATGTTATATATATTACTATATATAAGATCGGATTTCTAAATATGTTCACTCACATGTGTATGTGATATATATTGTCTTATCTATTTGTATTTTTAACATAATAGGATTCTAGATCCTGTTATATATGGAAAATATCCAAAAGAAATGGTAAATATTCTTGGAGCAGCCTTGCCGCAATTTACGAGCAATGAAGTGAAGAATTTAAAGAACTCAAGAGCAGATTTCATCGGTATTAATCACTATACAAGTTACTTCATTCAAGATTGTTTGACTTCCGCTTGTAATACCGGAGATGGAGCTTTTAAGGCTGAAGGATTTGCTCTCAAATTAGACCGGAAAGGCAATGTTTCTATCGGAGAACTTGTAAGTATATTCATTAATATATAGTTTGTTATATTCAATATTTTATTGGTTCAGTGACCATTTTTTTTGTATGATTAGACCGATGTAAATTGGCAGCATATTGATCCGGAAGGATTCCACAAGATGTTGAATTACTTAAAAGATAGGTATCCAAACATACCGATGTTCATAACCGAAAATGGTACAAGAACTCACGATTTAACCAATGATCGAGTCATGATCCATATTTGAAATTTCATGAACAATTATTATCAATGGCTTAAAGGTTTTGGAGACTTGCAAAAACCGGAAACAACGGATAAAGAACTTCTACATGACACAAAAAGGATCCAATACATGAGTGGGTACTTGGAAGCTTTACAAGCAGCAATGAGGTAAATAGTTTACGTAAATTTATGAAGCGATCCAATTCTGAATTCTGATCAATGCATTTAGTTAGTCTTTGAACCATTAAATTTAATGCCAATTTACTAATTCTATAAGTTGTGATTTTTTTTTTTTTGGTAGGGATGGAGCAAATGTGAAGGGTTATTTTGTGTGGTCACTATTAGATAATTTTGAGTGGTTGTTCGGATATAAGCTTCGGTTTGGTCTATTCCATGTGGATCTGACAACTCTTAAAAGGACACCGAAACAATCAGCTTCATGGTACAAGAAGTTTATTGAACAACACGTGAATCGAAGAGATCTCGCGTAGATAATTAATCAATACATTAATTTTTAATTCTTATTCATTGCAAAGAATGTCAAACTACGAAAGCATTTAAAATTTAAATTCATTGTTTTTTTGTTCTTCTTCTAAAAGTGAATATTTTATGTTACATGATTATTTGTCTAATCTTGCACGATTATTCTATTAGCATAAGAGTAAGTTATTGAAGAACGCGTTTATTTTTTGGTCAAAAGAAGAGAACTTTTTTTTTTTTGGTGAGAACAAAAGAAGAGAAAACTTTGTTCGTATTTATAATTAAATTAAATTAACTTTTTAGAAAATTTGCTTTACTGAAATAAATATGGTTTTTAATTTGTTTGGTTGAAATAAGTCAGGATTTGATTCGGTGCAAATTATATATTTAAGATATTGTTAGGTAAATCACGTTTAAATTTTTTTTTTCCTTCAACTTGTCCTTTGAAACACTCAAAGTTTCAAGTATGATTCACTCTTCTCCAAGTATGTAACTACCTTTGCTACACAAAATTTCTATCAAATTTTTATTCATTCATTTCACTCTCAATTAAACTTTTAAAAAATTACATAATTAACTACCCATACACGTTTTTTTGCTGCATAAATAATTGTTGAACCTTTAAAAAGTTTTAAAAACAAATTATCTACTTAATAATGTCGAACTGTGAGACATTGCTTACAGTCAGTAAACTACAGATATCGATTTAATTAAATACAGAATGAGTCGTAAAACAAACTAAAGAAAAAGACACACGAACAAATGATAACATAAATAATATATTAGCAAAATGGGTCGGAATTAACATAAATAACATATTAGCATATATAAATGGTTGCGTGGTTGTCGTTTGATGAATTCCTTTGTTCTTTTTAAGACAAGATCGTTTCTAGGTACATAGAAGTCAATTTCGTTGCCATGTAAACTGTATAACTCTTAGTCATGACAAATCAGGTTTAGTCATCAACCTCAAAATTAAAACTAAAAAAAAAAAATATAAGTTTCGTTGCAACATTTTCAACCGATCGAGAATTAAAAAATTTTAAAAAGTTGCGTGGTTGAGTTAATCGTATGGTCTCCATCGCTGATATCTTCAATTTTCTTGATTAGTTCTCTTAATTAGTCTACATATAGTATAGACACCTAGAAATAAAACAGATATAATCAAGAAAAAAATAGCTAGAAAGTTGAATAAGAAGAAGAAGATGCCATTTTATAAACCTCTTAGGATCATCGTTTTTTCGGTCCTATTTTTGATATTTCTTGCAGTATACGCAACCTTGTTCTTTGATTTTTTTTCAGACACTGGAAACTTCAAAAGAAGTAAGTTGAGATACGAAACTTCCGACGATAGCTATGAAGCTAGGAGTAGCCACGTCACCAACCCTATCCTCAGCCGTCATACCACCAACCCCTTCGCCAAACTGGTCAACATTCTTCGCCGCACCACCACTTCTTGTTCGAATTCGTAAGTTGTTTCTTTTTACTTGCATTTAGATCTCTCAATTCTTACTATGTTGCAAAGGAATTGAGTCTTTGTATAAAAGATAATGCTATGAATTAGTCGTGTCGTAGAATTGTAAATTATGGCTACGGTTATTAAAATATTTAACACGCGAGTAATATTTAAGACATTTATTAATGAACATGTTTGTTGTTAAAAGTTAGATAATATTAATTAATTAATGTTTCACACTGTCAAGACATGAAATATGTGGGTTTTAAATCCGGAGAGTAATCCCCTACTATTATTAATTCCATACTATTAGGCTATAAATTATAGTCATGATATTTTTAATTCATACTTACTTTACTTTTACTTTCTAACTTCCATATTTTTTTTTATATCTAGAAATTATAATCAGTAAAATATCTTTATCAAAAAAAAAAAAAATCAGTAAAATATTAACGTACGAAGTTAGATGGAGTTGTTAGGCACAAGTTCATATATTACATTTTAATGATTTTCTTTTAAACTTTATGAGAGGGCATGTACCAAATACTTTTTTTGGCTATAATATATGTAGACATATTGTATGTTTTATTATATTTAACCAAATTGATGTATAGTTAATGATATTTTAATAGTTTCGAATATATTCAGTAGGTAGAAATAGGGGAATTTTTAAATAATATATATACAAGAGTGCCCCAAATCTCAATAATGCATTTAAAATATTCTGCAATTTTCATATAAATATAGACACGTATAGATAAGAGTAGTACACACCAAACCACAGAAGACAAACACGCGAAAAAAAATGAAATGTTTTGCCAACTTTGCAGCTATATTTTTATTACAAAGCTTATTGTTTCCTCTTTACAGTTCATGTCTTCATCAAACTTCAGACAATTCATCTCCATTTCCTTCTGATTTCTTCTTTGGCACAGCTTCTTCTGCTTACCAGGTACTTTTTTGGGTTCTTTTTGTATTTCTGAAGTAAAATTTTGGAGACAATTTATAATTTTTGTTTTGTTTATCTTTTTGGTTTTATTTGATGTATATAGTATGAAGGTGCGTTCTTGACCGATGGAAAAGGTCTGAACAATTGGGATGTCTTTAGCCATGAAAATCCTGGTATGTATTTTATTTTGGCTTCGTTTATGGTTAGTTTGGTTTGGAGAAACTCTTCAAGAATGTAGAAACTGAACTAACTTGGCGTTCAATTTGATTCTTTTTCCTTTCATCCAGTTTTGTTTTGGTTTAGATATAGCTAAACAATATGTTAATCTGTAATTATTTATATATTCATGCATATCATTAAATTAATTACAGTTTAACTTTCTTTGATTGGCTGTCGGCAATTTTTTTTTTTTTTTTTTGGTAACAATGCAAAGTTTTCAACTTAAAAATGCCTTGTTGATTCCATTGACAATATTATATTAAAAATGCAGGGAAAATAGTTGATGAGAGCAATGGAGACATAGCTGTGGATCAATATCATCGATATATGGTCTAAAAACTTTTCATTATAATATTTTGTGTCTTTTTCTTAAACTATATATGTGTGTATACGGAGTATATATATACATATTACAAACGTGGTTGATTTGTATCGTTTTAAATTATATTTCTTTATTTTTCCTTTTGTAACATGTTTTATACGATTACAGGAAGATATCCAATCAATGTCCTTTCTTGGAGTCAACAGTTACAGATTATCTATTTCTTGGTCTAGAGTCTTACCTAGTAAGTCTTTATTTCCTTAATCATAATAATATTAATAATTAAATTCGGTTTAAAATTAAACTTCTACCAACAATCGATCGGTTCAGAGATAAAATTACATTAAAAATGTGTATCTTTTTGTTTGATTAAAAGTTAAAAAAATACCTTTGCATTTGGAAAAATACAGAAGGGAGATTTGGAGGTATTAATTATAAGGGAATAAAGTATTACAACAATTTGATCGACGCTCTCATTAGAAAAGGTAATATTTACTCTCCATTCGTCTTAATTATTGTTTATTGATGCACTAAATCCAGAAATTTAACTTCAAAAGATTAATAATTTTCATGTATATGTTTCCAGGGATCACACCATTTGTGACGTTGAACCATTTTGACTATCCTCAAGAACTCGAGAACCGGTTCAAAAGTTGGTTAAGCTCCGAGATGCAGTGAGTTGTTAAATTAAGTCTCTAACTATTTCACCATAATTAACTAAAACTAATTCCTTAATTGTTTTTATTAGGAAAGATTTCGGCTACTTAGCTGATATATGTTTCAAACATTTTGGAGACCGAGTTAAACACTGGTTCACGATAAACGAACCAAACCAACAAATAATCTTAGGTTATCGAAGTGGTTTATTTCCACCATCCCGGTGCTCTATGCCATATGGAAATTGTACTCAGGGGAACTCGGAAACTGAGCCTTTTATAGCCGCACATAACACGATCCTTGCACATGCAAAGGCCGTTCAAATATACCGAACCAAATATCAGGTAACAACAATCAATATAATTAATATCTATATGATTCTAACTATTTCGTATTTATTATATAGTATTTATTTAAATACGATGTTTTTTAGAAAGAACAAAAGGGAAGCATTGGCATTGTGGTACAAACATCATGGTTTGAACCCATAAGTGATTCGATTGCCGATAAAAAAGCTGCAGAGAGAGCTCAATCGTTTTATTCAAATTGGTATGTTATGTTATAATTAGTCAGACCAAAAGATTCATCATATAATTCACATACTCATGTTTTCTTATCTAATGTGTACTAAACTACCAGGATTCTAGATCCTGTTGTTTACGGGAAATATCCAGAAGAAATGGTGAATTTACTTGGATCAGCTTTACCGCAATTTTCGAGCAATGAAATAAATAGCCTAAAAAACTATAAATCAGATTTTTTGGGTATTAATCACTACACAAGTTACTTCGCCCAAGATTGTTTGGTCGCTGCTTGTAACGCTGGAGATGGAGCTTCTAGAAGTGAAGGATTTGCCCTCAAATTAGACCGAAAAGGCAATGTTTCAATCGGAGAACTTGTAAGTACATTTTCTAAAGTTTTTGTTGGACTAGTATTAGTGTTTTCTAACATTACTTTTGAAATGCTTGGTTTTTGGAACATGTTAGACCGACGTTGCTTGGCAACATATTGATCCTGAAGGATTCAGAAAGATGTTGAATTACCTAAAAAATAGGTACAACAACATACCAATGTACATCACTGAAAACGGTACAATTACCTCAACCTTTCCGGTTATATCTCTTTTAAAAAAATTCATTTTGGACAACTATCATCCATCTTTTTCAGGTTTCGGACAGTTGCAAAAACCGGAGATGACGGTTAAAGATATTATGCATGATACTAAAAGGATACAATACTTAAGTGGATATTTAGATGCTTTGAAAGCAGCAATGAGGTATACGAACTGTCGATTTAATTAGTTTATAAACCAATTAATGGATCTCAAAGCAATGTCGGATGAAACTAGTTACGCAATTACTAATTCCTAATAACTTATTTGTAATCTCTTTTATAGGGATGGAGTAAATGTGAAGGGATATTTCGCGTGGTCACTATTAGACAATTACGAATGGTTGTACGGATACAAGGTCCGATTTGGGCTATTCCACGTGGATTATACAACTCTGAAAAGGACACCGAAGCAGTCAGCTTCATGGTACAAGAACTTCATTGAACAGCAGCGCATGAACATAGAAGATCACATAGATAAATAAATGTACATTAAATAAGAATTAATTAGTGTTCTTAAACAAAGGAAGTGAAAACTAGGAAGGGTTACTTAAACATCTTCTCATTTTTTATTTTTTTGAATGTGTATTGTGTATATCTTATAAGTACGCAATTGTTTTGCTAATCTTGCACAACAATTTTATTACAAAATTAAATCAGTGTACATGAAAATTCGGGTAAGCATCTATTAAAATTATTTTATGGATAAAATTGTTGTTCGAATTACTTTTAAACTCGCCCATGTTTTAGCATTAAAATTTCAAAATTTGGTCTGGTTTGATAACGACTGTTACTGAATATCATGAGCATTAAAACTCGATCGTTTTCTAACATTATATAGGTAGCATTCAACTCAATTTGTTTAATTTAATACTTTATATTATTTAGGAGTATATATATGTGTGTGGAAATTTAATATCAATACAATTATACACAGAACTCATTCAACTCGATGGAGTATATTTAATATGTTTTGCCAGAAAAAAGAATCTGAGTGTGGTTGAGCAATTCCTATGGTTTAGTATGTATTTATAGTTGATGTCTTCCTTTGATTATTTCTCTTTGAGGCGTGAGTTATTTATTTATTGTTTATTCATTGTACATCCCCCTGTTATTTTAATATTGGGGTCGAACCTATTCAATAAGGTCGCAAAATAAGAAAAATATTATAAAGCCAACGTCATCAAAATTAAAACTAATATATATCTTAATCATGAAAAGCAATAACTAGTCAAAAATAAATCTCTACTAAAAGAAGATGTAACCTACATAGAAAAATATAGATTTACGAATCGATAAGGTTCTAGTCTTCATTAATATTTTGCTAATATATATAGTGCATATATACAGCAAAGACAACACCAAAAGTCAGAAGGCAAACACAAACACGAGAGAGCAAGACAAAATGGGAAATTTATTCATTTCCGTATCGGCCATCTTATTACAATGCTTAATGTTTAATGTATATTGTCGTTCATGTCTTAATCCAAGTTCTTCAGAGAACATTTTAGAAGATTCATTTCCATTTCCTTCTGATTTCCTCTTTGGCACAGCTTCTTCTGCTTATCAGGTACTTGCTTTTTTCTCTTTCATATCTTTTGTGTTCATGAGTTCATCTTATTACAAAGCTTAGTGACTTTTTTTTTTTTTTTTTTAAAAAAATTTTGAGTTTATTTGATGTAAATAGTACGAAGGTGCCTTCCTGACCGAAGGAAAAGGATTGAACAATTGGGACATATTTACGCATGAATATCCTGGTATGTATATTGATCTGGTTTGATTCGGTTTAGTTCCTATTAAATTTGTTGAGTTTGGAGAAAATCATGAACAAATTTAAAATATAACTAATCTTTTGCACACACAAAAAAAAGACAAAAAAAAAGAAGTAAAATATAACTAATCTGTTATGGTATTTGGATTAGCTTCATCCAAAAATTAGCTTCATCAACGCAATTTCCATTTCCTAAGAGAAATTAATGTTTTATTAGATTTGTATTCGAGTTTGGTTTATTTCGCTATAATATCTAACGTGTATAAATATATGATATTTATACATAGTTGCTCATATCAGAGCATGAGGTCCTCACGACAACTAGTCGTCATGTTTGTTGTTGACGAAGTAGCTGCTCATATATATATGTTTTATCTATATCTGTCTGAATATTATAAGGCAATTAGTTACTTAATTAAAATTTTAATTGCCATCGTTATATTCTGTTGACAAAATATATATATTTCAGGTAAAATACGTGATGAGAACAATGGAGACATGGCTGTGGATCAATATCATCGATTTATGGTCAAAATAACTCTATAATTAATATTTTTTTTGTTTTATTTTCCTACTTAGGAAACGTGATAAATTAGGTTTTATCCAAAAAAACGTAATAAATTAGTTTTATATTATGGTTACAGGAGGACATCCAATTAATGACAACGCTCGGGGTCAACAGTTACAGGTTTTCAATTTCTTGGTCTAGAGTCTTACCAAGTAAGAAGTTATTTTTTCTTTCTAATATTATGATGATAAAATGTTATTACTAAACTGGTTAAAAAGATATACTAATTTTTGTAGCAAAATAGCAAAATTATGAAACCTGGGAAAAAAAACGTAAACAAATGGTGTTTTTTTTCCTAGTAATATATTAAAAAAAATGAACTCATTTATTTATGACTGTCGTTTTTGAAAATAAAATAGTAAATTTTGGCTACTTGGTCAATATTCTCAAAATCAAACTGTACCATTAATCAATTGGTAAAATATATTTCAAACGTACCGAAGATATTCAGTAAAAAGGTTTGTTACTTGGGAAATAGGAGGAAGATTTGGAAGTATTAATCATTCGGGAATAACGTATTACAACAGATTAATCGACGCTCTCATTAGTAGAGGTAAACATGTTTGTCTTTAGTTACTATTTTGTATTTGAACTAATTAATAGACTTTTATAAATGTAAGAATTTGGTAAACATATCTAGGGATTACACCATTTGTGACGTTGAACCATTTGGACTATCCTCAAGAACTTGAGAACCGGTTTCAAAGCTGGCTAAGCCCCGAAATGCAGTGAGTGGTTAACAAGAATCTCTTAAATCAATCAATCAATCGTTCATCTAAAACGGAAAAAAACCAAACCAATAATGTCTAATTTCATCTTTCGAATTTTGAAGGAAAGATTTCATGTACTTGGCTGATACGTGTTTTAAACATTTTGGTGACCGAGTTAAACACTGGACCACATTAAACGAACCGAACCAACAATTAATCATGAGCCATCTAAAAGGCACATTTCCACCGTCTCGCTGCTCCTTACCGTACGGAAACTGTAGTCAAGGGAACTCGGAAACCGAGCCTTTCATAGCCGCACATAACGCAATCCTCGCACACGCAAAGGTGGTTCACATATATCGAACTAAGTATCAGGTAACTAACAAACCAATCGATATAATATGTCTATAAACTTATCAGTTATTTCGGTCTAGATAAATTGAAATATGATGTGTTTTAGGAAGAACAAAAGGGAATTATCGGCATTGTGGTGCAAACATCATGGTTTGAACCCATCAGTGATTCCATTGCGGATAAAGAAGCTGCGGAGAGAGCTCAAGCTTTTTATTCGAATTGGTATGTCCCATAATGATTACTAAAATTTAAAATTCACATACTAAATATTCGTATATACCAGGATTCTAGATCCGATTATACACGGAAAATATCCAAAAGAAATGGTGAATATACTCGGATCGGCCTTGCCAAGATTTTCAAGAAAGGAAGTGGAGAACTTAAAGGAGTCAAGATCAGATTTTGTGGGCATTAATCACTATACAAGTTACTTCATTCAAGATTGTTTGTTATCATCTTGTAATATTAATGGAGATGGAGCTTCAAAAGTCGAAGGATATGCACTCAAGTTAGACCGAAAGGGCAATGTTACCATTGGAGAACTTGTAAGTACATTTTCATCATCTTTTTTTTTCTAAGGGGGTGTTATTGGTTTGTGATTTAAATAGAGTTTTGATGACTTTAATAAAATCATAGAAAGTGAATAAGTGAATGATTTAGAAGAATTGTTAGAGAGTTTTCTATAGTCTTGTTGATTAGTTTTTCTATAATCTTGTAAAGTCTTTCAAACAACTGCAGTATTTCAGCATACTTTCCATGACTTTATTTTGTAAAGAAAAGTGTTTCAAATCATAAACCAATAACACAATAATTGAATTCATTAACAATCATAGATTGTTATAGATTGTTTTGTTTTAGTTGAATAACACAAAACTTTTAATGACTTTATAAAACTCTTAATCCAATAACACAATATTCATTAAGATTTTAAATGACTTTTTACAAATCACAAACTAATAACACCAAACTTTAAGAGAGTTTAACAAAATCTTGATTGAATAACAACAGATTCTACACAACAATTAAAGTCACTAAAACTCTATTTAAATCACAAACCAATAACACCCCCTAAATTCTTTTCACGCTCCTCGAATTATAGTATAGCTACTTTAACATTACATTTCAAATTGTTTTTTTTTTATGATAGACCGATGTAAATTGGCAGCGCATTCATCCTGAAGGATTCCGTAAAATGTTGAATTACCTAAAAGATAGGTATCATAACATACCGATATTCGTAACTGAAAACGGTATAAGACCTCAAGGCTTAACCAACGATCTCATTCATGATTCATATATATATGGCAATGTACATTTGACCGATGCAAATTGGTATTTGTAGGTTTCGGAGACTTGCAAAAACCCGAGACAACAGTAAAAGAACTTCTAAATGATACAAAAAGGATACAATACATGAGTGGATACTTGGATGCTTTGCAGTCAGCAATGAGGTAAAGAGACTGAATTGTGCAGTGAGCCAACTTGGGATTTTTATTGCATATAGTTAACCTTTGAACCAATTTACTATATATGTATTTTGCAAAATCTGTTAGTACATTAAGTCTTTTGTGAATTTTGTGTAGGGATGGAGCAAATGTGAAGGGCTATTTCGCATGGTCGCTATTAGATAATTTCGAGTGGTTGTATGGATACAAGCTTCGATTTGGGCTATATCACGTTGATTCCGTAACACTCAAAAGGACACCGAAACATTCAGCTTCATGGTACAAAAACTACATTGGAGAGCACATTAGAAGAAGATATGATTTGATATAATTAAGGACACATTTTTTTTCTGGATTTTGGCATTCACGAAATCAAATAATACGAATTGGTTCAATCTTTATCACACATCGTGATTTTTTATTCATCGACTCATTGCATATTTATATATACTACTTTACTAATTAACATACGAACTTAGCTTTAAGGTTTCTAATCCAACGAAACCCATTTCTACATGGGCCTGGTTTTACATGATGGCTCTTCTTCTTCTATTGTCTTACGAATACAATCCTTTTCCCTCTTCTATGGCTCAAGCTTCTTCTTTGCTTTTATTCTTCTTCTCATCTTTCTCTTTCAATTTATTTTGTGCAATAAGTAAAGGTGCGATTCCAATAAGATCATCGTTTCGTGGGTCCCGGTTTTCATCTTTTTACAAAGACCATCAATTATATTTTTATTAATGGGTTACAATTTTTTTTTGTCGTGAAATTAAAATCTTGAGGATGAGGAATTGGATATCTTCATTAATGACAAAAAACCATATAGAAAGAAAAGTTGATTCTTTATTGCGTGAAACGAACATAATTACAACTACAAGAAAAGAACAAAAAATCTACTTTGCTTTTGCGTGAAGGATATAATAATTAGATACAAGTAGAAGAAGAAGATGGCTTATTTATAGTGGAAAAAATGTTAAGAACTTATCATCTGTAGAACAAATCATTTTAAAATATCTTAACTGAAATATATACTAAAGAAAGTACCAGAAACATCCATGGTTTCCATCGGTGAATTTCACAAGGTTGAAAAGGATGGTAAACTAATTTTTGTATATCACAATCCCATACCTCAAACACAAAGCCCAACCTCCTCCCATGAAGCAGCCAACCACGACAACCCTTTCCAACCACTTTTTACATGTCCTCGTGCACGAGTTAATTTAAAAGACAGGAAGTATCCAACTGATCACCCGGTTAATTCTTCTCCGGAATACGTCGTCTATCCAATAAGAGCTCCAAAGGTAAATGGTCATTCTACACTTCCTTTGTTTTGGTGTAACAATAAAGAATTCGATGTTGATGGTGGGTGCGACATATGCTACGGTTCGAATTTTGGTACAGACTATTATTTCTGTGTCTACGATGAAGAAAAATATCACAAAGAATGCGTCCAATCTCCAGTTCAAATCAAACACCCTTACCATCCTGAACATTCTCTCCAACTTTCCTATCGTCCTTTGCGTGCTCCTAGTATTCAATGTTTAAGTTGTGGAAGAGAAGCAAAACGGCTGGTATATTATTGTACCAAATGTAAAGTTATAATGCATACAATATGTGCGATGAAGCCGATACCCTTCATTGTAGAACAACCAAATAGCCATGACCATCCCCTCACTCTTTTTTGGCCTAGGCAAGCTTCATTAACTTGCAACGTTTGTGGTTTATTAAGAAAGCTTTATCCCACCTACGTTTGCCTCGAATGCACCTTTGTTGCTCACAACGATTGTATGTATTCACCACACATCATCAAGATATCACGGCACCACCACCGTATCTCATACACTCCTTCTCTCCAATCCAAGGTTTGGTCTTGTGGAGTTTGTCGTGAAAGTATTGACTGTGATTATGGTGCATATACTTGTGGTAAGTGTAGTGATTATGCTGTCCATTCAAGATGTGCTCTAGGGAAGGATGTTTGGGATGGAAATGATCTCAAAGGTGTTCCAGAAAAAGATGATACAACAAAAGATGTTGAGTCTTTTGAGATGATATATGAAGGATTGATACTTCATTTTCTTCATGACCATCATCTCCAACTCGAGGTAACCAAACTTTATGATGAAAATAAGCTATGTCAAGCGTGTGTCCTTCCAATCTTTAAAGGTAGATACTATTCTTGTACGGAGTGTGAGTTTGTCGTCCACGAAACATGTGCAAAAGCTTGCCGCATAATACAACATGCGTTGCATCCTCATCCACTTACATTAAAGATTAACTGTGGATATAGTAGAGGTTTCTGTTTCTGCAATGCTTGTGATCGTTGCTCTGGTGGTTTTGTATATCAATGTCCGATAGAGAAATGCGATTTCGATCTTGACATACGGTGTGCTGCAATTTCTGAGCCGTTTGATTACAAAAAACATGATCATCCATTATTCCTAGCTTTAGATCCAAAAGAAAATCCTTTATGTTCCATATGCAAAAACTTATGTTACAAACAATTGAATTGCATAGAATGCGATTTTGTTGTATGTATGGGGTGTGCTACCTTACCATACGAAGCAAGGTATAAACATGACAAACACTTTCTCAGAATTTTATGTGGAGAAGAAGTATGTGATCAAGATTGGTGCGAGGTATGTGAATGTAATTTGAAAGATACAAAGACAAATGTGTTCTATTGGTGCGATGACTGTTGCACTACTTTGCATATTGAATGTTTATTGGGTAAAGACCCATATTTGAAGCCTGGTCAATTTATCAAAGTACGTGAGAAGGAGGTTCAAATTTGCAAAAATTATGTTTCTCGACCATTATGTGATGATTGCAAAGAGCCTTGTCAAGGCAAAATATTGAAGATAGGCAACCGTAAAGCATGTTCTATTAACTGTGTGTATGAGATTATTTCTAATGAGTAGTGTGTTTATCTATTCCTTTAAGTGTTATTTGTGTGATATGTTAAGCTTTGACATTGATACATGTAAATGTTTATTTCTTTTATATATGTTGTAATTTGTTGGATTTTATTTTCTAATCACTTCATCAACCATTAATCGAATTACATTTCGTCTCCCTTCTATAGTTCTATGTAATTATTTTTGGAAATTCGATTTATTTCGGAAGAAAGAAAAGTGATGAAAGACTACTCTCCTCTGATCATCACTTCATCATCATCATCGCCCATTGATCGAATCACATTTTGTTTATCTTCTCACGATCTTGTTCTTCAATCATCCAATTCAATTGACGAGTACTGATTTTGATTCGAGGTTCTCCGGTTTTGATTTCACCATCCAGCGGTGATCGGAGAATTTCGCCATGTCGTGGGGATTAGGATGGAAGAGATCATCGGAGAGTTTCCGTCTGAGTCTCAGTTACGGCGCGGATGATCTAAACGACGATTCGATTCAATCACCGTCGGCGTCACCGTTCGGATCTCCAACTTCGTCGTGTTCTTCTCCATCCGCGGTGGAGGATTCCGGATTGATTTAGATTGGACGGCGGGGGATTCGGAGGATCAGGTAGCGTTGAGATTGGAATCGCAGCTAATGGTGGCTTTGCCTGCACCGCATGACACAGTGGTGGTTGAATTGAAGGGAATTGAAGATGACGATGAAGGTTGTGGAGAGAATGTTGGATTAGAGATGAGAGTTGAGAAACGGAGAGAGCCGTTACGAGCAGTTACATTGATGAAAGCGGCTGGCTCGGGTCAGCAGTACGACGGTGTAGGCGTCTTGGCTAGGCTGATGAGGTCTGATATGATGCCTGCAGCCATTCCTGCACCGGCTATTGATGTTGCTTCTTCTTGTGGGGTGCATTGGACTACTGTGACCTCGTTAAGTCTTTCTGGTTGTGGTTTATTGGTATGTTTCTTTAACATGTCTTGATTTTTGGATATAATTCAACTAATTCTTTCAATAAAAAGCCAGTTTTTGTTTGACATGTTATGCTGTCAAATTGGGTTATCATGTTCCGTTTGTAATCATTGACAATGTTGGGCAGGTAATGCCAGTTGAAGTGACGGAGTTGCCTCTTCTTGAGAAGCTATGCCTTGAGCACAATAAACTGTCAGTTTTGCCACCTGAGATAGGGAAGCTGAAAAACCTTAAGATTCTTAGAGTTGACAATAACATGCTTATATCTGTTCCAGGTGAGCTTAACAGGACAATTCCTTAATTATACTTGTTAATCGCATAAAAGAAAAACATGTTGGAACCATTAGATTTTTTCAGCTGATTATGGTTGAAACTCTAGTGCAGTGGAACTAAGACAGTGTGTGGGTCTTGTTGAATTGTCATTGGAACACAATAAACTCGTTCGGCCTCTTCTTGATTTCAGGTCATTGTGGCAGAGAGCTGGTACTACTGTTTTACTTCTTTCTTGAATTTAGCTAAGAGGCTGATTTGTTATTCCACTGAAATGCAGGGCAATGGCTGGGCTACGAATACTACGGCTTTTTGGTAATCCCCTTGAATTCCTTCCAGAAATTTTACCCTTGCATCAGCTCCGCCACTTGTCTCTCGTAAATATCAGGATTGTGTCTGATGAGAATCTAAGATCAGTAAATGTACAGATAGAGGTAAGAAAAAAAAACTTATCACAATCTGTCTGATACTTTTCATTCTAAAGATCATTAAGATATATGCTAAGGGTTAGTTTTCATGATTCCAGACAGAAAACACTTCCTATTTTGGGGCGTCTAGGCACAAGCTAAGTGCCTTCTCTCCTCTTATATTCCGTTCTTCGTCTTGTCATCATCCTCTTCTAGCATCTACATTAGTGAAGATAATGCAAGATGAAGGAAATCGTTCTGTTATTGGTAAAGATGAAAATGCGGTGAGGCAGCTTATAAGTATGATAACTAGTGACAATCGCCACGTGGTATGTTGGTTTTTGTTCTGTGCTATGACTAGAAAAAACATCTACTTTATTTTGGGAACAATCACCATAACTACAGGTTTGATAGGTTGAGCAAGCTTGTGTTGCTTTATCATCTCTTGCTCGAGATGTTGGCGTAGCAATGCAGCTGATGAAGTGTGATATAATGAAGCCAACTGAAACTGTTCTGAAATCTTCGTCCCCAGATGAAGTGATATCCGTTTTACAAGTCGTGGTCACATTAGCTTTCGTATCTGATTCTGTTTCTTAGAAGATGCTCACCAAGGATATGCTAAAGGCCTTAAAATCATTGTGTGCCCATAAGAATCCTGAAGTAAGTTCATTTTTGCCCTCTTAATAAGAAAACCCTATACATAGTTTCTTCGACTGAGTTTCCTTTCCCATAGGTTCAAAGACAAGCCCTATTAGCAGTTGGGAACCTGGCCTTCTGTTTGGAAAATCGTCGTATTCTTATTACTTCAGAGAGTTTGAGGGAGCTATTGACGCGGTTAACTGTCACACCTGAACCACGAGTCAATAAAGCTGCGGCTCGAGCATTGGCAATTCTTGGTTTGTTTCTTATGTATCAAATATGTCATTTTTGCTTGATACTCTAGTTGGACATTACACAACATTTTTCTTCTGATGACAGGAGAAAATGAAATTCTGCGACGTTCCATAAAAGGCAGGCAAGTACCAAAACAGGGACTGCGGATACTCACCATGGATGGAGGTGGAATGAAAGGTCTTGCAACGGTGCAGATTCTTAAAGAGATTGAAAAGGGAAGTGGCAAGCCTATACATGAACTTTTTGACCTTATATGTGGCACATCAACCGGAGGAATGCTAGCTATTGCCCTTGGTGTCAAGCTTATGACACTGGAACAATGTGAAGAAATTTACAAGAATCTAGGTGTGTAGAATTCCCTTTGAGCTCTACAGCTTCGCTGACTTATTGGTTCTGGACTTTACTTTTGGATGATTTTTCTTTAGGAAAGCTTGTTTTCGCTGAACCTGTCCCAAGGGACAATGAATCTGCAAGTTGGCGGGAAAAGTTGGATCAGCTATATAAAAGTTCATCGCAAAGTTTCAGAGTTGTTATCCACGGATCTAAGGTATATATAGCGATGTTGGTCTATTCATAGTTGATTTCTTCTGTAGCGACACAGAATCAAAGAGCTAGACTTTTTGGTTATGGTTTCAAGGAATTATCATTTTTAGTGTTATTTAGTGTCCTGGATTTTAAATGTAAGGTCAAAGATGTCCACTAAGGATTGTAAAAAGATATACTTGTAAAAAAACCGAATATCTCTTGTTGGCCCCCACATGACTTGGAATCAGGTTTTATAATAAACTGTCTTGCAGCACAGTGCAGACGAGTTTGAGAGACTGTTAAAGGAAATGTGTGCTGATGAGGATGGAGATCTACTTATAGAATCAGCTGTGAAGAATGTTCCAAAAGTCTTTGTCGTATCTACTCTTGTTAGTGTGATGCCTGCACAGCCATTTATATTCCGAAACTACCAGGTACAACACTTCACTCTTTTACTTTTGGTTTATTCTTTATTCTCTGTTAATTGGCTATGAAGTGTTTACCACTTCACATTCGCCTAACTCTACTTCTTGTGTGTATCGTGATCTCCCTATGTTTCAGCGTGTTTAGCTCTCTTTTCTATTTGCAGTATTCTGTTGGAACACCGGAAATGTCATACGCATTTTCAGATCATTCAGGTGGCAGTACATTAACTTCATCAACTGCCAGCGATCAAGCTGGCTACTACAAGCAAAGTGCTTTTATGGGAAGTTGTAAGCATCAGGTTTGGCAAGCGATACGAGCATCATCAGCTGCTCCATATTATCTTGATGATTTTTCAGTCGGTACAGTCTATCTTCCCCCTTCTCTATCCTTATCCTTAAAGCATTGTGGTAAGCTTTTACGCTGATATTGTTTACAATCTATTTTCTTCTTTTCCAAATCACTTAAGACTCGTACCGCTGGCAAGATGGTGCAATAGTGGCAAACAATCCTACAATCTTTGCCATCAGAGAAGCCCAACTTCTGTGGCCTGACACAAAAATTGATTGCTTGGTTTCGATTGGCTCTGGCTCTGTACCAACAAGGGTAACTCCTGTTTTTTCTCGTACTTATGGAATATGATTGATGGATTTGTGGCTCCAAATGGCAGTTACAAATGGTCAAATTGAGAAAAATCTTTGTTTATATTAGAAAATCCACTGTAATACATAAGGTGAATAAAGGCTGGCCGTCCTTGTAACGTTAAGTAATTATTTGTCAATGTTGATCTAACTCCCTTGTAGGTACGGAAAGACGGATGGCGTTATTTAGATACTGGGCAAGTACTGATTGAGAGTGCATGCTCAGTGGAACGGGTCGAAGAAGCTCTAAGCACATTACTCCCTTTGTTGCCAGAAATACAATATTTTCGGTTCAACCCAGGTAACACACAGCATTTTACAACATGCAAGAACACTCTATCCTCTTGAACACCTAGGAAATCTTAAATTATTAATCCAATGCATAAGTGTTTTGACAAATAATTTAGCTAAGCTTCTATATATACGGTCTATGCAGTTGATGATCGCTGTGGAATGGAGTTGGTTGAGACTGATCCAGCGATCTGGCTTAAATTGGAAGCTGCGATTGAAGAATACATACAAAGCAATTCCCAAGTATTTAAAAATGCCTGCGAGAGATTAACACTCCCCTTCCTAAACGATGAGAAATGGTGTGAGAATTTGACACCACAGTTTATGAATGGAAAGCTACCAAATAGCAGAGGTATTTTATTTCAAAATAATATGCTTTTCAGAAGAACTTTCTCAAACTGTTAGCTTAGTAACTTAAATCATTTTTCTTTCATTCCTAAACAGTAGAGAGCAGTCCTTCTCTAGGATGGAGACGCAACGTTTTGCTTGTGGAGGCTCAGCATAGTCCTGACTCAGGGAGAGTAAAGTATCATGCTCGTGCGCTTGAGTCATTTTGTTCGAATAGTGGAATAAAGCTATCTTCATTACATGCTACTGCTACTCCTGGATGCCAGAAACCATCTCCAGGAACTGCTTTCCCGACACCATTTACCTCTCCTCTAATAAGCGGAAGCTTGCCTCCAAGCCCCCTTCTCTTTACTCCTGATCATGGCCCACAAAAGTTCAATAGGATTGATATGGTTCCGCCTCTTAGCTTGGACGGGGGTCATGCTGGAAAGACGGTTATGTCGCTTCCATCATCTCCTCCACGACAAAGACAACTCTATCTTCCATTACGGCAGATGCATGAAAAGTTACAGAATTTACCCCAAGTGGGTATCATACATCTCGCACTTCAAAATGATTCTAATGGTTCAATACTGAGGTTAGTTCAAACTTTTCAGTTTCCACCATATCACAATCAGGTCTGAAAAAGTTGATTATAGTTAATTGATTACATTTGCTTTCTGGTTTTATTTAGTTGGCAAAATGATGTATTTGTGGTTGCTGAACCTGGAGATCTCGCTGATAAGTTTCTCCAAAGCGTCAAAGTCAGTATATTGTCAGTCATGCAAAGTAATCGCCGAAAGGCTGCATCAGTTCTTTCCAACATCTGCTCAATCTCGGATTTGGTGCGTAGCAAGAAATGCTTCCAGGTTGGAAATATCATCCACCGTTACATTGGACGCCAAACCCAAGTAAGAATATTTTGGACTCTGGTGCCAAAGCTGTAATTGGTCCATCGAACGAGCCACAAGAGACGCCACTGATCACATCCCAAGGTTCATCTGAGTACAACATTGGAGATCAGAACGGTAAGTTTGAGATTGGAGAAGAAGAAGACGAAGAAGAAGAAGACAACGAGATTGCAGAAAGGGAAGAAATAGAACCACCGACCCCGACTAGTGACTGGGAAGATAGCGACCACGAGAAGTTGAACAGAGACGACAAGTGTTGTGGTCTTTGGGAAGATGAAGAAGAGGAAGTGTCCGAGTTTGTGTGCCAGTTATATGATCAGTTGTTCAGAGAGAATTCAAGAGTTGATGTTGCTCTTCAAAAAGCTCTTGCCTCTCATCGAAAGCTCAGGTACACTTGTCATCTTCCTAATGTATAGCAAAACAAATACAAATTTTTATACCTTTTTTGACTCGTGAGGAGAGGAAAAAATTGAGAGAGAGACAAAAAAAACATTATCAAAGTTTTGTTCGTTTATGCAAATAAGAGCATCCAAATAAGTTTATTGCTGTGAAGTGAAGCATTTGAGAGGTATGAAAAAGAAATTGTTACAATTTTTTAGAAGAAATACATCTATGCCTATCGCTTATAGTTTCGATTATAGGATAAAATTGTAATTGCTTTGGCTCGACTTTTTATCTTTTGTTTTCTAATTAGTAATTCGTAATTACCATCAAACTCCAAAAGTGTCATCACATTTAGGTTTTCGAAAAGATTTATTTTGTTATTCTTTCTCTCTTCGAATCAGATTCAACCTCTCATAATTCTATTCTACTCTGTTTCCGGAATTCGAAAGTCAGATAAAAGAACACATCCAAGGACAAAAACTAAGAAACCAAACATAAAAAAGACTTATGTCTCAACTAATAATAATGTCTTAACAAAGAGACCTCGAAAAGCCTGGAACCCTAAGTAAGCTCGGAACATAGAAGCAATAAACGAATATATATTGACTCGAACAAGAGTTGTGTTCAATTTTTAGGCACTCTTGATTCTCTCCCACAACGTAGCTGCTAATAGACCTGTGGTGACAAAAGGATATCACAAGTTTACCATTGTTCTCAATGAAGGAACTTGAATATACAAAAAACTCGGAAACTTCATGAGGTGTAGCAACGGTCATCAGCCTGCTCCAATGCTGCTTCTTCTTCACCCATACGTGTATTTCACCTCTTGAGCGTAATAAATGCGACAAAGAAAGTTGATCTCCTCTAATAATCCCTAAAGAAAAAGCATCATTCCAGCATAATGACCCAATCAATGGAGGAAGAGGAACCAATGGCTCAAATCCCTCTTTTGAGAAATCAAAACTCAGTATCGACAAGTCTCTGACTCTCTGTCTTTCCAACCACCAGCCTTATCGCAAACTAACCAATAAGGAGTTCCTCGCAAACACACACTAGTCACTGTTGGTGATACATAGAAGCTACAAAAGGTTTTATCAACAACAACCTTCCAAGAATCAGATGTGAATGTATAGACTTCAATTCTTGAATCTCCATCAGAACGACGAAACCTTACAATTTTGTAATCATGAAAACTTGATGATGATTGGTTACTAACGTATCCAAGACCATATACATCCATGCAAGGGTCACATCTATACACATCGATCCATCTCCCTTGTCTCAACAACGGATTGAAAACGAGAAGCCTTTTTGCCATGACGTATAGCAATAGACCATCACAATGAAACAGATTGATCGCTGATAAATTCGGGGGGCAGAATAGGTTCAAAAACATGTATATTCGAACAAGGTTCTAAGAGTTTGTTGTTAAAATCGATACTCACACAAGACATTGTGGAATCTTTGTTGAAGACTGTGAATTGCTGTTCACGGAAGCGCATGTGAGAGAAGTGCTTCTTGACGAAACTAGGCTCTGCGATTAGGGTTTCCCACTGCTTGCAAGTGTATCTTAATCGTACAAGAGATCTAGCTGGAGCCCATGACAGTATCTCCTCTACCAAATCAGACGGAAGTTCCATAACCATCGTGTGATTTTGAGTGTTCAAAAGAATCTTACCCTAAGCCTAGGTTTAAGAAAAGGTTTGTGAACAATAACTCAACTCGTAAAGATCTCAGCCAAAACCTATATAGTTTTAGGATCGTTTGTTTGAGAACTCAAAAGAAAACTATAACTCACTTTATTAGCTTAAGAAAATCTCTCAAAACTCAAGCTCTCAAGCTTACTCCAACACCTAGAGGTCATTGGTTTGAGCACCCTTGGGAGAAACCATATTATATTCTTATGGTCTCTCTCTGACATAAGGAGATGTACGGGTTTAGGCCCATAACTTTTTTTTTTTTTTTGTCAGGGAGGCCCATAACTTCTTAGTTATTAAAAACAAAAGTTCAAAAACTTTTTTTTTATTTTCAAAAGTTTAGATAGGTCTGAGAAATATACATGGATCAGAATATCAAACCCGAAAATATCAAACCGAATATGTTTCTAATCCTCAAAAATATCCGATCGGATCTCGACTTGAACTAATTAAGATATCGGTTTGGATCAGGTATTATCCAAGATTTAAACGAGTCCCCAACTATATCAGAAAAATATGGTATAGATCAGTTGCGGTTCGGGATTAATATGATATTTCATGTAATTTTGGATAATTCGAATAGATTCATATAAATTTAAATACAAAATAATCAACCCGAACCATAACCCATAATTTTTTATCCTCCAGAATTTATTGCATTAATAAGTGAATTAAAATAACACTACTGTATATTCCATGATTGAATAACCTCCTTTTTGTAACCTTAATAATTTTTAGGATTTTTGCATTTTGGTGGTAACTTTGTAACGCAAAACTTATTTTTGTTGGGTTTTTTTTGGAATGTAAAATCAACGTGATCAAGATTTCACTTATCAAACAAAAAAAAAAAATGTTTAGTATGAGATTAACAGTGTGATTCACAAGATGATGCGATCTCCCCCAATGCCAAATTACATCACATTACAAAGAATTGTTTACAAAAGACTTCGAACTCTAACCCTAATTATTTTTCTTGGGTTTTACGTTAAAAGAAAGAAAAAAATAGTATCAAGGATTGAAAAAATTTAGCTTTATGAATCAGACGATGATGTTTGAGTAGCAGAGGCAGTAGTATCAGTATTAGTATTAGTAGTGTTATCAACAACCTCTATAGGCTTAGCCAAGAACTCAAGTGCTGTGACCACATCTCCCATCAATGGCCTAGTCTCTGCTGCTTCTTGCAAACACATTGCTGCAATCGCTAGAGCTTGATGTAACCCTTTTACTGGGTAATTCCCTTCTAGGTTTGGATCCACGATCTGCGCAAACTTCCTTCTATCTCTCAACAACGGTTCCGCCTGAAAAAATAAGAAAAAAACGAAATAATTCAATCGGTTTCTTCCTTCTCAAGCAACAACAAAAACATGTTAACATCATAACATGGCTCTTGCTTGATTTAGTACCCAAGTTATCAAGTTTTGTTCATCAGTTGGTCTATCGCCATCAATAGTTCTTCTTCCGGAAATGATCTCTAGGAGAACAACACCGAAGCTGTAGACATCGGATTTAGCAGTGAGTTGACCTGTCATCGCGTATTCAGGAGCACAGTATCCGTATGTTCCCATGACTCTAGTGGACACATGATCTTTGCCTTCAGTTGGTCCAAGCCTAGCTAACCCAAAGTCTGATAGCTTTGAGGTGAAATCCGATTGTAACAATATGTTTGAAGCTTTCAAATCGCGGTAAATCACAGGAGGATCTGCGTAGTCATGCAAGTACTCGAGCCCTTTAGCTGCACCATGTACTATCCGCATTCTCGTGAACCAGTCTAGACTTGGTGCCCCTTCTGGTAAGTCTATATATAGTAAAGAAAGATTAAAAACTTCAGATTATAACGCAAAAGCTTGATGATATAACATGAAAAGGCCACAATCTTTACCAAACAAATGATCTTCCAAAGATCCGTTGGGCATATATTCATAGACGAGGACTCGTTGCTCGTCTTCTACACAATAGCCAATGAGACTGACAAGGTTTGGATGTTGAGCCAGACTCAATACCATTACTTCTGCAAAGAACTCTCTTGTTCCTTGCAAACCATTCCTATCAAGCCTCTTTACAGCCACTACCTAAACTTCTCATCATTCAATCAAACAAAACTTAGCAACATTTACGCCAAACCCGCTTACATATATAAAGATGATTAAGAGATTAAAAAAGGACCTGATTGAGGCTGCTAAGGAACCCTTTGTAGACTCTTCCGAAACCGCCTTCTCCAATCATACAATCCATGCTGAAGTTGTCAGTTGCAGCTATTAGCTCCTTGAATTTGAAGATTCGACCGCAGTTCTTTACGTTCCCATACTTCTTTATCTCTTCCGTTATATACTTCTGCCTAGAGCTTCCTGCATTTCATCAATGTTCATAAACATTTTCAGAGATGATCAAAAACCTTTGAGAAGATTGATTTAGATGAAGAAGAGACAACATTTATGAGTACCTTTTCGGTGTGAGCGAAATGTAAACAGAGCAAAAAGTTTACGGCTATGGCCTCTATAAGCTGTAAGACCTTCATCAAATGAATCTCTCGGCGAATTAGGTCCAAGCTGTTGCGTGTTGTTGAAACAAGGACAAATCTTCATCATTTTTTCCTTTCCTCTTTCTTTTTTTTTTTCTTTTTGTGTTCTTGATCTTCAGACAAACAAATTCTTTGCAATGAAATCCCAAAGGAAAGATTCGATCTTGTCTCTCAATCGAATCCTTTCAGATCCAAACCCTGTCTGGGCAATAAGAATCTGAAAGAAAGATCAGATCTTTCCCAGGAAAATGATGTAGCATGACAGGAGATTTTGGGGGAGGATCACAAAGTTTTGCTGTCTCTTGTTGTGTTATATATAAATGTTTCCATGTTTGGATTTTCTCAAATTTGGATAAAAAGATTATTTTTAGTGGTTTTCTTCTCTGTTTCGTTTATTTGGAATTAGCCAACGCGTCTCTCTCTTTTTAAACAAACTTCCAATCAAATCTTACTCAAAAACACAGATAGTTCGTGGTAACCATGTCCAGATTAAACTTCTTTATATGTATTCATAGTCATCATACTATATAATATAAACATAGGAAGACGTTAGATACATAAATAGACATAGGGATGAGTGTTGACTATTAAGACAGGCTGAAATTGCTTCAATGCTTTGACCAATCTTACAGATAAATAATGCTCAACAACATCTCTCTGATTCCAGAACCAAAACTAACGACAAGATTAACCTATGAGTTCATGACTTAACATGGGCCAAAATAAAAACAGAGCTTATCTATAGCTACCATGATGATCAAAAGATTACTATCGTCTAAGAAGCTAGGAACTTATTTCATTGCTGACATATGAAGATAGTGAAAATTCGTAAAATTTGAAAATACCAATCTCGGGACGGATAAAGCCCTTAATATCTTTTGATTCACTGAGGCAATGCGGCTTCGACTTCATTCCACAACTCGACGTTTCTAGTGAACTTCCCTTTTACTTGCGCAATGAGCTCTTTTGCTTCTTCGACTTTCGAATCTTTAGCTAATCCGTTAACAAGCGACTTCATGATACTAAAACTTGGAACCCATTTCTTCTCCATACTCTCTTTACAAAGACTCAAAGCCATCTCAAAGTCTCCTCCTTTGCACAAGTAATATATGAGAGTAAAGTAACACTCACTATCAGGCTTACATCCTCTGTTCACCATAACCTTAAACAACCTCTTCGCCTCATCGAAATCCTCTTCATTACAAAACCCACGAATCAAATGGCTATAAGTAACCGTATTCGGTTTCATCCCTGCAGACAACATACCATCAAGCAAAGCCTTTGCTTCTTTAGATTTCTTCCTCTTACACAAACTCTGAATCCTAATGTTATAAGTCGAAACACCGACATTAACACCACGATCTTTCATCATAGCCAACACTTTCCCTACATCATCATTCTTATCCTCTAAGTAAAACCCAGCAATCATCAAACCAAAGCTAGAACTATTTGGCTTTATCCCTTTCCTCTCCATCTCCGCAATGATCGAGTAAGCCGAACTCGCAGAACCGGATTCACAGAACACTTTGATCATACGATTGTAAGTTTCAAGATCAGGTTCAATTCCATACATCTTTGGCATCTCAATGTAAACTCTTTTAGCTTCTTTATAATCCTTAGCAACTAAACAAGCAAAGAGAAGAGCGTTTAAAGATTTCACCGTACGAGAGATTTCTAATTTCTCAAGATCACGAAAGATCCTTAAAGAGTGATCAAGCATATTCGCTTGAGCGTAAAGAACAATGGCGTGAGCTGCGAATCGTTCCGATTTGAGATCTGGTCGATTTTCGATGAATCCATCGAGAAGATTCGATACAGCGGAGAAATGTTTCTTGTCAGCGAGATTCTCGACGGCGGCGGAGAAAGCGATTCGATCTATGTGACAATCTGGAGTTAACGAAGCTGCACGGCAGATTTCGAGGATTCGATCTGGATCTTTCTCGGATTTGAGAAGAGAAAGAGCCGCTTTGCTTTTTTGTTTGCTGGTGAGAGGAGTTTTTGAATCTGGTGAGAGGATCGATGAAGCGGAGGAGAGAGATCGGATTTGAGGTGATGCGTTGAGGTGACGGAAGAGAGAGGTTGATGAACGGATTCGAGAGAGTAACGCCATTGAGGGTTTTTGATGTTGAAGGAAGAAGAAGAAGACGGTGAAATGGAGAAGACGGAGATAGAAGAATTAGGGATTTAGAGAATTAGGGTTTTTGTGTGTAATCATAGCCGTTGAGGGTTTTGAAAGGTTGTGATAATGGACGGTTGAGATGAGTTTGTAATGATATATAAATAAAAAATAAAAAAAATGGAGATCCGAATGAACCGGGGGATTGAACCCGACGTGAATCGAACACGCAACCTTCTGATCTGGAGTCAGACGCGCTACCATTGCGCCACGGATCCGGTGAGCAATAGTTGCTCAATTTTATTAATACTGCCAAAACAAAACTTCTATGATTGTTTTTGTTGGGCTCTATGAATGTATCCGCTAGTTTTGCCCTTTTTCAATCAACTGATATGTTTTAAATTAGGTTAAATTATCTAAAACACATTTTAAGATTAAATTAAAAGTTGTCGACAGAAAAAAAAAAGATTGAATTAATAGTTCTTTTCTTTTCTATCAATGCACCTTTTTAGATACAATGATATTATATGAACTAAAGAAGAATTAAAAACAAGAATAGCACATGGATATAAATAGAGTTAGTGTGATCGCCGAAAGAAGAAACACCCTAACCAAAACATAGCACCTGATGACCTGAAACATAATTAAAGAGTTCCTATAAGAAAACAAAAAGACTTAGCCGTAAAAGAATTAAATTTATAACTTCAAAACAAAACAAAATAGAAGTTAATAACTCGAAACTCAAAAGTAGAAGAACAAAGACAAAAAAAGCATGTTCTTCACTCGTTAATGGGATTCAATAATTGAAACTAACTATAGATTCTGAATATTAATATTCTATTAGATCACCAAAATTAGATCAATGATGATCAGTCAGTTGGGTAGAAAGATCAATCTCAGACTCCACTTAGAAAACATACAAGAAGGATCGGAAGGATCGGTCTAATTACTCTAGAGTAAAAATTATAGCATCTAACTTTTTGTAGTTTGTATTAACGTAAATTAAATTTTCTTATATATATAAATTTTGGGTGATCTGGGTTAACATCGAAAATAAGGTTACATGATTAGAACATGGGCTCAACTACTCTTCACTTAAGTTGCTCGACTTATTTACAGAGACAGTCCGACAAAAAAAAAAAAATTAAACCACAAGATTTTTAACTGGACTGAAAAAATCTGGTTTAATTTGTTTTACAAGAACCACACAACTACCATGCAACATAAATGGTCACTACCTCAGTAGTACCTCTACTTCTCAACATACTAGGAACAAAAATAAGTTTACACTTTACCCCAAGTCAACTACCACTACGAAAAACAATTTGGGCGAATTTTTTTTTTCTTTTATTTTGTTATCTTTTTTAAGTTTTGTCTCGAGAATCTCAAATCTCTATCGGTATATCCCAAAAAAATTTCGTATCTATTCTCTAACTCTACTTGATAGCACGTGGTATCTTTCTGCTCTTGATCTCCTTTCTCTATCTCCTACGAGAAAGGTCCTTGTCTTTCTACCTCGCTAAATCGTTTGTATCTCTCTCCCTTCCAAACACTCTTTCTCTCTTTTGGGAATGGAATAAACTCAAATTTGTATATTTTGGTTTAGATTCGATCAAATGTTACCCCCAATTTTTGTGAGTTTTTCTTCTTAACACAAATAAGAATTGATGTTGAAATGATTATTGAGCTTATTGAACTTGTTTGTTAAATGTTAGTTGATTACTTTGTCAATAAAAGTTTACAAAATTGTGTACTTAACATGGTGATCAATATAGACTTTTGCCTTCCGGTTTAAGTTTATCAATCAAAAATTATAATTTACTAATTGTTTGGTTGAAAGAAAAAAACAAGAGGTGATTGGTATCACGAAAACGGATTAGTCAATGACTAATAGTGCATGTTCCAGGACTGCGCCTAATTTTTTTTTTTTTTTGTGCAAAGACTGCGCCTAATTAATCCACACTATGTCATGATTTGATTTGTTTAACATTTAATTTCGTTTACTTGTCTGTGTTAGTTTTTTTGTTTTTTATTTTTATTTTTTAGGATTTTAAATTCTTAATACCTAAAACCCGGAAAAATAATTTATAAGTTCCATCTTACATAAATCTATTTTTTTGTGTCTCACATATTTTAACTTTTAATCATTGACGATTCAATTCCGCTTGCCATCTAAATTTATCAGATGAAACTATGGAGAGATTCATAGATTGGAGTCATTGGAGTCATTTTCTATTGGTCCTAACTCTTAATAAATAACACATTTATTGGGTCGAATCGATTATTTTCCACGTACATTAATTAATTAATTACAAAAACAGATGCTGGTAAGAAAAATTAAGAACTCAATAAATAATATTCACTCTTACACTGAAACACTGAATATGAATACAAACTTTGCTTTCTTATCTTATCTAACTACCCGCAAATTTCCTTCAAACAAAAACCAATCCATATTTTTTTCACTTTTGAACTCCCACAAGGCCACAACACTCAGAAAAACTTTAAGTTTCCGAATCATTAATCAACAAAGCGACATACATTTTTCGATTGAAAAACGAGAGTTTAACAATTCCATATCCATCTTCCATGTGATCTTCTATCGCCAATTTTGGGGGTAAACAAAAATTTTGATTTCAATTTGACCTCAAAACTCCCAAAAAAAAATAAAAATAAAAAAAAAATCATTTTATTTATTGCTTCAAAAGCGGCTCACGGCTCTCTTCCCATTGGTCCAATCGGCTCGAAGCTTTCTCAACCTAAACATATAAAATCAATCAAATTATACTACGATTCGATTCAATGAATACTTCCATTATTACCATATCTACCCAAAATCATACAAAGATTATAAAATATAAAGTGTTAAAAGTATTTCTCAATTAATTACCTCTTTGTCCCAATCAGTTCGGAAAGTGACATAAACTAAGATAATCGTTTGCATTAATGTACCACCAATCATCCCTGTCCATATACCCTGCACCATATCATACACACACATTAATTATTACAGCTATTAAAATTTAATATGTATACAATTATTGTAAACCAAAATTAAATGAGAAAATTTATGACACGAATATTTACCTTAGCTCCCATATCATAAGTGAAACCAAGAACGAAGCCCACTGGTATCCCCACAACGTAGTAACATCCAATGTTAACGTATGCAACAAATGCTTGCCATCCACATCCAACAGCCACACCTAAATATTTGTTCACAAAATTAAATTAAATTTAATAATTCAAAGTATTTATTCACTACTTTTATTATGATATAAAGTTTTTTGGGTTTGATGTGAAATGTGGGTTTCTTTTTACCTGACAAAACAGGCTGAATTCCATTGAGGACGATTGTGATGGCTAGAAAGGGAGATAAATCCGCAACGGCCTCGGCCACTGCGGGACTATCAGTAAACGCATAGCTGATGACATTTCGCCACGATAAGACCACGATGGCTTCAAAAACCGCTAGTAAGAAAGATACTCCCGTCGTCACGACTGTGGAAAACGCAGCTGCTCTCGGGTTTCCGGCTCCTAATTCATTGCTTACTCTCACACTGTACATAGATTGGAAAAAAAAAAATCTTAGTAAACCATAAGAAACAACAGTTGGAGCAAATAAAATTGATCTTGTTTACCAACCTTGCAGCTGCGTTGAATCCAACAGAGACCATGAATGAGATTGCAGAAATTGACATACTGCAAAAACAAAACAAGGAACACAAAATATTAGTGTTTGAACTGTGCAAGTGTATGCCGTTTTTACTCATTGTAAATGACACGCAGTTAAAACTCTCACAAAACGACAAAATAAAGATATAAACTCTTTAACAATCTTAGGATAAAGACATGACAAGGTGAGGACTAGGAGTCGTCATTTTCAACTCTTGAGAAAGAAAGAAAGAATAGAGCACTTTAAATACTTAACCACTACAATAATTACATTTATGTCAGACCACAACGCGACAAATTAATTGTCCTATGTTCGTTCACATAATATCAAACATGGGAAAAAAACAAAAATTTACAGCTATTTTCATGGACAATTTTACCAATTTATTTTGTTAGCTCTTAAAAGGTAAGAAATAATATGGTAAAACCATAAAAAGGAAAGAAATCTGATGTTTTTAATGAAAAACGTTAAATTAAAATCTTATATATAATCTAATTAAATAATTATTAACCACTAATAATTACATTTGTACCACCTTAATGGGACTAATTATATTAATTTTTTGGTTAAAAATCAAACAAATTATTTGTCTTTATTGCTAATTGTATCAAAAACTGGCCGGAAACAAAATTTTCTAAAAAGTACTGTATCAACTTTACAGCTTTAACAGCAAAAGCAAAAGCTTACTGCTAAATTTCGTGGACAAGTTTTACTAGACTTTAGACGTTACTCAAAATTAAATTTCTCTTTTTTGAAATTTATGTACTATGTTGTTACGTCTCAAAAGGTAAGAAATCAAATTAATAAAAACGATTAATTGCTAATAATAATGAAAAAATAAAAATTAAAATCAAGAATTAGAATATTTACCAGATCGCAAGAGAATCCAAAGCGAGTTCAGGGTTCTTGAGAAGTCCGGCGAGTAAAACAAGAATCTGAGAGTACCAAGATTCAAGACAAAGCATGACGGCTGAAGCTGCCGATAATCGGAAAAAATCCCAAAGACCTTCAAAAGCTTTCCAACTAAAACCTTCCCAAGTCCTCCGACATCTCGGACTCATTTTAATATAAACAATTTGAGCCACAACAATGATCCACCACGAGAAGCTATGAATCAAAGATAAAGCCAAGAGACCATAACCAAGACGATACACAGCGAACCAAGAAAGAACGAGATGGATCACGAGCGTCGCGGCTGAGATGTAAGCGCTCGGTGTGACGATACTTTGCGATTGTAGAAACTTCTGGATCGGGAAATTAACTGCGTAAGCGAAGATCACTGGGATCATACCATATACGAATACAGAAGCCAATGATGCGACTTGTTCTGGCTCTCCGAGTGCAGAAAGGATTGGATTTGAGAAGACGAAGAGAAGTGACATTGGTAGACATGTTAGGATTAGAACCACCGTTGACCTTTGGAGATAAACTCCAAGCATTTCGTATCGATGAGCTCCATGCGCTTGACCACATAACGTCTCCACTGCACTTCCCATTCCAAGCTAAAAAAAATCAAGAAAATCACTTAGATTAAAATGATTTTTCAGATTTTCAACCGATCGAAAAAAAACCGATTAAATCAGTTAGATGTTTAGTCAAACTTCAGACAATTTTTCTAGATTTTTGAATAACACAAACCGGTAAGAATTATTTAGCGTTATTGCAATAAGAGATTATAAATCTAGAAAAAAATCGATGAAATAATTGTATGGATTTGTGTTATTACCAGAAGTCCATAGGTGAACATGTTGAAACCACTGTTGCCAAGTGAAGCGGCGGCGAGTTCGAAGCTACCGACATGACCAGCGAAGATACGTGTAAGAATTGACATCCCATTGTTGATGACGTAGACAAAGATCGCCGGAGCGGCAAGCTGGAAGAGAAACTTCATCTCTATCATCATCGCAAGATAAATCTTGCGGAAATAAGGTAATTCTCGATCTGTTAACACAGTCTCGAGACGATAATCGACGAACGATTTCGACGATTCAATCAACGGACGGTGAAGATTTTCTAACGATTCTGAATTCATTTTTTCTTTAAAGAATCTTCGAGAAAATCGGAAAAAAGTTTATTGGGGATATCGAAATCTGAGGACGATGATATTATTATCTCTCTCTCTCTCTTTCTTGTTTTTGTGTTGTGTCTGTGAGAGACTCTGCAACTTCGGCAGAGGTTATATATAATGAGAGTTATGCCGTGTTGTGCTGACGGAAATAATATTATTTAATTTTTTATTTGACTGTAATTTTTTTTCTTATATGGAAATGAAGTAACGAGGAAAGGCTGTATTACCTATTTTGGCGTTTTCGATTTTTTTTGAAATTATTTGTTATTCGTACCGTTATATATTAATCACACATAAGATGTGTCCGACCAAACAAAAATGATAATTGTAACAATTTGAGTTATCAATTGAGACGTTACTGACTTACTGTCACGTTGTTACTGACTTACTGTCACGTTGCTCAGAGTTTTGATTATGATTTAAGTTAAGACATGCTATTAGAAGTTTTTTTTTTTACCTGAAAGAGAAAAATTTCTAAATAATTAAAACAACTTTCTAGATTTTGTTCTTTTTTTTTTCGCTTTTCTAGATTTTTTTTTTTTTGAATATATAGTAGAGATATATGTGAAGATGTGTTACATATGTTATTTGTATTTTAACATTTTCAATTAATAATACCTAATGTTAATAAATGTTCAAATTTATTACTTGAATAACAAATCAATTATTTGCCCAAAAAAAGAATAACAAATCAATTGAAATCATCAATTAAATTAGTAAATTACTACACTAATCAAATTGATAATTAATTTCTTAAATCAAATAACCAGTAACCCATTTTCCTTTTAATAATGTATTATAAATGGAAGTTGAATCTTTTTTTTTGGGCTAAATGGAAGTTGAATCTTAAATTAAAAATTTGAATAAGAGTGGATTCAAAGTGTATATTTTAGTTAATAAATAATGCTAGCTCTAGACGACTGTTCTGATTCAATATTTTCAAATTTTAAATATTTTGGTTTTGGAGTTTAAAATTTATGTACATAGTTTCAAATTTAGTTTGGATTCGGCTTGATTTCTTCTAGTTTCAGTTTAATTCTTTACCTAAAAAAACCCAGCTTAATAACCCAAAAAATATATTCAAACCATATATTTATGAAAAATAAATTTAGACAATTAATATTAATATTAATATTCCTCGCAGCGAGAATATTCAAGCAGACAAATTGGCACGAAATCTTCGGGTCATGCCGCAATGTGTTACTCTTATAAACCACATTCCGCCAAATTGCCTTAACTAAGCTAATTTATATATGCAGTTGAAAAAAAAAAAAGATACGAACATGACATATAACATGGGGGGTTTAGGCGTTTTTATTGTGGCCTCGTGATTACTTTCAAATTTGGTTTGGATTCGGTTTATCTTTTCTAACTTCGGGTTCAATTTTTTTAATTTCTTCAAATAAAAAATCGGCTTACAATTTAAAAAATTATATTCAAACCATGTATTTAATATTAAGAAAATGACATATAACATGTGGGGGTGGTGTAGGCGTATTATTTTGGCCTCGTGATTGTTCTCGTTGTTCCATCTCTTAATGAAACATACAAGTATTTTTGTTTTGGGGGGGGG
The DNA here is from genome assembly GCA_011420285.2 of Erysimum cheiranthoides. Taxonomy (NCBI): domain Eukaryota; kingdom Viridiplantae; phylum Streptophyta; class Magnoliopsida; order Brassicales; family Brassicaceae; genus Erysimum; species Erysimum cheiranthoides. The sequence goes on from CM022179.2 coordinate 19,744,591, forward strand.
GGGGGCAAAATGAAACATAATATTGATATAAAACAAAATTGATTTATTTATCTTATTATCCACTTCTTCTTCTATTTTTAACAAAAAGAAAGAAAAATATTCCACTTCTTTTTTAACAAGATTGAAAATTAATATATCTTTTACAGTAAAGGTTGACGAATAATATAATGCATGCATTTGAGAATCTATAAGACGTGGAATAATAGGGAGCTTGCGTTTACGAAAATGCGACAATACATCAGTGAGTTATTCCACTCGTATTGATTATGATTATTACATGTATCAACTAATTTAGTTAGTATTGAATTTGTATCATTTAAAGTAAGCAATCCATCCAGTCGCATCGGCGTAAACAAGGACATTTTGGATTTTCCTTAAAATTTAATTTTATCAAATTGTTATTTCTGTGACCAGTTACTTCTTCTTTTTTCACCAACTTCTTTTCAGAAGAATATTATCCCTAAAGAAAATCTAATTGTGCGAGTGAGTTAGTCAACAAGACACGACACGAGGGACCATTTATAGAACGTTCAACTGCATGTGAACTTCTTATTATTATGGTGTTTACAATTTATAGGCTAGAATTTAATAGCAGCACCAATTATATAAAATAGCAAATTAAAAGTGTTATTTCCTGTTATTTTCTGGCAAAAAAAGAAAAAAGTGTTATTTCCAATCAATGATTTTTTTTTTTTTTTTTTTTACATCTGTGGTCATTTGGGCGTTTCCAAACAACTTTTTACTCTCTCACTTTTGTAGTCAGAACAATTTTATGGGTAGCAAAGTTCAAACTAATTCTCTTAAGACACAAAAAAAATCTAAATTTTTACTAGTTATTACGGTCGTCTATGAAAAGCAGTTAGAGCAAACTCTTCACTCTCTTGAAAATAATTCAGCTAATAATAAACAAAATATTGTATAGTACTACAAAATATCAAATTACATTAAATTTTGCATTATAAACACAAATAAAATTCTTGACCCAAAAAAAAAAAACACAAATAAAATTATAGAAAAAGTTTCGAAAAATAAAATGAATGGAGTATAAAATTTGAATTGTCAATTTTCTTTTTTCCAACCTTTTGCCTAGGAACACAGAGTGAAGATAAACATCACTAAAATAACTCTATCAAGTTGGGGAGGATTTAAATTGTACTACTAAATTAATACTCTTTTATCAATATAATCAGTACTAACTTTTTATCAATAATTAGGCGGGGAAAAATGATAAGTCAGTGATGTTTCAACTAAAAACAACGTGTCTTTCGTTATTTGATACCAGCTTTCGAAATGTTGTCAAACATGTGATTCATGATATTCAAACGTATCTCAGATTTTGAGATTGTCCAGCTTCTGACGTTAAAATAAAATAAAAAATATAGTTCCAATTCAGGAAGAACCCGGTTAAGAGCAACAAAAAATAAAAAATGATTTTGAAATATCGTAATTTTTTCTAAGTAGAAATAAATACATCTACTATTTTCTTTGGGCAAATTAAATTAATACAAACAAGATCCCGACATTAAAGATTCCAATGTGACTACGATATGTATCAATAAATTCGTTTTTTTTTTTTTTTGTTAAAGTGGAGTACTAACCAATACTAAAAAACTATTACTTGGTATTAACAGTTGCGTCGATTACCGTCCATATTAAATAATTGATTCACCCCAACACATACACATGTAAGTGAATTCACATTTCCACTAGAATCCAAGCTTATTTTTGGATATCAATTATACCTCCCGTTCCTACCATATTCGCACGGAACATTTACAAAGATACTCATGAATCTGGTCTAGAAATATTAAATTTTGTTTATTTTTTATTCTTTGCCATGAAATATTTTAATTTATATCTCCCCAACCACAAGTGCATGATTTGCAAAATATTACTATTTCAATTTCATATAGTTGTTTGGTATTCCTAAAGAAAATACCAGAAAAGGGCGAAATGACAAAACTATTTGGTAAGCTAAAGTATTTAATGTATCAACTTAAGGACGGAAGATAACTGATACGAAAATTTGAGGTTGTGATACTGATACGTGTCACTAAAACAGTAGATCTTTGATCATTTAGTTGCATGTCGACTTGCCTATCTAGAGACACGTGTCCATGTTTATCTATTGTCGACGTCTTATGAATATCAAGCAAAAAGTTATCGAATTGATCATCGAAATCAAATTATTAAATTATATATGGTGTATATGCATGACACGTATAAAGTAATAATCTAAATTCTAAACTGGTGCCTAACTCTTTGATCGATAATATCGATTATCGAATCATTCATCGATCTCTATGTCCAACCTAACGAGTATATAATATATATTAAGTTCAATTTTATGTAGTATAATATCCGAACGGTTAGACTAATTGTCTACAGAGAGATTTAAGTGGTTAGCACAAATCTGAATTTTTATATGTGTGTTGTTATGTATGGAAGTGAAAGATTAAAAAAGCCAAAAAAAGGAAATTACGTTTATATTGTTGATGATTAGTCCAAAACACGGAATTTGCTTCCATTCTTATAGAGAAATAAAAACAAAATTGAACGTTGCTACCTCAATATCGAATTATCTAGTATTAATTTGCTAATGGATTAGACCGTTGAATACTTTTAAAAGTGGGTAAAAAATCTGCCACGAAACAATTTTTATTTTTCACAAAATTTGTTTCGATGCTGATAATTGTTTTTTTTCGTATCCATATTCCTACAAACCAAAATTTTGAATGGTAAAAAAAAATTTCTTGACAGTTAACGTACAAGTTCGTTTCCTTAGTTACAACGATTCAAATCTTTAGTGGATTTAATTAATATATTCAGTATTGACATAATATTAAGTAAAGAAATATATATTTTATATATTATTTTGTTTGGTAGTTGGTACAGTCTAATACTTTTCATTTTTCTTATATCAATAATCAATAAAATTGGGAGTTACATTTCTTACCAGAAAAAAGGAGAAAAAGAAAGTGGTCACAAAACATGGCATAAATAGAGCAAAATCTGCTCAAAAATAAAGCAAAACTGGAAAGGCTGATCTTTGAGCCATCTTGAGCTACTTTAACCTACAGACGATTTAATTTTTCAAGTATATATTTTTTGGTTTAATTAATTTATATTTATAAGTTAATATATACTACTATTTAATTCTTAATTATAAAATTGATAGTACCATTTTTGTAAACAAGTTTGTTTGTATTTAATAATCGTAGCCTATATTGACAAATTTTCAGAAAAAAAAAAGATTATAAGGAGAATTTTTAAATGACGTCAATAAGAAAATGACTTTATGTATTTAATGATATATATATTGACAAAATATATATAAGATGATAGTATATTACAATTTACAGAAATAAAGAGTATTATGGACAAAAAAAAAAAATTGGGAATCTTTATTAAACAAAAAAAAAAAAAAAAATTGGGGACAACTCTTTGAGCGTTACTTAGAATAAACGTAAAGAAGATGAGTTGTAGTTAGTTGGTTACTTTACGGGACCATGCATATACTTTTTAAGTCTTTTTAGTAAGAATGCAACGTGGGACAGTAAGCAAATAAATACACACACAAAACTCGTGCTTCAAATCATGTAGAGGGAGTCTCATATGGTCAACGCGTTGTGCTAACCGCAAACGCGGTGATCTCATAAACGCCAAACTATAAGAAACAATTTCATAAAGAATATTTTCTAATTTACTACAGTTACACTATTTAACATCACTTCTTAGAATTCTGACAATAACGACGTTAACGACAGATTCATCAACTGATTAATTGCTTTCGGTTGTAGCGATATATGTGAACATAAAGAGCGTAGATAAGTGGCTCAGCCAATTATTCGAACCGACTTTTTGACCCCAAAAGAAAATTTAATGTCAGTAGAAGATCAGAAAATAAAATTTATGTCCATTTAAACCTAAAAACGTGACTGATTTTATTTTATTTTATACAATTGTACAAAAGATAAGAACATGAATTTTAGTTTTTTTTTCCAATGATTATATGCAATGCCACATGCTTCCTTTGTAACGAAATATGTATTTATCCCAGACTATAGATCTTATTATATAAATTATGAATCTCCAATTTCAAAAAATTAGTCATATATAGTGGTTAAAGTGTCCTTTTGTCATGGAATGTGAATCGTCTAAATACTACAACATCTCATGTTTTTTGTATGTGTATATTGTATATGTTGACCAGGAATGTGAATTGTCTAATACCTGCGGGATTTGCACAAAAATTATTATTATTAATTGGTGTAGTATTTGATTATCTTCTTCAAGAATTTGTTTTTTCTCTAAGGAGTTTGGACATTTCAGATTATTGATTTCCGTCCACAATGATTGCCTAATTAAGCTGTAAACAAATAAAGTCTAATGAAAGTCTAAAATTTGGACTATAAGTTAGTATACAACAATATCTATAAGCAGCATTTTATTGACTTTCTAAATTTCTGAAGCTTTGAACAAAAACCTACAGTTTATGACTTCGTTTATTTGATTTCAGGGGACAGGATCTATTGTTTTTCCTTTGGACGACGACAACTGAAAAGCCTTCAATCTTGATTGGTTACTAAATAATTGAGTTTAAATCTATATTACTGTATTAACATACAACTCTAACATCAAATTTAAGTTCACAGTATATATTTTATTGTAAATAAAATCTATGAGTTTAGATTCCACAGTTATAAAATTTTGGCAGTTATAGTTTTGTATTTATTTGTTGCGCCGAATAGTAATTTACAGTTTTTGCACCTAATTCAGTTTTATAAAGTTTAACGTCAAATCACCATTAACCTAAGCTTTGAAAACTATAAAAAACAAAAAAAAATGATTACACTGTTTCGGTGTTAAACAACTAAAGACTGTTCACACGCTTTATCTCTTTGCTTACTTTTTTTGGAAAAAGTTCACTTTGTTTTATTTTAATTAATAACCTATTAAATTTCACGTCAAAATCCAGACTAATTCCTAAAATCCATAAAAATCCAGGTTTTTTTTATTTATTGAAATTGTCTGTTGATAATAAAATTACGAGATGCAATTTTTTTTCTCAACTACTTAAAAAAAAATCGATCTCTATAAGAGACTCCAAACCTTAAATAGAAGCCACCACCAATCCACCACAACTTAATTTTTTGCCTCACATTGTTACTCAGTTTCATTCTCTTTCTTTTGCTTCCATTTCATCACTCCTCTTTTAAGCTCCAAATGCTATACTATATTCTTAAAAGCAAATAAAAAGATAAATACAAGATTTTTTAAAAAAGTGAGGAAAAAAACTGAAGATTTGACTTTTTCTATATATGAATAATTAGTGAAATGTATTTAAAAAAAAACCTGCTATTTTTTGGTTTATTTGTTATGTTAAAGATGAATTACCTTTGCTTTCGTATGTGCTCTCGGATACGGTGGGAACACGAACTGACAAAAAAGAACGTGAAGAAGCAGATTTGACATAAAATAAGTCAACTCTGTACAATAAAAGATAGAATTTCATGTTATTATATATATAGTATGTGTGTGTGAAACTGAAACTGAAACTGTGAATGAAACTATTCTATATTTAAAAGTATATTTTTGTCCAAAAAGAGTATCATGAGTTCTTAATATAGTAGTTGTTCGTGTCAAATTCGGAACTCACCGGACGTTTATTCTTTTGTATAATTGTATATGTATTTCCGTTAGTTTGATTAGAGTTTACTTTTATAAATAAAAATATCAAAATGTATGATTTGGTTGATTATATCTATTTGTTGTTTGTTGGAGATCATCGTGTGTGCTAGCTAGTTTAGTACTAAGCTGGGGATAGACGATTCAAAAGATATACTTATAACATTAGACCATCTCCAATCTATTTTTATATTTTCAAATTTTATTTTTTGGAGAATTTGATTCATAAATTTTAACGAATTAAAATTATGGAATTAATAACATACTAACAATTTTGATAAAAATTTTAAAATCAATGATTAAATAACACATAATTTTAATTTGGATTTCCAAATCCATAAAATCCATGAACCAATATATTTCCATTATAGATTTCTTCCCACCTATCTTTATATTTATTTTTTAAAAAGAAATTTTAATTTTTTGAATTTACACTAAATGTTAGGAATTTCTATTTTAAAGTTGAAAATAGACAAAGGTTGGAGAAAATTTCAACTCTAAAATATAATTACTTTATTTTGAAAAATAAAATAGAAAAATAGGTTGAAAATGCTCTTACGTACCTTTTAATTTACTAATATTAATGATTAATTAGTTTGTTAATTATTGATCACCAGGGGTTACCAAACGGTGCACATGGTTGGTTTTTTAGTTTATGTGTTTCATTAATTAGTTTAATCAGAGAATTTCTCACAAATTAGTATTTGAAATGTATGATTTCACTGATAATATCAATCTAGACGTGATTTATACATCTTAAATAATATAAAATAATATAGTTACAAATATATTAAAAATATATAATATCTTTGACTTAAGATTTGATTAATAATTTAGAAGATATTGTTAAGCATAGCTTTCATTCTTGTTATATGTGATTCTAATAATCTAAATAGTTACATAATTGTTTGGTTAACACAAAATCTAATGCTAATTAAATTCCACAATGGTGAATCCATAGTGTCTACAACTATCAATGGACCACTTAAAATATGTATGAAACTTTTAGATTTATCTTCGTTGCATTCTCACAACGTTTATATTACCTTTATTAGTATTCTTTGTCAAGATCTATATACTCATGGACCACGTTGTTAAGATCGTCTATCACTCTATCATATCAACGTTCAATGTAGTTTATTATTATTATATATACTGCTGGACCCATAATGTTACGGTTGTGAGAGTTTTATGGGTTTTAGTTTAAAATTAATTGCCAATAAATGAAACTCATATCCTTTAATTCATATTGAATCATCTCATTTACTTACAAGATATAGGATATCTTAACAGATTCTATCGATTTATTTGTCTTACAATAGTTTTTAATAATATATGTATGTATGCTAAAAATTTATTGTAACTTTAGCTCAAGAATTTGATTTGTTTGAAAATCTTGTATTGCTTTTGAGATGAGAAGAGTCAATATAAAGAAAAAATTTAGCTCAAATAGTAAACATATATTTTAAATTGTTTTACCAGAAAGAAGAGACAAAACCGTTTATCGATTAAACCGCATTTTATTTATTATTTATAACTTATAATCTGTAGTAATATATAGAAATTAAAAATGTTGTAACTTGTAAGTTAAGTATAAACCATTTATATAAAAATAAATTGAGTCCATAACAAACTATTATCCATTTCAAAATTAAAATAATTTAATCCACTATAATAACATAATCCCATCCCAATTGACGAATTGACGTTCATTGAAACCATAGTTTCACATATTTGTAAATTCGGTCATTCTCTAATTTAGAAGTGAGCATGTCTTTTATTTAGTTTTGAAAAGTTGGAATCCTTAACAGATCGATCTTACAAAATACTGCAAACTCGTGTACAGTTGCTAAATAAATTATCTTTTTTTTTTTTTTTTTTTTTTTTTTTTTTGCAATAAACGAATCTAATCATTGTTCTCAAATAATCTTCTAAGAAAAACAACATAATCAATTATTTATCATTATTGAAACCCAAAAAAAAAAATTCTGACTGTTATGACGGCGGGTTTCTTCATTATTAATTATTTTTTTTTTCTTTTTTTGATAAATGGTTTCTTCATTCTTAAGGCATCTCCAACCTCACTCTATTTCCTCCTCTATAATAGAGTTTAGAGTAAATTTCTCTCCAATCTCACTCTATTTTTTACTCTATTTTAGAGTAAAAAATAGGATTACTCTATATATAGAGTAACTCTATTTTCTACTCTATAATTTTACACTAGAATAGAGGAAAAAATAGAGTAGGGTTGGAGAGAAACTTTACTCTATTTTAGAGTTACTCTATTTTAGAGTAAAAAATAGAGTGATGGGTTGGAGATGATCTTACGTTCGTAAAGTTGAGATATATATATAATGGTATTTGATGAGTTTGGACGCATCGAAACTCTCCAGTTTTTTTTTTTTTTTTTTTTTCACAATAGTGTCTACCTTTATTTCATATTAGGTCATCTTTAAAGGAGGAACTTTGGGTATGTTCTTAGGCTTAAAAAAATAAAAAATAAGGTGAACAGTGGTAGACAGTTGTAACTTATCCTGCAAACTGTTATTTCTGAATAACAGTTTTTATAATTTTAAGAACGTACACACTATTCAACATTTTTATTATTTTAAAACCCTTAAGTACACACTTAAGTGTTCTCCCTTTAAGGATGCCCTTAAGACAGTACAAACAAGCTACAGAAACATATATGATTGAAATACATATGTCGGCGGAATAACGAGATATCCCCAGAAACAAAATCCAAAAAAGGGAGACATAAGCTGACAGGTTACAAACTCTCCGGTTTATCTAAAAATCTAGATATTTATGTGCGACTCAAACTCATCATCCAAATTCAATCTCTAGTTTGGAAACAGTGATTAATATTGAACATCCAAACGCATAAATTGGGATAGTTAATATCTCACATGTCACATGGGGCATCCGCATTATACTCTCGGATAATATATTTTAAAGCATATATGTTTGATCAGAAAAAAAAGACCGTCTATCTCTTAAACTACTAAATCCTAAATAATTACTTATTACTAGTAAAATTGCATATTATCCAAAGACATCTCCTATTATAAGAATCAACCATATTTTTGACTAGCACGATGGCATCACGTAATTGACATAACCTGGTTTCATATTAAATAATTAATGATGTTAATCGAAACCTGAATGATGATACTTGTTGTATCTTCTACTTAATTCTACAAGTTTTTCCTAATGAAGATTTTATAAATGATAAAACTATTTGTAATATCACAGCATTTGATTTTCTTTTGTGTGATTATCGTCTAAGTAAAGAGTTATTTAATTTGCTATTACTCTAAACATAAATTTAAGATATAACTTTCTTACCAAAAGTCTAGCTAGTCAAATTTTGTCTAGTCATAACTCATACGAGAGGATATGCGCTAATGACTAATGAGTTGTCGCTACAACTAAAATAATAATTAAAGCATAATTCAATTATAAATCATCAGATTAATTTAAATCAGAATCTTGGATTCGTCTGCGTTAGCAAATTAAAATTTATAATGAATTTGACAGATGGTCACGATATAGCTGAACTGTTTTCTAGCTAATGCATCTGCCATATCTTTTTCCATAGAAATCATAACATTATGACATTGTAGGTTGCTATATTTAGTAGCCTACATTGTTATAAATGCATATAAATTAAATGCCGACTTGGAATTATGTAAGCTGTATTCATATCTGTGTGTGTGAGATCAAAAAACTCGAGAATCTCGTGGCGTAGTTGTTGCCACGTACGTCTAATGATAAATGAATGAGAAGAATATGGATAAGTTTTCGAGTGGAAAATTGGAACTTTGTGTCGTTTATAATTAGTAATTTTTTTGTTTTTCGTGTATGTGTCGATAAGTTTCGAGTGGAAAATAGGAACTTTGTATCGTTTGTAAGATGTGGTTGGGTTTTTTTTATGACACCTCACGTTGTATTAGATAAAAAGAAAAAAGAAAATCTGTCAAAACATAGGCAAAGGATAAATCCATTAGTACAATTCCACAGAGATAAGCATTCACGTTGTCCACAAAAAAAAAAGAATTATAAGTTTATAACGTTTTCCAAGCAATCATATTCTGAATCACCTTATCACTGAAGCTGATGAAAATACAAAATTCTTGTCTCAGACGGTCCTGAAGATCTCCATATAGCACATTTGAACCGCATGCAAAAAGATTCGTGTGTGAGAGATTATTTTTAAAATATAATTGTTTGTTGTTATTTTAACATATCTTAATATATCTTAATATATGTATAGAATTTGTAAATAATTATTTCATACATATGATCTCAAAGATGAAAATTCCAAAACAAGTTAACATTTTCAAACTTTTATCATTGTTTAGATATTTCAAAGCTCAATTTACTTATTCTAAATATCATCAAAACAGATTAAAGATTGCAGTGGAAAACATATAAGACGATAGATTTTTGGTGCACTCTGATAAAAAAAAGCTTATTATTTACCCCACTTTGCATTATATATTTTTGTTGTTCAACGTGATGTCTCAAGATATATTTGTATTATGGATATATTAAGACATTTACTACAACAACTTGCATGATAAGATCTTATATCATTGACTTTTTGGAATATCCTTGACAAAAAAAAAATAATCACATGCTATTTTACCATATAAAAAAATTGTGGTGTTAATTTAAAAGCTCAACATTTTTAAAATAAGGTCTTATGTTAATAGATGATTTTGCGCATTTTGCTAAAACGTCCATTTTCGGCTACAACTTGCATGATATTTTTGTATCACACGGTGTCGTTAAAAATTATTGTGCTTCCATATTAGACTAAAGAGTCGTTAAAAATTATTGCATAAATCCTTATCAAATCAAATCTATTGTAAAAGTCATCCAAAATGTGTGAAGGTTAAAGGGTTATAGATCACACTAATCTTCTTATAAATCTAACCAATAAAATAAGACTTAACGCTGTCAAAAAATATAATTAAAACATGACCAAGCCAATAATTTGCATGCCAAAAAATCAAAGACTGAAAGAGGCCCACATAGCCCTTATTTACTCTAGACTAGGGAATTTATCCCATTAAACTAAATTATGGGCATTTTGACCAATGCCTCCATATTTATATACTCCATTTTTTTCCTTTTCTATTTACTAAGGAAATGCATAAATCCTTTCTTTTTTTTTTTGCTATTTAAAAAAGAAATACACAGTATTAGCCTAATTTTATAAGGTAAGAGCAGGGGGAAGACATTATAATTAAAAGTGATGAAAGGACAGAGATCAAGAACGATCCACATTCCACAGTTTCAGTTTCAAGTATTGGCATGCTTCATCTTTTAAACATCAAGTAATTTTGAACAAAAAAAAAAAAAAAAAAACATCAAGTAATCATTCACACTGGGAGTTTGATAAATCATGACTGATGATTGAATGTAGCTGACCCCAAAACTAACACTGTGTGCATCGATGGGGTTGTCTGGTTGTGTGTTATGGTGCTTTCACAGGCACTAGAATTAGTGAATGGTGCTTAGCGAGATTCGAACAGTTTGATGAAGGAGTACAAAGTTTGGGTCCATCTTTGTTAAACCATGATCATCTATCTTTCTTTTATAAGCTACAAAGGGAAAGTAACCGTACCCATTAAATTTAACAACAAACATTTGAACTGTGGGTCTAGGAAGATGCTTAAGAAACATGAATGGTCGTACTGATACTGTCTATTTCAATCATGCTGGCTAACACCTTTGGCCAGGCTTTATATACCCCATTTAAAAGTGGATTCTCACTTAAATGTCTCGACAAGAAACAAAAATTTTGACAAAATTCCTAGAACATTGGATTTAGCATATAAATTATTCAAGTGGCACTTTTGAATGATGAAATCGAAAGTCTATAAATAAATAAAAATTACAATGTAGAGGAAATACATATGTTGTAAGCTTACAATAAATCCTACAAGACCCTTTCTTTACACTAAAAAGGTTTTCAAGAATCATGAATCAATAAAGATAAACTCATAGAAAGACTTTCCGAAACTTATACCTCAATAACTCAAGCACTTAAACCGGTCCGGTCACATACGACTTCTGCAGCGACTATACCGGTTTGATCTACAAAAACACAGCTACTGACTAGTAAAACCGGTCTGAGATAAAGACTGGATCTGATTTAGTTTTGATACTATGAAAGGTTCATCACAAGAACCATAGACAACACAAAGATCACCAAATGTTTTACTCCATCGTTGTAAAGACCTAATATATCAAAAAAGAGGATAGACATTTCAGATTTCTCGAAAGAACCAATAGAGTTCTCTTTTTGTGGAATGTGAGACGGGAACAACTTACCAGGTTGCGAGGAGGCAGCAGCCGGAAGAGCCGGAATCCTAACAGCTGAAAAAGAAAAAAACGAAAGTGTAAGTTAAGTAAAAAGAGAGGAAAATATCAGACATCAAGAAGCTAAATACGATAACCACGCACGTTTTTTACAGGTAGAGGCTGAGGATTGAGAAGAGGAAGGCCACGGGGCGGGAATGTTGTCATTAAGGTCACAGGTAAAGCTTATTCCAGTGTCTTGATCGAATATCGCATCAGATGGTAAGCTTGGTAATAGACAACCAGATTCTTTAAACCAAAAAGAACAAAGATATTCAAGTTAACAAAATGGTTTTCGGGTTTACGTTATGATGGATATATAGATGAAAATTGAGGAAATTAATTCACACCTTGGTTTCCAACTGTTTGAATCCAACCACAATGCATCATCAATCACGGAAAACAAACAAAACGGGTTAAAGGTATAAATCTTTCAAACAGAAAAGATATAAACCTTCAAATTTAAGGCGTGTGAAAGAAAGAGAGAAGTTGAGGTATAGAGTAGAAACCTTGAAGGGAGAAGTCCTTGAGACTGATATGACAAACGCTGAAGATATTTTTAGTGATGTTAAGCTTCTGTAGCTTTGTCCCGAGGCTAGTTGCGCAATCTAAAGCTTGCAAATTGGTTATAAGTGTTTGCTTTTGCAAGTGAGACACATAACTCTCCATTGCACGGCAACAACCTGTTTGGTTACTCAACTCGTTGCTGCAGTTACCACCAATATGCCTCATGTGCGGAAAGACAAGAGGACAAACTGAAACCAATAGACACACGTATGTGATATATTTACCCAAAAACGAAAGTTAAAGGCTAAACCGAATTGTTTTTACCTCTATTAATTTTGCAGTTTGCTAATCCTCTGAGAGTCTCCTTAGCCCGAGAAGGGTCAAGTTTAGTAGCAAGCCAGCGGTTTACTATGTTCTTGCAATCATTGATCCTATCCGAGTCATCGGTTAAAGGCTCAGATGCTTTGAGAGATAAATTCGTAGCTGCATCAAGTATCGCATTTTGGCAAACCTCTTCGCAACATTCCTTCACGGGATCGACTTTTTCACAAGCCAAAAGAAGCTTAGCTGTATCCACCGTGCTTTCAAACTCATCGACATTGATTACAGGGCACGAAGAAGAAGTGAGATTCCACGAGTGAATAGAACATATCCTATTAAGCTGACTCGAAGCGCCTTTGCCTACCAATATTTGCTCTAAATCCGATAGACAGTGCTTAGACTGGGTTCTGTTTAAAGCAAGAAGACCGGTTTCTTTGCTCGCTTTACCAAGGATTATCGTAAGTGTAGCATCTAACTGAGGACAACACATCACATTGGCTAACAATGGAGCAAAAACAGTCCAACAGTTGTGTGAAGTTGTCTGAATCAAACTCTCAGACGCACTGAAATTTAGCGAACAAAGCCCTGAAGATACCCGAAAAAACTGATACCGATTAGTATACCTAAGGCAATTTACAAATAGAGAAATGTGATCAGGTTAAAAACAAGAACAAACCGGATAGTTTCGGCATGGTACTGTTGATGTATGGAACCATTGGAGAAGGAGCAATGAAAGGAAGAAATGGTTGAGGAGAAGTATCTGGTGATATCTCAGGTAAGAACTCCTCAGGTTTCTCTGATGAACCTAAACCAAAAAGATACCAAAATCATCACACTTTTTATATATACAACTTGGGTTTGGCTTAAGCTAAACTTCCTCTGGAAAACCTAATTCGTTAACTAACCACCACCTTGAAGAACCTATAAACCCTAATCTAAGTAACCTAAACACTATGAAGCATCATAAACCCCACCTAAAGTTTCAACATTCCACCACAAATTCGATTAATCTCTACATAAAGAAGGTAATTTTACAATGACCCATCACTATAAACAAGTAGAAGATTGTTCCAAAACAAGATTCGAATTAGCTTCAGAGAAAAAAAAACCAACTTTCTATCAAACAGAGACACAATTAGAAACAGATCATTATAAACCAATTTCCCTTAAAAACCCCAAATTCGAGAAAAAAGAAACTCACAGAGAGACATCAGAAACATGGATTGAAGAAACACGAACAAACCCATCTGAAATTCAGCCCTTCTCGTCATTTTCTCCCTTCCTTACTCAAGCCCCAAACTAGATAGAGAGACAGAGAGAGATTTATGGTCTCTTTCAAAAGCTTTGGAATTTGGACAAGAGTAGACTTTTTAAAGATTCTCTGTCTTTTTCCCACTAGTAAGAAAGTCCGAGAAACGGAACAAAGAGGAAGAAGAAGAAAGAAGAGAAAGACGTTTCTTTTTCGATTTTAGACACACAAAAACTTGGTTGAGAAGATAAACACAAAAACAAAGTGGAGACTCAGAAACAGCTGTCTTCTTCTTCACAGAGAAAGAGAGAGAGACCCCACAAGCAATGAACACAGTCTGTTGTGGAAGAAGAGAAGAAGAAGAGAGCGCTTGAGAGCATTTATTACTCCTCCATTAAATTCCCCACCTTTTTCTCTCTCTCTCTCTCTCTCCCACTCTTTCCTCTAAAATCTCTTCATTGTGGGATTTTAATAACCGGAAATTAGAGAACAAAAAAACCGAACCGGATTCTTAACCGGATTTCCTCTTTGTCATCTTTAAACGGGAACGAGGAAATTGGTTTGTATCGGCTTTGGTTTGGTATCTATCTGGTTTAGAAAATTTAACCGGATAGATAATTAATTTACCGTAGCTACTAATCTGGTGGAGTGAATGTTCATCGTACCGAGAAATAAATTAACAGGAGTACAGGACCGAACTATTGGAGCTGTAATTATCAAACCTGTTGGTTTAGACCGGTCCAATGTTGAGAATATTGGATCGCATTTATAACTTCGTGACTTGGGGACATGAAATTTATGTGATAATAGTGAGACTATTATTGTGGTCGTATTTATTTCAACTAAATATGTTGTTACGTTAACTTTTTTTTTTTAACTTTCTTGCCCATAATTTTCAATTTTTTGTTCATAATTTTTAACTTTTTGGTCCATAATCTTAAAGCATGTAAAAAGTATAATAAATTAATCGATTCTACAAAGTACAAACGTGAATTAGTAAATGAATTTTGTTCGTATTGATTTCAGACATCTTAGGATCAATTATCTAAATTTATTTCACAACCTTAATCTTTTTTTTTTTTCTTTTGGGCAAAACTTAACCTTAATCAAAGTCAACTTTTTAACTGAGAATTTTACCCAAAAAAAAAAAATTAACTGAGAAATTTTCAAAAAAAAAAAAAAGGTCGTTTAAGGCTATAATCCGGAGGGAAAAAGAAAAGAAAATCATAATAATCGGTAACTTACAGTTGACAAAAAAAACTGTAAATTAATAAATAGCTTTCTTTTTCATATTTATTTATTTATTGATTATTAACTTTCTGATAGTTTCGTCGTGCTGAAGAAATGGAACACTAGTGGCATGTGACTGTGCTTAAGGCGTAGGGTACGGCCACGTGAGAGGAACCGTGCTTGCTGCTTAAGAGTAAAGACTAAAGAGGGATCCAGATCATTATGCTGGACTGTCAATGGGCTTACAAGGCCCATATTTTAATAAGACGATTTTTTTTGGTTTTTTTTTTCTTCTTTTTTTTTTTTTTTGGGCAAAGGTTTTTTTTTTCTTTTTTGTTTGTTTGTAACGCCTATGTTATTAGATAGTGAAAGGGTAGTACAATGTGTCAATCAACCATCTAGGAAGGGTTGAAAAAGTTAAATACAATGAATCCATGAAAGGAATTTTCTTTGATAAGAGATCTGCAGTTGAATTCTTCTCTCTATTGACATGACCCAAAGGTAAGAAAGAAAGCTTTGCCATCCAAAATCTTAAAAGTTAAAAGGTATGATGGGCATCACACATTCACACACTTCAATTTACCATGCTCTTTACCGGGTACTCTCATAATTTTTGGGTTTTTTTTTTATATGGCTACAGGACTAATCATAACAATAATAACAACAATAATAATAATGTACTTTATGAGGTGATCTCAATATTCTAAGGACAAAAATAAATTATTTCAATGTACTATTAAAATTTTTTCTTTTAGAATGATTGGAACATATCATGTTAAACTACCTTCTTCCTCATAGCCAGTATTCGAATTCATGATTTTTTATTTTAGTCGTCCACTCTAATGCTATAATCCGTTCTTTTGAATGTTTGTGGCTTTTATGCAACTCTGGTTTGGATTTTTTTTTTATTTTTTTTGGTGCAGGTTTGAGGGAAAAAAAAAAGATTTATCAAACAAATAAGACTAATAAAAAGTTCGGGTTTTTTTAAGATCCGTAAAAAATCCAGTCCCAATACAAATGGACCCAGAGACATGGCTAGTAAATGTGATGGATCATTGAATTAGGCCAGGTTTAAAATTTAATTTAATGCACATGCGAACTAGTAATATATTACTATATTTAATGTTCTCACTATCAAAAATGTTGTCAACTTGAGACCTAGAAGATGGCAAACTACCAATCAGTCTCATGGTTCCAACTTTGTTGGATATCTTCTTTTTCTCCCCAAAGATGTCTTTTTAATTTGTGGAGTACCCTAGCTAGTCTTTCTCAAGAAATAAATAATTTATTTTGTATGTTTCTCATGCATACACACACCCATACATATCTATATATAATCTCAATTTTTGTTAATTTTCTGGTTGGCGAATGATCGACGGAATCTACAGATCTAATCTTGGCCGGCTTTGCACATGGCCAATCATTTTCTCTTTATAGTTCTTGACAACCAATATTTGTGGGTTAAAAGATAGCAAAACTCATCCAACCAATAAAAAGATTAATTATGTAAATTTCTGTTTTGAATTTTATGGTTTGCCTTCAGGGATATTTAATGACAAGAAAAGAATTCATCGTTTTTTTTTTCTGTTTTTTGTGTTGTGCAACTTAATTCATGATTCTTTTAAAAATTCAAAAGAGTACGTATGAGTTTCCGTTAAAGATCTTTGATTATCAAAGGGAAAAATAGCAAAAAATGCTACGGCTATCGAATGTTAATGAACCATGTTTGTTTTGTGTGTAAAAGTTAATGAACCATATTGTTACTATGAAAATGGTAAAAGCCGTAACACATATCACAAGTTTTATATGAGTCTTCTTTAAATTTTAGTTTTGGAAAAGCTAAAATATTAATTAAGATTAACAAGAGGATTTAATTTTTAAGTTGCAATCATTAGAGGAATTCTTCGTGCATTGAACCAAAATAGTGGGATTAGTGAGCTTTATTTGGCCATCTAAACTAGCTAACATTTTAATTTAATTCAGCAGGATTCGTGTCTGCGTAAAGTACTTTAATATTGTCATACGGTGTTCTCTGTACTCACTTAATATAGTTAGACATTAATTATTAAAGTGCATGAGAAAACAATAATATTCAATTATTGTTGCAGGTATCTCGTGATGGTTTTAATATTAACATGAAAATAAAATTCATTTTACAATCAATTTTTGTAGGTCACTAAAAATTTTCAGTTGCACCCACTTTTGTACTTAAAAATTACGATTGTAATGAACAAAATAAAGTGTTACAAGGGGAAGTGTTTTTTTTTTACAAGTGTTAATGGTCCACATATATGATTTTTTAAAAGATAGGATAAATCTTTTATTTGAGTATTTGAATCTAATTTCTACAAAATATTTTTAGAAAAAAATAAAAGTGTTATGTTTTCTTCTAAAAATAAACTAGTTATTTAATATACAAATGAAAGATGAACTTGAATGCAAATTAAATTAAGATCAAACGTATAATCTAAATTATTTATGGTTTTTTCGTAAAATATTTCATGAGCTATATGATCAAAATCAATTCAAATTGTTTGCTTTATTTGCACTTATATGCCTATCTTTATTGAAAGTAATTACTTTTACAAAACAAATTTTTGTTGAAAGTAATATTAAATCTTTACCATCTATAAAACTTATTAAAAACAAAACTATGAACTATGCGTTTACCAATCTATGAACTATGAATTTTATCTAAAAAAAAAGAAAAAAAAAAGAAGATAAAACTTAAATTTCTTTTATCAAAAAAATATAAACAAAAATACAATAATGATATAATTTTCCTCGAGGTGGTGGGGGCTTATTATTGTGGGACACTGAGTGATAACGACACACTGACCGTTTCATCTCAGAAAAAGACAAGTACACTGACACCAAAAATCACATTAAAAAAATAGACCCTTTATATAACAAAAGATATTAAAAATATATGAGAAAATTAAAAATTAGTTCCCATCAAACTATTTGGAATATACTTCATACTTCATAGTAAGAAAAAAAAAAAAAATATATATATATATACAGTAGTTTTTTTTTATATATAAAAAACCTAGTAGTTATAAAATGATGCGTTATCATCCAGAAATTATGCGGTATCATTTAAATAGTATAAGATCATAACTAGTTTATGAAATTTGATTTATATTAAAGAAAAATTGGACAAGTTAATTCATATTGCATGATGATATGATTGTCTTATTAAATAATTATCTTTTGTGTAATTTTTTAATGTTTAAATAACTAATAACATGGAAGTGTTTAAAAACAGGGATATGGACAATTTAAATAATGCAAACTGAATCGTTTGTCGTGTTTTTGTAATATTGCACACATATACAGTTTAGTTTGTGTATTACAAGATTATTGACAACAATAGTTGATGATGTGATCAATAAAAAAATTACTAAAAGATCAGCAAATGATGAGGTCCCTATAAATAATTGGTAACAGCGTAGGCCGTAGGTTAATCAATTGTATTAATGTCATTGAAATAGTCCTGAGAACTAAGCCGACGAATAACATAATATTTTCGAAAATTCAGTCCAAATTATTATGTTACTATCTAAATTTAATCTTAGCATAATGAATATTTTTAAATAGAAAAAAAGGTGTAAGTTTGTAAGTTGTAACTGCTATTTTACTAAAACCTGTCTGAGACTCTTGTCTCTCATTCTCAGCCGTTCAATGTGACCATAATGGGACCTATCTTTATACTAAGTACGTTGCAGAATTTTACAAGTGGAGTCTTGCTTTTGTTATTGAATAATTCCATAAATACAAACGCAAAAGGCTTTATTAACCTTTGTGGAATTATTCTTTTTTTTTTTTTTTTTTTTTGTCAAACACTTTTGTGGAATTATTCAAGTTTAAACATTGGACTATTGAACCAATATACTATGGTATATATGTTCAATTGGGTCATATAGAAATATGTTCGTATCGGTTTCGTAATCTCCTAGATTTTCTAACAATTTACATTAATTTTTCTTTTTTAGATTGTAAAGGTGACCACATATTAGAATTAAGTCACACATGAAACTAGTCGATGTTTATGTTTGATATAGTACCATATTTAACGAATCGTAAGCAATATCAATGTTAGACCACATACAAAATTACTGTTACATTTGAAATTTGATGTGAGAAGACGTCTCGTGGCCAAAACTGTGCAATTTTAACCACTCATAGGTGGGCCAGTGGTAGGAAGGATTTCGGGCTGAGGGTGAAATTCCCAATAATTCCGGGTTCGAATCCCCACGGCTGCAAACACCTTAAGTGGTCACCGCAGACAATTTAAAATCGGGCTATGCGGCCTACAGGAACTACTCTTGCCGCCTTCGGGACGCACGCAGTGGGGTAGTCTGGGCCCATTGGGCTTGGGATACCTGAGTTATAAAAAAAAAAAAAAAAAACTGTGCAATTTTTCCTAATTTGGCAAGCTGATAATTACTGTCTTCTAGAAAGTAGAAACTTCTTAGTGAAAAACACGCGCCGATGAAAAGCGCGTGACGTTAATTTTTGACATCGTATTTAACTGACACTCTCTAGATTTCCCAACAAATTTGTGTTATCTTTAAACTGTAACGTGTGACTTATGTAGGGCTTATGAATTATGACTGGATCATTTATAATATCCACATATTCGAACAAAAATAAAATTCCAAATAATACCAAAATTTTATTTTTATTTGTGTGTGCCATTTTTTTTATTTCTGGAAAATTCCCGTTAACTCCTCGGAGTTTTTGTTGTGTTGTCAAAAGGTCCTTCACCTTGATATTAAAATGACATAGATTCCTCTTTTGATTTTGACCAAAATACAAAACAGATGGTCGAAATTAAAATTCGTTTTTAGATGACCGAATATTAGGAACAACAAAATATTCCTCCCGCGCGAACAACTAAATTTATCACACTTGATCTCAAATCAAACTTTTAAGTATAAAGTCTTGAAGTTTGTCAATGTTACATACATTAGTAGTAGAAAAACATACTTCTTCATCTCTTTTAACATAAAATTTGTTTTTTACCAATATTTTTGTTTCAAAAATCTGTCATTTTATAATTTTGAATTTACTTCTGATAAAAGAAATCATTTGCTCATAATTTATATTAATATAAATATAAGACATAACAAAGATATATGGGTTCCAAATTTCTATAATAAACGTATGGATCCTTTTATAAGAAATACATAATGTTGGTGTCATATTTAAGAAATTTATTTTCTTTATTGTATCACATTCTTTTGTACTCTTCTCTTGACAGATGCTATATATACTCCTCCATTTCAGTCGGTGTGAACCTTATAGCAAAATCTCTAATAACTAAACCCCGAATTAATGGTTAAATTAAAAAGTAACTAAAACTGAAACTAATCAGTGATTAATTAAGAGATTAAGGGAGGGTTGAAGAAATTGCATGGCAAAGGGTCGAAAGCCGACGACGATGAACCGAAGCGATCGATACCTCGGAAGCTACAGTTACGGTGACGGTCACGGTACTTCCGTAACCGACGAACTGGAACTCGCCGAGGAAGACATCTGGTCACCGGCCGTTATTCACGACACCACCAACGAGACAGACGAATCATACGGAGCGTGGAACGTACGCGCTACTTTTGGGAGAAACGGGCGCGTGGGAGGATTATCGCTGGCGTTTGAAGGATCTTTGGTTGCGCCGCCGGCGTCGTCGCCGATGATCGTGCAACAGAAACAAGGAGGAGGAGGTGAAAGCCAGCGGAAAATGGCGTCTTCGGCGCCGGTAAACGTCCCGGACTGGAGTAAGATTTACCGAGTTGACTCGGTTGAGTCAATACATGAGTTGGATGAAGATGGTGAAGAGGATGAGGAATCCGGGATGATGCCGCCGCATGAGTACCTTGTTAAGAGTCAAGCACGGAGGAGCAGGAAGATCGGAGGTGGAGACGGTGGCGCGTCGGTGTTTGAAGGCGTCGGAAGAACTCTCAAAGGCAGAGAACTAAGACGCGTTCGCGACGCGATTTGGAGCCAAACAGGGTTCTACGGCTAAGTTAATTAATAAGTTTAAAAAACGTTTTTAGATTTTTAATTAAAATTACTTGTTTTTGCCAGTATATAGAAGTAATTTTGCAATTTTTTGTTTTTATTATTAATTAACGAGGCCAAAATTTCAAGTTCCTCGTATGTTGTTGTTGTTGTTGTTTTGTCTATTAGTATATTTTAATTCAAAATAAATTTGTCTTATATATGTTAATTAGTTTAATTAGCTTTGAGTTAAAATTATCAGTGCAACATGAGTTTTCATAACTGATTAAGTACATTTACAATGTTAAAGTTGAAAATTTATTAAATATCGTTTACTGAAAATATAAACTACTAGTATTACTTTTTATACAACAAAAATATTAGTAGAAGACGACATATAGTAATAAAACCATTTAGACTAAAGAAATAAGTAGTTTTATTCCCACAGTTTAATTTCTATGATTAATTCAGATTTATAAAGATCAGATGCTGTCATCAAATATTTTTAAAATATTTAGAACGGTTCATATGTCAGGTTTACTTATAGATAAAAAAGTAAAAGATAGTTTATTAATGTGTTTTTAGATTTAGTTATAATTTTAGGTGATTGATATCATGTGAAAGGGAAGTTGTATAATAACAAGAGCAGATGTGTCCTTGAAACATAATTTATGTAAACAGTCCAAAGAATCCACTTCAAAGTGGGCACTCACGAGCAAGAAGAAGACACTTTTTTTTAGTTTTGTTTTGTCTTTTTATCAGCAAAAACCATGATGGTGAAACAATGGCGTAGTATATATATACAAAGGTTCTATAACACAAAATGAAATTTGAAACATGGGTCACTAATTAACTGTAGGGTAGACTGATTTATAATATATTTTTTTGCTAATCGTGCAATTTTTTTAAAGTAATTGGAAAACAAACCTAAAGTTGAAAATTGTTTTGCATTTTAGATCTATAAACTATTACAAATACCTATAGATATTATAAAATACTTGATCAAACATGAAACATTGTAGTGAGATGCATATTTAAATTAGTAGCAATATAGGGTTTGATTATGACAAGACAACCAACATATTAGGAATATTCCAATTATCCCTACTATAAAAAAATGACCTAAAACTCAATAGCCACTAAGTCTAAATGAATCTTTTAATTTCCCAATAAGAAGATAAAAATAATATTCTTGAATTTTTGTTAGGTAGTAGGAGAAAAAGAAAATTATTTTTCCAAATATTTGTAACTTCCCCACATACTCGACATGTGACTAAATGAGGTAACATATGCAATGTAAAGTGGATTTTTATGAAAAAAAAAAAAAAGAGAAAAAAAAAACAGATTTTTATGCTTATACACATTATTATTGTATAAGTGTAGGGTGATCCCCAAAAACCATATCAGACGCCATACAGTCACTTACTCTTACAACGTAGGTTCGTCAATATTTCTATCATAAATTTCAAGTGACTTATAGATCACTATAGTTGATTATGGCCTCTCCTTAAAGCGTATTTCGATGCGTGATCTTTATATATAGAGTTTGAGTGCAACCGATAATAATATATGTGAAATGCATAAATCATTATTTTTTCAATGTCTGTTCGAACTCTAATAAAAACTCATTTCTTCTTCTAAACAATTACTTTTACAATCGAAATGAACTACGCTTATTAAATCGTATATCGATACACAATAATGTATACATATGAAAAGCAAATGAGTACTTAGCAAAAAAAGAAAGACAATGGAGTAATGGGTATAGTACTGATATCTCAGAGAGTGACATAAGTTTGGAGAGTGTTGTGTCAAAGCATCTAACAGAGGCAATATGACAAAAATGTCTTGGGTCTCTTCGGCTCCTTTGCGCATTTGCCTAATTGCCTTTTTCAAGAAAAGTCCCTTTGAAAATGAATTTTGAGAGTTCCCTTCATATACTTTCTATGTCTCTTCTCTTCCCAAACTCCATTCACCATTCATTTCAATTTTTTTAAAAAATAATAGTTTAGGAATCTTTTACCAAAAAAAAAAAAAAGTTTAGGAATCTTTAAATTTTGTTTGCCGACATGTTTCTATCAAAAGAAAGCTGATCAGAGAGATCAATTACCTCCTTTGCACAAAAAAAAATCAATTACCTCCTACATATGACATTTAAAAAAAAAAACATTAATTAAATAACTAGATACACTTTTTTTTTTTTTTTTGTCAAAAGAAAGTAACCCATTAAAAATTTAGATGAACTTCTTTTTCTTGACAAGTGTTAGGACTAAAAAAGGTACCATATTTGGAGGCAGCTTTAGCATCAGCCATTAACTAATAACTTAACATTTATAATTTTCTTTTTCTTAAAGTTCAAATTTTGAGTTGATGTTGTAATGTTTAATTAGCATGTATCTGATAAAATATTTTTACAGTATATTTTTAAATTTCAGTTTTAGCCAGGAAATAGAGACTTTCCAAATGTGAAACTACTTAAATTAAGAACACACAACACGCTCTAGTCTCTAGAGGTACTCTTATAGCAATAATGGATTAACATTAGGTTCAGTAGAATTGGCTTCACTGTTACATTACTTGGATAAGTTAAGAAATGGTATCGTACGTAACAGTACGTTTTATAGTCAGATATTTTAGTGTTTGATATGATTCTTCAAAATAACGAGTTATACGTTTTATTGACTTGATGCTTTGTAGTTATAAATTCTCGAAGAACTATAGTTACTTTTTTCAATTTTTAATGGCTTGAAAAATCAGAGAATATCTATTTGTTTATCTACTTAATCTGCATCCGGTAGGAAAACTTTATTCTAAACATACATTATACATTCGAATTATAAAAAAAATGAAACATTGTTCTGTAGAATATCTTTACAGAGAGCCAATGGTGTTCAATCATCAAATATTGTCACCTAAAGCTTCAACAAGGCTTATGCCTTATGCTATGTATTCTATATCATTTTTCAGTATTATTTATAGAAAAGTTTTTTCTATTTTTTCAACAAAACTAATTTATAAAATACATGACTATGATTACAGGTTTGGTAGTCATGAGAAGGCAAAAAAGATTTTAAAGAGAATGGTTTCAAGATGTGAAGAAGAACCTCCATTTCTCTTAGAGGGTTTCAAATAAGGTCTCTTTTCCTGTGCCTAAACCAGATCAAGACTATTATAGCCTTCAGCTATTACACCAATTTAGCGACATAAAGATTATATTAATGAAAGGCACAATAAGGTGAGGAGAGTGTGTCTCCAAGCCAAGTTTTGTTTTAGTTCAAGATTAGCCCCCACAACAAGAACCCTTTTCTCATGTCTGAGTGCTCAATCCCTTAGAGACAGACATCTTTGACCACATTGTTTTTGTATTTGCTGAAACAAACAGAGATAAAGAGATAAAACACGACTTGGTTGAACAGAGTTGATCTTGGTACCTAGGATTTGGTTTTCTCAGCCGGTTTGGTCGATCGGCGATGCTTGTATGCTAGTCCATCCGTACTAACCTCTTCGGGATGAAGCTTGTCCAGGAAGGTTTGCATGAAAATATGCTAAGGCAAATGGTGAAGGCCTGAAAGGCCGAGAGAGGGTACTGATAATCCATAATTAACAAACCGTTGTGGATTTTCGCAAACTGGAGAATCACATTTTCGTTCTCAGGTTCCGAAGGTCCGTTCTCAAGAGCAGCTACGAGCTGAAAGATCACGCAACAACCAACAAGGCCTCTCTCACTCCCCTCGAAGCTGGGGAGGCACCAGCTCTGTCTCTGTTCATCCCATCTAGGCACTTTGCTCTTGAGGACAAGCGCTTTTTCCTTTTGACCAGAAGGGAGACTCTCTGCACCAACTGATTTCGACCTGAATGACACGGAATTATCGAGTTCCGTCTGAGTTGGAGCTGTTCCTCCAGGTTCTACTGCTGTTGCAGGGATGGCATCCATGACACAATGTATCTTCGTTGGCTTCTTTACTCTAGTTTGATACAACAATGTTCACAATTAGCAAAAGCTATATATAAGCAACCATCTTTAACTTACTCTCAGTAAGCAAGGAGATATATCACCTAGAACGCATGACTGTGAGTCCAGGAAATTCATATGAAATATGTGCTACAGGATAGTTTCCAGATTGAATTCTGCTTGAAGTCTGAGCTTCATGATACGTCGGCTGAGCATCATAGACAGTGAACTTGGTCCCTAGATAGCTAGACCTGAAAGAGAAGGGGTAAGGCCAATATATATATATATAAAATGAGCTAATTAAAAACCATGGACTCAACCTTAGCTTTCCCACATAGGTATTGCTTCCGGTCGAGAAATCATTGCAGTTTAAAGAGATGATGTATTCGGTAAAAGTTGGCCTCTTAAACTTTTTGGCAGCAAGAAGGAACTTCCCATCATCATTTGAAGGTGTGTCTGAACCAATAAAAAAAACACTCTTCACTGTCTATTCACAAGAAAAGTTAACACATTACATTATGTATGCTTAGAGAATTGTTTCACCTCCAAGGTATAGATAGAAAGTTTCATTGCAACAGTTTCTCTTAAGTAGCATTGAACAAGTGATTCCCTTGGACCCGGCTATAAGAAAATCAGAGATAATATTAGTCTGAAGAAGCACATGACAAGTCATTTATAAAGTAAAAACATAGAAAGTGACCTGTTTCAAGGAGATTGGAAAAGTGATTTTGCTAGAAACCTCAGGAACTTTGACCATCTCCTTGACGATTTGTCGCCAGTTCCTACACACACCTGCACAAGAAACAACATCCTTTCTTGACGGCCAAGTGTCTCCGGATCGCTCTATTCTCATCAGAACATCAGTCAGAAGGTCAGGAGGCATATTAGCCCAAAATCTCTGCTTCAAAGCATCCATAGGAACACAAGAATCTTGAACCAAACCGTGAGACTTCCTCTACTTCTTAGAATAGCCAGAACTCACATCTAGTTTCTCTCTAGACTCTCCTCTCATGTCCTGAATTAAACTCTTGGTAACGCATCTCATACAAAGTTCCTGACGTTTCAAGAACCCTAGTTAACAGGGAAACAAATTAACTTATGAGATCTCAACTGATCCCTATAACTTAGGAAATAAAAAATATGGACACGTAAGTGTTCCTCTTCTTAGGGAACAAGACCGATTCTTCCGATTGTATTAACAAAAAGTTGGACCAAATCTTCTCCTTTAATCTTCATACTTTGGATTTGGTTCTATCTAGCTGATTGTGGCCTATGTTCTATTTAGCTTTGAAGAAGCTAAAGACAGTCACTTGGAGTTTTATACAAACCTATACAGTTTTTCGTTCACCTAAACCCTCCCTCTTTCGTGGAGAAGGTACCTAAGCTCAATACGGTAAAGAGTGATAACATTTTTTTTTTAACTGTACATATAATGAAGAGTGATAACATAATAATGAAGAAGGGTACTTTTGTTTGGGGGATACAGCTAGTATTGTTTATGAGCCAATTTTTTTTCTATCAATGAAACCATCAATGAATAACATGCCTGCCACTTAAAAGCCTATCACATTGTTAGTTTTGTATAAACATTTGAGTAAATTATTATCTGAACTCTTTAGTTTCTTGGTGTCAATGGAAAATTTCAAAGATACCACACACGAAATTTTCAATTGTAATATAGAAAAATACAAATAAGAATAAAATGATGCAAGTTGTTGAAGTTTATATTTCTTTTTTGGTTTTATACAATTTATATCTCACATTTGACTTAGAACATATTTCACTAACGTGCTTAGGTGTCGTTATGAAATCCAACAAATACTTTAAAACACATCATATCTCTTAACTCTTCTAAGGCTAATGTCCTAAAGGTTCCTTCTTCAATACCAAAAAAAATGGGATGTCTCTGCATCAATCTGAAGAAGAAGCAAAAGAAACCAAAACCAGACAACAATGGAGAACAAAACACAGAGTTACAGAACAGAGAAATACCACCAAAACAACAACCTCGTCAAAGACAATTAGCTCCAAAAGCTAATTTCCAAATCGTGGTGCAGCCTCATAAACTTCCACTTCCACTTCCAATTCCTCAGCCTCAAGAACAACAAAAGCTAATCAATCGTCCAAAACAGAGTAGCCTGCAACAACCAGAACCGATCTTAGGGAAACCATTTGAAGACATTAAGGAGAAGTACAGTCTCGGTCGTGAATTAGGTCGCGGCCAATTCGGTATAACTTATATATGTACAGAGATCTCTTCAGGCAAGAACTTTGCTTGTAAATCCATCTTGAAGAGAAAACTCATCAGAACTCAGGCAAGAACCTTTTTACATTACTTTGATTTGAGTTTTAGATTATGATTGGTAATCCGCAATGTTACCAATTAGAGGTTTGATCTCCAGAGAATTGATGAAACTTAATGTGACAGGACAGAGAGGATGTAAGAAGGGAGATACAGATAATGCACTACTTGTCAGGACAACCAAACATTGTGGAAATCAAAGGAGCTTATGAAGACAGACAAAGTGTTCATCTTGTAATGGAGCTTTGTGAAGGAGGCGAGCTCTTTGATAAGATCACTAAACGAGGGCATTACTCAGAGAAAGCAGCCGCAGAGATCATTAGAAGTGTGGTTAAAGTTGTACAGATTTGTCATTTCATGGGTGTGATTCATCGCGACCTTAAACCCGAAAACTTCTTGTTATCCAGTAAAGATGAAGTTTCTGCAATGCTCAAGGCTACTGATTTCGGTGTCTCGGTTTTCATCGAAGAAGGTATGCAACCAAAATGAAAAAAAATGTTCTTAAAACTTATGTCTTGCAGCCTAAGAAACTATCTTTATGCTTTTTCTTGCAATCCAAGAAACTCAAGAAAGATCCCTCGGTTTCAGTGATTAAACCGATCCAACCTTTTCAGGGAAAGTGTACGAAGACATAGTAGGAAGTGCATATTACGTTGCACCGGAGGTTCTAAAGAGAAACTACGGCAAAGCAATTGATATCTGGAGCGCAGGAGTTATTCTCTACATCTTACTCTGCGGCATTCCTCCGTTTTGGGCCGGTAAACTTAACCCGGACCATTTGGTTTGGTTTTGTAATTTCTCCGGTTAACTAATCTTTGCATTTTGGTTGTTGCGTGCAGAGACTGATAAGGGAATATTTGAGGAAATTTTGAAAGGAGAGATTGATTTTGAGTCGGAACCATGGCCGTCGATTTCTGAGAGTGCTAAGGATTTGGTCAGGAACATGTTAAAGTATGATCCCAAGAAACGGTTTACTGCAGCTCAAGTCCTAGGTAAATGTTGTTACTAGTATACTAAGTTGTTTCCGGTTAGTGTTTTGAATCGAGGAATTTGAACCGGATTTGGGTTTTCTTCAGAACATCCGTGGATACGAGAAGGTGGAGAAGCTTCTGATAAGCCGATTGATAGCGCGGTTTTGTCCCGGATGAAGCAACTTCGAGCTATGAATAAGCTTAAGAAGCTTGCATTGAAAGTAAGTATCTTTGAGGGTTCAGTTTAGTGGTGAAATTTAGACCGGTTTGATTCATTGGTGTCATTTGGTATTGGTTTAAGTTTATTGCGCAAAATCTCAAAGAAGAGGAACTAAAGGGTCTCAAAACGATGTTCGCCAACATGGATACCGACAAGAGCGGTACAATCACATACGAGGAATTGAAATCCGGACTCGAAAAACTCGGTTCTAGGTTAACCGAAACCGAAGTTAAACAACTCTTGGAAGATGTAAGCGTGTTTGTTCTCTTTTCTAACTTAAATAAATCGGTTTTGATGGGTTCGGTTTAGATTAATTTGGTTATTGTTTTCGGTTTAGGCTGATGTCGATGGGAACGGTACGATTGATTACATTGAGTTCATCTCAGCTACTATGAACCGGTACAGAGTAGAAAGAGAGGAGAATTTGTTCAAAGCTTTTCAACATTTCGATAAAGATAATAGCGGGTATGTGTCAAAAACCGATCTATACCAAACTGATAAACCAGACCTAAACCAGATCAATAACCAATTATTTGTGTATGTAGGTATATTTCGAGACACGAATTAGAAACAGCTATGAAAGAGTATAATATGGGAGATGATGTCATGATCAAAGAGATTATCTCAGAAGTTGATGCTGATAATGTAAGTCTAATATCTCAATTTATTAAATATCAAACAAAATTTGTTCAATTTCATGATATTTTGTACTCTTTTTTTTTAAAGGATGGAAGTATCAATTATCAAGAGTTTTGCAATATGATGAAGAGCTGCTCACAATCACATCAATCGAAATTGGTTCAATCCAATTAAGAACCATAGACTCCAATTTTTTTCCCTTTTTCTTTTAATTTGTTCAGTACATAAATTTCAAATGTAATTTGGATAATCAAACTGTCCATAATATTCCACATAATTTGTTTTTCTTCTCCAAAAATTAACTGATACCCATCATTGGTTTTGTAATCTCTGTAAACCAATTTCGGTTAAGTATTAACCGATTTTTTTCCGAATTTAGGGTTTAGCGAGTATTCTCTGATTCACTAATTTTGAGATTTATCGTCATGTTGTATTCTCTGATTCTCCATGGAAGAAGGTTGGTCCTGTTGCAGAAATGGCTTAATCTGAGTGTTTCAGAGAAGCTTCTGCAAAATGTAACTCCTTTGTCCAATTCGTTCTCTTCTGTTGCTAGTGTTGCTGATGTGAGCGTTGGAGATGGTCGAAAAGGTAAGAACTTTACAGTCTCTTACCTCGTTGATTCATTGGGTTTCACTAAAAGAATGGCAGAATCGATCTCTAGAAAAGTCAGCTTTGAGAATAAGGTCAATCCTGATTCTGTTTTGAATGTTCTTAGAAGTTATGGGTTCACAAAGTCTCAGATCTCCAGCATCATTACAATTTACCCAAGATTGCTTATATTAGATGCTGAGAAATTCCTTCGTTTAAAGTTTCAGTTTTTGCAGTCCAGAGGAGCTTCAAGCTCTGAGCTTGCTGAGATTGTTTCTTCAGTTCCCAAAATCTTGGGAAAGAGAGGGGACAAAACTCTCAGCTTATACTATGATTTGGTCAAAGAGGTTTTAGAAGTGGATAAGAAGAGTTCCAAGTTCAAAAAGTTCCATTCTTTGCCAGAGGGTAGTAAGCAGGAGAATAAAATCAGAAATGTTTTGGTTTTAAGAAAATTGGGTGTGCCTCAGAGGTATTTATTCTCCTTGCTCATCTCTCGTGGTGGACCTGTCAATGGAAAAGAGAAATTTGAAGAATCCCTTAAGAAGGTTGTTGAGATGGGTTTTGATCCAACCACTTCAAAGTTTGTCAATGCTCTGCACATTATGCAAGGACTGCGCGACAGTACAATAGAAGAAAAAGTCGATGTGTATAAAAGGTTAGGCTTTGCTGTGGAAGATGTGTGGGCAATGTTCAAGAAGTTTCCAATGTTTCTGGGACTCTCGGAGAAGAAGATAGCCAACTCCATTGAAACATTTATAGGCTTAGGACTTACCAGAGATGAGGTTGTGGTGATGGTCAAGTCCTTTCCTTCATGTCTTAATTTATCTACAGAGACGGTGAAGAACAAGACTGAGTTTCTGGTGAAGGAGATGAATTGGTCAGTAGAGGCCTTGGTTTTGACCCCTCAGGTACTTGGATACAGCCTGGAGAAGAGGACTGTACCAAGGTGTAACGTAATCAAAGTACTCATGTCCAAAGGATTGCTCGGAGACAGAGGAAGCGATCTACCTTCAATTGAATCTGTTTTGAAGAATACCGATCAGGATTTTTTGAATAGGTATGTTACGAAGCACGATGACAAGGAGCTTGTGGCTGAGTTGATGGCTATCTTCACTGGAGACCATGCTTATAGATGATCATAAGGCTTGTCTATTTTATGTAAGTGTTAGATTTTGTCGATTGATGCCAAGAATGAAAGCAAAAGAAAGAGCTTTTATCTACAAACTCTGAAACCCATTATGGTTTGGCAGTCTCAATTTGACCCGATCCGATCCGACTCCTGAAAAAGAAAGTAGTGATATTTTGAATGTCTACTAAGATCCCTTGACATCTTTAACGTTAGTAGCCTAGAAACGTGGAGACATGTGATGTTTTTGTTAGTTACAATGAATATACTGATCAATGCAAGTTTGGTTGTTTTGATAAAGCAAACAGTGATTCATAGAGATGTCAATTCCAGGTTACATCATTAAGCAAGAATTGCATTTGCAGTCAAGGAGTGTTTTAGCTCTTACATGGTTCTTATGTTTTTACCTTAAAAAAAATCCATGCTCTAAACTGATTATGACATGGAGGTGTTCTCAACAGGAGTGTATCATCTACTCTAAACAGTGAACTAGACCTCTTGAATTTTGGTGACAGAAGGTTTTGTTCATATGATTCTCTTTGTATGTAAAGATAAAAAATAAAATTAAAAATCAATAATTCTGTTATAAAAAAAAATACAAAAAAACTAAAATAAATATTCAGCATTTTTTATTTTTATTTTGAACGAATAAGCTTATGAATTATGATTGCTGATAAACCCTAGGTTCTTTCTTTTGTTCTTCCTCTCACACTAGTCAGTTTGAAGAAGCTTTGAGATTGATCAAATAGATAGATTGGTTCAATTGCTTCAAACTGTGGCATTTCTTAATTGTCTTCTGCTTATTTCTGGGTTGGTAATAGCTTTCAACTTCTCTCATGTATTCTCTGTTACTCCATGGAAAAAGGTTGGTGGAGTTACATAAATGGCGTCATTTGAGATTTGTTGTCCAAAATGCAACTCCTTTTTCCAATTCGTTCTCTTCTGCTTCTAGTGCTGCTGCTGTGAGTGTTAGAGATGGTCGTAAAGGTAAGAACTTTACTGTCTCTTACCTCATTGATTCATTGGGTTTAAGTACCAAAGTCGCAGAATCGATCTCAAGGAAAATCAGTTTCCAAGAAAAGGGTAATCCTGATTCTGTTCTGAATCTTCTTAGAAGTTATTGTTTCACAGAGTCTCAGATCTCCAGCATTGTTACGATTTACCCACGATTGCTTATCTTAGATGCTGAGAAATCACTTTCTCCCAAGCTTAAGTTTATGCAGTCCAGAGGAGCTTCAAGCTCTGAGCTCACTGAGATTGTTTCTACAGTTCCTAAAATCTTGGGAATTAAAGGGGAGAAAACTCTCAGCTTATTCTATGATTTGGTCAAAGAGGTTTTAGAAGTGGATAAGAAGAGTTCCAAGTTCAAAAAGTTTCATTCTTTCCCAGAGGGTAGTAAGCAGGGGAATAAAATCAGAAATGTATTGGTTTTGAGAGAATTGGGTGTGCCTCAGAAGATGTTATTTTCCTTGCTCATCTCTGATGGTGGTGGACCTTTCAATGGAAAAGAGAAATTTGAAGAATCCCTTAAGAAGGTTGTTGAGATGGGTTTTGATCCAACCACTTCAAAGTTTCTGGACGCTCTACGCATTATGCAAGGATTCAGCGACAATACAATAGATGAAAAAGTCAGTGTCTTTAAAAGGTATGGCTTTGCTGTGGAAGATGTATGGGCAATGTTCAATAAGTTTCCAATGTTTCTGGGACTCTCGGAGAAGAAAATAGCGGACTCCATTGAAACTTTTTTAGGCCTAGGAGTCACCAGAGATGAGGTTCTGGTGATGGTCAAGTCCTTTCCTTCATGTCTTAATTTATCTACAGAGACGGTGAAGAAGAAGACTGAGTTTCTGGTGAAGGAGATGAATTGGTCAGTAGAGGCCTTGGTTTTGACCCCTCAGGTACTTGGATACAACCTGGAGAAGAGGACTATACCAAGGTGTAACGTAATCAAAGTACTCATGTCCAAAGGATTGCTCGGAGACAGAGGAAGCAAACTACCTTCAATGCCATCTGTTTTGAAGAGTACCGATCATGATTTTTTAAATAGGTATGTGAGGAAACACGATGACAAGGAGCTTGTGGCTGAGTTGATGGCTATCTTCACTGGAGACCATGCTTCATAAATGATCATAAGGCTTGTTAAGGATTTGTCTATTTCTGTAAGTTTTAGATCGATTGATGCCAAGAATGAAAGTTTGGTTGTGATGCTTTGGTTAGTTAGGTAACTTACAATGAATATACTGATCAATGCTATGCGCAAGTTTGGTTGTTCTGATAAAGCAAACAGTGGTTCATAGAGGTGTTAATTCCAGGTTACATCATTAAGCAAGAATTGCATTTGCAGCCGAGAAATATTCATGCTCTAAATATTCACGTTTGATCAATAAGCTTGTGTCTAAGTTATCTATATAATTTATATCTTTGATTCCCTTCTTCTTGAAAATTATTAACACTCAAATAATGAAAGCAAAAAGCCAAAAAAATGTGCTTTTAAAGTTTAATTTTTTTTTTAAAAAAACTAAAATAAATATTCAGCATTTTTTATTTTTAATGAATAAAGCTTATGAATTTCATAAACCCTATGTTCTTCTTTTGTTCTTCCCCTCACTATCATGTTTGAAGAAGCTTTGAGATTGATCAAATAGATAGATTGGTTCAATTGCTTCAAATTGTGGCATTTCTTAATTCTCTTCTGCTTATTTCTGGGTTGGTAATAGCTTTCTCATGTATTCTCTGTTACTCCATGGAAAAAGGTTGGCGGAGTTACAAAAATGGCGTAACTTGAGTTTTGTTGTGCAAAATGCATCTGCTTTCTCCAATTCCTTCTCCTCTGCTACTGCTTCTGATGTGATCTCAAGAGATGGTCGAAAAGGTAAGAACTTTACAGTCTCTTACCTCATTGATTCATTGGGTTTAAGTACCAAAGTCGCAGAATCGATCTCAAGGAAAATCAGTTTCCTAGAAAAGGGTAATCCTGATTCTGTTCTGAGTCTTCTTAGAAGTTATGGTTTCACAGATTCTCAGATCTCCAGCATTGTTACGATTTACCCACGATTGCTTATGTTAGATGCTGACAAATCACTTTCTCCCAAGCTTCAGTCTCTGCAGTCAAGAGGAGCTTCAAGCTCTGAGCTCACTGAGATTGTTTCTACAGTTCCTAAAATCTTGGGGAGAGGGCACAAATCTTTAAGTGTATACTATGATTTCGTCAAAGACATCATTGAAGCTGATAAGAGTTCCAGTTATGAAAAGTTATGTCATTCTTTCCCACAGGGTAACAAGGTGAACAAGATCAGAAATATATCGGTTTTGAGAGAATTGGGCGTGGCTCAGAGTTTGTTATTCCCCTTGCTCATCTCTGATAGCCAACCTGTCTGTGGGAAAGAGAGATTTGAAGAATCCCTCAAGAAGGTTGTTGAGATGGGTTTTGATCCGGAGACCTCGAAGTTTGTTGAAGCTCTGCGCGTTATTTACAGAATGAGCGACAAAACAATAGAAGAAAAGGTCAATGTCTACAAAAGGTTAGGCTTCGGTGCGAGCGATGTATGGAAAATTTTCAAGAAGTGGCCTTCTTTTTTATCATACTCGGAGAAGAAGATAACTCAAACGGTTGAAACCCTTAAGAGGTGCGGTCTGCTCAAACACGAGGTCCTGTCATTGTTGATGAAGCATCCAAAATGCATTTGTTCTTCAGAGCTGAAGATTGTGAACTCCATTGAAACATTCTTAGGCCTAGGATTTAGCAGAGATGAGTTTGCGATGATGGTCAAGCGCTATCCTCAGTGCATTGACTATACTGCTGAGACAGTGAAGAAGAAAGCCGAGTTTATTGTGAAGAATATGAATTGGCCACTAGGTGCTTTAGTTTTGATCCCTCAGGTGTTTGGATACAGCCTGGAGAAGAGGACTATCCCAAGATGTAACGTAATCAAAACTCTCATGTCGAAAGGACTGATGGGAGACGGAAGTGAAACCCCTCCAATGTCGTCTGTTTTGACAAGTACCGATAAGGCGTTTTTAAGGAGGTATGTGATGAAGCACGACGAGCTGGTGCCTGAGTTGATGGCTATCTTCACTGGAGGAAATGGGAAGTGAATAGAAGAGCTTGTCATTTCTAGATTACAACAATGAGCAGCATCAAGGTTTGTAATTGTATTGTTGTGTTAGTTTTAGATTCATTGATGAATATTTTGACATCTGATAAGGAGAAGTGATAAGAGTAGCTTTATTTCTAAACCTCTGAAACCTATTTAGACTTGTGTAATCTCAATTTGATGTGGATCTGACTCCTTTTTATATGCAACCCAACTTGGAAAATAACAAATAGTAATTTTGAATCTATTTTTGAGTCCTTGAACTCTTTTAGCGGGCTAGAAACGTGGAGATATGTGTTGCTTTGCTTTCACATTCTTCTCTTGAATGCAGAAACAAGGCACTAGTGAATCGCTTAAAGGTTTAGAACAGATAAGAAGATTATTGTGTGTTGAATTTTGATTCAGAAACACTTAAAAAACACAAAGAGTCAATGTCTACTCGAAGACAAGGTCCTCTCAGTGTTACCACACTGTTTTTTTATTTGCTGAAACAAACAGAGATAAAGAGATAAAACACGACTTGGTTGAACCAAATTGATCTTGGTACCTAGGATTTGGTTATCTCAGCCGGTTTGGTCGGCGATGCTTGTATGCTACTCCGTCACTACTAACCTCTTCAAGATGAAGCTTGTCCAGGAAGGTTTGCATGGAATTCTGCTAAGGCAAATGGTGAAGGCCTGAAAGGCCGAGAGAGGGTACTGATAATCCATAATGAATGCGCCCTCGTTGCCGACTTTCGCAAACTGGAGAATCACATTTTCGTTTTCAGGTTCCGAAGGTCCGTTCTCAAGAGCAGCTGCGAGCTGAAAGTTTCCGCAGCAAGCAACAATGCCTCTCCCACACCCCTTGAAGGGGAGGCACCAGCTCTGTATCTGTTCATTCCATGTAGGCACTTTGTTCTTGAGGACAAGCACTTCTTCCTTTTGACCAGAAGGGAGACTCTCTGCACCAATTGATTTCAACCTGAATGACACGAAATTATCGAGTTCCGTCTGAGTTGGAGCTGTTCCTCCAGGTTCTACTGCTGTTGCAGGGATGGCATCCATGACACACTGTATCCTCGTTGGCTTCTCTACTCTAGTTTGATACAACAATGTTCACAATTAGCAAAAGCTATATATAAGCAACCATCTTTAATTTACTCTCAGTAAGCAAGGAGATAAATCACCTAGAACCCATGACCAAAGTTTTGACTGTAAGAAAGTCATATGAAATATGTGCTACAGGATACGTCGGGTGAGCATCATAGACAGTGAACTTGGTCCCTAGATAGTTAGACCTGAAAAAAAATTCAGGTAAGAGAAGGACTATATATATATAAAAATGAGCAAATTAAAAGCCATGGACTCAACCTTAGCTTTCCCATATAATCATTGTAGTTTTTTTTTTTGGAACAAACTGAGAAATCCTTGCGGTTTAAAGAGATGATGTATTCAGTAAAAGTTGGCCTCTTCAACATTTTGGCAACAAGAAGGAACTTCCCATCATCATTTGAAGGTGTGTCTGAACCAGCCAAAAAAACACTCTTCACTGTTTATTCACAAGAAAAGTTAACACAAGACAAGAATTAATTGTTTCACCTCCAAGGTATAGATAGAAAGTATCATGGCAACACTTATTAATGCAATGTATTCCCTTTACATAGCATTGAACAAGTGATCCCCTTGGACCCGGCTATAAGAAAATCAGAGATAATATTAGTCTGAAGAAGCACATGACAAGTCATTTATAAAGTAAAAACATAGACAGTGACCTGTTTCAAGGAGATTGGAAAAGTGATTTTGCTAGAAAGCTCAGGAACTTTGACGATCTTCTTAACGATTTGACGCCAGTTCTTACACACACCTGCACAAGAAACAACATTCTTCCTAGACGGCCACGTGTCTTCGGATCGCTCTATTCTCATCAGAACATCAGTCAGAAGCTCAGGAGGCATATTAGCCCAACAACAACTCTGCTTGAAAGCATCCACAGGAACTTGAACCAAACCGTGAGAGTCTCCTCTCATGTCCTGAATTAAACTCTTGCATGACATGGCTCTTAACACCGGTTTTTTAATTAAGCAGTCTCTATCTCCTGGTAATGCATCTCATACAAAGTTCCTGACTTTTCAAGAAAACCCTAGTTAACAAGGAAACAAATTAACTATGAGATCTCAACTGATCCCTATAACTCGGGAAATTTGAAATATGGACGTGTTCCTCTTCTCAGGGAACAAGACCGATTCAGGAGGAAGATTCGATTAACAATTTATTTCCAGTATTTAAAGATTTTAATATGATAATTGTAGCTAAGTGGTAATGATATTCTCGTTATATGATACCCAATAGAAATAAACATCATATTATTCTGGTGACAAAAGGGCCGGCCCGCGTCCAATTAGCCCGGTCTGCGAGGAGCATTATTTTTTTTGGACCGCGACAGACCAATCTGCTAGTTCCGCGGATAAAAAAGTTATGTGCATTATCATCCTGCTAAGTTTTTGGGGATTAGTAAAAATTTTATTAAAAGAATAAATTAACAGTTTCGAAATTTATTGGTTTGTGATTTAAATAGAGTTTTGATGACTTTAATAAAATCATAGAAAGTGAATAAGTGAATGATTTATAAGAATTGTTAGAGAGTTTTCTATAGTCTTGAGGATTTGTTTTTCTATAATCTTGTAGAGTCTCCCAAACAATCCCAATATTTTAGCATACTTTCCATGACTTTATTTTGTAAAGAAAAGTGTTTAAAATCATAAACCAATAACACAATGATTGGGAGAATTTAAATGACTTTATAATAGATTGTTTCCATTAACAATCATAGATTGTCATAGATTGTTTTGTTTTAGTTGAATAACACAAAACTTTTAATGACTTTATAAAACTCTTAATCCAATAACACAATATTCATCAAGAATTTAAATGACTTTTTACAAATCACAAACTAATAACACCAAAAAGAGTTTAACAAAATCTTGATTGAATAACAACAGATTCTACACAACAATTAAAATCATTAAAACTCTATTTAAATCACAAACCAATAACACCCCCTTAAAGTAATGTTTATATTATTCTTTTTATAAAGGTTATAATTTTATGTATTAAATATTTGTTACCTAATCAAAGCTCTCATGTCTAAAAAATTGCTCGGAAGTATATATCCCTCCAATGTCGACTGTGTTGGCATATACCGATCATGATTTATCCAGCAATTAAAGATTTTAGTATGATAATTGTAGCTAAGTGGTAAGACCTGGGTTCGAATCACAGCAGTAACATAAACCTTATTAATTTTGAATACATTAATAAATTAAACGAGAGGTAAACAAGAGCTTTAAGGGATACTGATTTTGAACTTATTGGCATCTAGATCGAAGAAATGTCTTTGTGAACCTACGAGTTCATGTTCCAGTGAAGTTACTTGAGAGGTAAACAACCAAACTAGGACGGTGCAGGCAACTAATGAAAACGACAAGCTGAATGTTTGCTTGTATTCTTCTCGAAACCAGTACTGAATTCTTAGAATACTAAGGACAAACCAAGGTGTGATTCTCGGAATCGTCTTGTTTTTATGGTTTGTGCATCGATCTGCTGCTTTTTCTCAAGGTTATTTTGCTGCTACCATTCTATTTCGTTTCATGTTAATCCATTAACGTAACACTCAAACTCTTTTTTTTTTTTTTTTCTTCTTCTCAGGTCACAAATACATTATAGTCACGGTGACCCTTGACTCGAATTCAGTAAGAAGCAGAGATGACACTGATGAGCTAGGGTGGTCTTAGAGACAGGCACTGTTTTTTTATTTGCTGAAACAAACAGAGATAAAGAGATAAAACACGACTTGGTCGAACCGAATTGATCTTGGTACCTAGGATTTGGTTATCTCAGCCGGTTTGGTCGGCCATGCTTGTATGCTACTCCATTACTACTAACCTCTTCGAGATGAAGCTTGTCCAGGAAGGTTTGCATGGAAATCTGCTAAGGCAAATGGTGAAGGCCTGAAAGGCCGAGAGGGGGTACTGATAATCCATAATGAACAAATGGTCGCCGTCGCCGACGCCGTTGTCGAATTTCGCCAACTGGAGAATCACATTTTCGTTCTCAGGTTCCGAAGGTCCGTTCTCAAGAGCAGTTACGAGCTGAAAGTTTCCGCAGCAAGCAACAATGCCTCTCCCATTCTCCTTGAAGGGGAGGCACCAGCTCTGGAGATGTTCTCGCCATGTAGGCACTTTGTTCTTGAGGACAAGAGCTTCTTCCTTTTGACCAGAAGGGAGACTCTCTGCACCAATTGATTTCGACCTGAATGACACGAAATTATCGAGTTCCGTCTGAGTTGGAGCTGTTCCTCCAGGTTCTACTGCTGTTGCAGGGATGGCATCCATGACACACTGTATCCTCGTTGGCTTCTCTACTCTAGTTTGATACAACAATGTTCACAATT
The DNA here is from genome assembly GCA_011420285.2 of Erysimum cheiranthoides. NCBI lineage: Eukaryota > Viridiplantae > Streptophyta > Magnoliopsida > Brassicales > Brassicaceae > Erysimum > Erysimum cheiranthoides. The sequence goes on from CM022179.2 coordinate 19,784,284, forward strand.
AGCAAAAGCTATATATAAGCAACCATCTTTAATTTACTCTCAGTAAGCAAGGAGATAAATCACCTAGAACCCATGACCAAAGTTTTGACTGTAAGAAAGTCATATGAAATATGTGCTACAGGATACGTCGGGTGAGCATCATAGACAGTGAACTTGGTCCCTAGATAGTTAGACCTGAAAAAAAATTCAGGTAAGAGAAGGGGTAAGAAGGCCTATATATATATATATATATAAACGAGCTAATTAAAAACCATGGGCTCAACCTTAGCTTTCCCATATAGGTATTGCTTCCGCTCGAGAAATCATTGTAGTTTTTTGTTTTTGAACAAACTGAGAAATCCTTGCAGTTTAAAGAGATGATGTATTCAGTAAAAGTTGGCCTCTTCAACTTTTTGGCAACAAGAAGGAACTTCCCATCATCATTTGAAGGTGTGTCTGAACCAGCCAAAAAAAAAACTCTTCACTGTTTATTCACAAGAAAAGTTAACACAAGACAAATATTAATTGTTTCACCTCCAAGGTATAGATAGAAAGTTTCATTGCAACACTTATTGCAACTTATTCTCTTAACATAGCATTGAACAAGTGATCCCCTTGGACCCGGCTATAAGAAAAGCAGAGATAATATTAGTCTAAAGAAGCACATGATAAGTCAGTTATACAGTAAAAACATAGAAAAGTGACCTGTTTCAAGGAGATTGGAAAAGTGATTTTGCTAGAAACCTCAGGAACTTTGACCATCTCCTTGACGATTTGTCGCCAGTTCCTACACACACCTGCACAAGAAACAACATTCTTCCTAGATGGCCAAGTGTCTTCGGATCGCTCTATTCTCATCAGAATATCACTCAGAAGCTCATGAGGCATATTAGCCCAACAACAACTCTGTTTCAAAGCATCCACAGGAACTTGAACCAAACCGTGAGACTCTCCTCTCATGTCCTGAATTAAACTCTTGCATGACATGGCTCTTAACACTGTTTCTTTAAGCAGTCTCTATCTCCTGGTAACGCATCTCATATAAAGTTCCTGACTTTTCAAGAACCCCCTAGTTAACAAGGAAACAAAATAACTATGAGATCTCAACTGATCCCTATAACTCGGGAAATAAGAAATATGGACGTGTTCCTCCTCTTAGGGAACAAGACCGATTCAGGAGGAAGATTCGATTAACAATTTAATTCCAGTATTTAAAGATTTTAATATGATAATTGTAGCTAAGTGGTAAGACCAGGGTTCGAATACCAGCAGTAACATAAACCTTAGTCATTTTGAATAATTTTGAATACATTAATAAATTAAACGAGAAATCCTAAATGAAATGAATTAATAAATCAGTTAACTACTAACTAGAGCTGACACCATATTCAATCAAAAGAAATACAAAAAAATCATCATAAAAAATCAAGAATCTTACCTTCACCACGACCGTTGGTTCTAGTCAACTGAAAAAATAGTGTAGCCTGAAGTGCCAAGCTGATCGTGATACATCTTCACTAATTCCTCATTCTCAACCCAAACTTCCTAAGAAGAGTCACAATTGCAAAGAGTCAGTGTAAGGTGAGGACTCATCCCTATCAGCTTTCACCTTCATTCCACCTAATCAAAATCAAAAGAGCAAAAGTGAATATTAGGCAAATGGAGTAAAGAACTCAAACATTGAAACTGAATAAAAGAGAGGAATGTGTAAGGATCATCGATGCTAACCAGTGATACATACCACTCAATTGCATCAACACATAATTCAAAAACCCAATCTCCCAATATCACTTCAAATCGAACTTAATGATGATCTAATTCTGAGATCACAAGCTTAAACAATAAACAACGGCACTTTCCCACTAATTCAATTCAACCAACAGATTCAAGATCCAAATCAAAGAAAGATAGACATTTTCTAAACTCCAAATGAAATGAAAAGACATTGAAAATTCCTAAAATCTACATATATATATATATATATATATATATATTCTCAAATCAATCTGATGATATCAGATAAAAGAGGAGAACTTTACAAAGACGAAGCTTACCATGATTCAGGGTGATCAAAATTAACTCATATTTGAAAGAAGCTCTTCGTCCTGTAGTTCCGCCTACACACAGAGTTGGGGAAAGAGAGAACGATGCAGAATCAGATCGATTTTATATTAGGGTTTATGAGTTCCGACTTCCGAGTGAGAGATCGAGAAGCCGTCGTTTAGGGTTTCAAATGGTAAGAAATGACAATTCCCTCGCCGGAAAAAAATTCATTTTTTCTATTTACTCACTAGCGAATGGAAACCTGCCACGTGTCGTTTCGCAAGGGTTTCTTCCGACCCCTTTGATTGAAACAATTCTGCTTTTTTTTTTTTTTTTTTTGTCAAGGGCTAATTTATGCTCTCGAATCAAATTCTTGTGCATTTGTTGAATCTTCTTTTGCTCTTTTGTCATGTATTCACTGATTCTCCATGGAAAAAGGTTGGTCCTTTCACAGAAATGGCGTAATCTGAGCTTCGTTGTGCAAAGTTCATTCTCCAATTCCTACTCCTCTGCTTGTGTTGCACATTTGAGTCCTAAAGTTAGTCGAAAAGGTAAGAGCTTTACTGTCTCTTACCTCGTTGATTCATTGGGTTTAACTAAAAAGCTCGCACAGTCAATCTTAAGTAAGGTTAGTGCTGAGGACAAGGTCAATCTTGATTCCGTTCTGAGTCTTTTGAGAAGTTATGGGTTCACAGATTCTCAGATCTCCACCATCATTACGACTTATCCACGATTGCTTATAGTAGATGCTGAGAAATCACTTGCTCCTAAGCTTCAGTTTCTGCAGTCCAGAGGAGCTTCAAGCTCTGAGCTCACTGAGATTGTTTCTACAGTTCCGAAATTATTGGGAAAGAGAGGGCAAAAAACTATCAGTGTGTGCTATGATTTCGTCAAAGACACTTTGCTTGATAAGAGTTCTGAGTATGAAAAGTCATGTCCTTCTTTTCCACAGGGTAATCTGGAGAACAAAATCAGGAATTTATCGGTTTTGAGAGATATGGGAATGCCTCATAAGTTGTTGTTCCCCTTGCTTATCGCTGGTGATGGACCTGTCTTTGGAAAGGAAAAGTTTGAAGAATCACTGGAGAAGGTTGTTGAGATGGGTTTTGATCCGACCTCCTCAAAGTTTGTGGCTGCTCTAACCATTATTCAAGGAATGAGCGACAAAACAATAGAAGAAAAAATCATTGCTTATAAAAGGTTAGGTTTCACTGTGGATGATGTATGGGCAGTGTTCAAGAACTGGCCAAACTTTCTGACACAGTCAGAGAAGAAGATAGAGAATGCTATTGAAACATATATAGGTCTAGGATTTAGCAGAGATGAGTTTGAGATGTTGATCAAGCGCTTTCCCCAGAGCATTGGATTATCCGCAGAGACGGTTACAAAGAAGACTGAGTTTCTGGTGAAGAAGATGGGTTGGTCACTAAAGGCTGTTGTTTCAAACCCTGCGGTACTTGGATACAGCATGGAGAAGAGGATTGCACCAAGGTGTAACGTTATCACAGCTCTCATCTCCAAAGGATTGATCGGAAGTGAACTCCCTTCGATATCGTATGTCTTAGTATGTAACAATCAGGTGTTCTTAAAGAGATATGTGAAACATCACGATGACAAGCAGCTGGTGACTGAGTTGATGGCTATATATCGTGCATCATAGATTATAAGGCTTGTCTAGGATCTTGGTTTTTATCTTTGGAATATCTGAAAAACCTCAATTTTAGGCTTTTTTTTTAATATCAATTTGATCCGGATCTGAACCGTTTCTCTCTCACTCTATATGCTTCAAGTTGTAGTTTTGAAACACTTTTCTGATATATTAGCCTAGAAACAACAACAAGAGAAAGAGTTGAAGGGGACATGTGAATCCAGATTCTATATTTGTTGTTTGAATCTTCTGTAGCAGTTAGTTTCCGAACTCTTTGTGACCTTATTTGGATATGGATTTGAATGATGCAATGCAGCTCCTGAGTTCTTGGATTAGTCATGTAAGCCTTTTCCATTCCTCATTTAGTGTTTAGTTTTTGGTTTCCTGATCTGCTTTAATTTCACTTTATTCTTTAAAGTTTTAGGATTGGAGTACTGAAATCATAGCTAGTGATACCAAAATCCTTTTATGAGACTTGAGTCGTTGCTTTATATATTCTTTCCTCCTGAGTTCGTGGATTGGTCACGTAAGCTCTGTCGTTGCTTTTTATATTCTTTGATCATGTGTTTTGGGAATGTTTTTATTCTCAGATGGTGATCTTGGTCTTTAGTTGCTATGTCGTGTCGTACACATTTTTTCGTGAGCTTTATGGTACATTTGTCTTGAATATCGTCAGGGGCACTGGAAAGCTATCCCTACATGATTAGGAAGTTTTGAAGGTTGTTTTGAGCTTTTGCAATTGCTTACGACCACTGGAGTGAAGACATTCAAGTTTTCTCTCTTTGATTTACAAGGTTATATGCTTATTAGTATACGCACTCAAGTAACCAAATTATGTAGAGCAAGCACCAGTGTCGCCTATGTACTTTAATAATGTAGGATCACATTTGGTTTTGATAGTAACCAAATTACAGATGTACTCTGATATGCATACATTGTTTTTTGGTGATCAATAATAAAGCCAATTGAATAGTAACGAACCAGACCAAAAACTAATCTGGTTCTACTTGGTTAGTAGCAAGTCTTTTGAGTTGATGATGTTATGATGCAGGAAAATGTGAGATCCCAGTGAACCAAACTGAACTAACTAAGTTATCTGAAGATGACTTGAGTCACAATGAGGCTAAAGTATGCAAATCCGGAAAGATCTTGTAGAAGAGAAACGTCAAGAACAGGAGAAGCTTGCCAAGGAGAAAACTAAAACGGCACAAGCAAAGTAGGAAGCTCAGTAGAGACGAGAAATGTTTCAAAACAGCTGTTTGAAAAGCTGAAATATTGGTTGAAAATGCTTGGCATTAGAACCGAGCTTGGCTTTAAGGGTGAAGATAAAAGTCAAGCTACATTACAATGAAAAGCTCAGTTCCTCTGTCTAATACGGAGGGTTTTATTGAGTAGCTTAGTGGTAAAGACACGACTCTTTGTATTTATAAAACTTTTGAATTAAAAAAGGATCAAATAAACGAGGAATCCTAAATTGATAATTGCATCATAAACCCTAATTTCGATTTTTCCTCCCCAAATTTTAGTTTTTTTTCGCGATTCATCTTCTGATGAATAGCTTTCCAACACTGTAGCATTTGTTGAACTTTGTCTTACTTGTCTTTTGCATCTTTTCGGGTTCGGTAATCGCATAGCCGTGTCACGTCATGTATTCTCCGATACTCCATGGAAGAAGGTTCCTCGAGTTGCAGAAATGGCGTCATTTGGGAGTCTCAGTGCAAAAGGCATTTGCTTTGTCCAATTCCTTCTCTTCTGCTGATGATGTGAGCCTTAGAGATGGTCGAAAAGGGAAGAACTTTACAGTCTCTTATCTCGTTAATTCGTTGGGTTTCACTACAAAACTCGCTAAATCGATCTCAAAGAAAGTCAGTTTCCAAGACAAGGTTAATCCTGATTCCGTTTTGAATCTTCTTAGGAGTTATGGTTTCACAGATTCTCAGGTCACCAGCATCATTGCGGATTATCCACAATTGCTTATATTAGATGCTGAGAAGTCACTTGCTCCCAAGCTTCAGTTTCTGCAGTCCAGAGGAGCTTCAAGCTCTGAGCTCACTGAGATTGTTACTTCACTTCCTAAAATCTTGGGAAAGAAAGAGGGCAAAGCTATAAGCAGATACTATGATTTCGTCAAAGAGATTATAGAAGCGGGTAAGAGTTCTATCTCTATGCCACAAGGTATGCAAGAGAATAAGATCAGAAATGTATTGGTTTTGAGAGAATTGGGTGTGCCTCAGAAGTTGTTATTCTCATTGCTCGTCTCCGATAGCCGACCTGTATGTGGGAAAGAAAATTTTGAAGAATCCCTCAAGAAGGTTGTTGAGATGGGTTTTGATCCCACCACTTCAAAGTTTGTCAAAGCTCTCCATGTCTTTTACCAATTAAGCGACAGAACAATAGAAGAAAAAGTTAATGTCTACAAAAGGTTAGGCTTTGCTGAGGAAGATGTATGGGTAATCTTCAAGAAGTGGCCTTACTCTTTGAAGTTCTCAGAGGAAAAGATAGTTCAGACGTTTGGAACCTTGAAGACGTGTGGTCTGAACGAAAACGAGGTCCTTCAAGTGTTGAAGAAGTATCCACAATTCATACGTATTTCAGAGCAGAAGATATTGAACTTAATTGAAACATTTTTAGCTCTAGGATTCAGCAGAGATGAGTGCGTCATGGTAGTCAAGCGCTTTCCTATGTGCTTTGGATTGTCTGAAGACACAGTGAAAAAGAAGACTGACTTTCTGGTGAAGAAGATGAATTGGCCACTAAAGGACATGACTTTGTTCCCTCAGGTACTTGGATTTAGCCTGCAGAAGAGGATTATACCAAGGTGTAACCTAATCAAAGCTCTCATCTCTAAAGGATTGCTTGGAGGGAGAGGAAGCAAACTACCTCCAATGCGGTCTGTTTTGGAGATTACCGATCAGGATTTCTTAGACTCGTATGTGAGGAAGCACATTGACAAGGACCTTGTGGCTGAGTTGACAGCTATCTTCACCCGAAATTGTGCTTCATAGATCTTAAGGCGCACCTAAGAAATGTCAATAGATTTGTTGGTGAGATTCATGTCAAAAGGGATCATATCGAATTAAATACAACTATGTAAGCACCAGTGTCACCTATGTACTTTAATTACGTAGGATCACATTTGGATTTGACAGTAACCAGATTACAGATGTACTCTGGTATGCATACATTGTTTGGTGATCAATAACTAAGCCAATTGAATAGTAACTAACCAGACCAAAACTAATCTGGTTCTACTTGGTCAGTACTAAGTCTTTTGAGTTGATGATGTTATGATGCAGGAAAATGTGAGATCCTAGTGAACCAAAGTGGAACTAATTTGTCTGAAGATGATTTGAGTCGCAATGAGGCTAAAGTACACACAAACCCGGGTTCTTCAATGGGCAAAGTGTATACGATGACAATGAAGAAATTAAAAGATTTCTGCATAGCCTCTGAAAGATGATACGACTGTGTTTGACTTTGTAAATATTCAAATGTCAAGAACAGGAGAAGCTTGTCAAGGAAAAAGCTGAAACGGCACAATTAAGCAGCTCAGTAGAGACGAGAAATGTTTCAAAACAACTGTATTAAAAGCTGAAATATTGGTTTTAAGGGTGACGATACAGTGAAGCTAAATTACGATGGAAAGCTCAGATCCTCTGACTTATGCGGAGGGTTTAATATATGGGGGTGGGGGGAGATGGATTATCAATTAGTGAGAAGCTTAGTGGTAAGACCTGTGTTCGAATCGTAGCTGCTACACGACTCTTTGTATTTATATACTTTTTTTCTCTTTGCTTCTTTCTGGGTTTGGTAATCGCATTGTTTTGTCACGTCATGTATACTCTGATTCGCCATGGAAGAAGGTTCGTTGAGTTGCAGAAATGGCGTCATTTGAGAGTCTCAGTGCAAAATGCGTTTGCTTTGTCCAATTCCTTCTCTTCTGTTGCTAGTACTGCTGATGTAAGCCTTAGAGATGGTCGAAAAGGGAAGAACTTTACAGTCTCTTACCTCGTTGATTCATTGGGTTTCACTACAAAGCTCGCAGAATCGATCTCGAAGAAAGTGAAATTCGAGGAAAAGGCCAATCCTGATTCTGTTCTGAATCTTTTTAGAAGTCATGGGTTCACTGATTCCCAGATCTCCACCATCATTACGGATTATCCAAGATTGCTTATCTTAGATGCTGAGAAATCACTTGCTCCCAAGCTTCAAGTTTTTGCAGTCCAGAGGAGCTTCAAACTCTGAGCTGACTGAGATTGTTTCTTCACTTCCAAAAATCTTGGGAATGAAAGAGGGCAAATCTATCAGCAGATACCATGATTTCGTCAAAGAGATTATAGAAGCTGATAAGAGTTCCAAGTTTGACAAGTTATATCAATCTTTGCCACTGGGTAAGCAGGAGAGTAAAATCAGAAATGTATTGGTTTTGAGAGAATTGGGTGTGCCTCAGAAGTTGTTACTCTCATTGCTCGTCTCCTATAGCCGACCTGTATGTGGGAAAGAAAAATTTGAAGAATCCCTCAAGAAGGTTGTTGAGATGGGTTTTGATCCAACCACCGCAAACGCAAAGTTTGTCAAAGCTCTTCACGTCTTTTACCAAATGAGTGACAAAACAATTGAAGAAAAAGTCAATGTCTACAAAACGTTAGGCTTTACTGTGGAAGATGTATGGGCAATGTTCAAGAAGTATCCTTTCCTTTCTAACTTTCTCGGAGAAGAAGATATTGAACTTCATTGAAATATTTCTAGGCCTAGGGTGCAGCAGAGCTGAGTTCACGACACTAGTCAAATTGTTTCCTACGTGCATTACATATTCTGCAGAGTCAGTGAAGAAGAAGACTGAGTTTCTTGTCAAAAATATGAAATGGCCACTAAAGGCTGTGATTTCGCACCCTCAGGTACTTGGATACAGCCTGGAGAAGAGGATTCTCCCAAGGTGTAACGTTATCAAAGCTCTCATCTCGAAAGGATTGCTTGGAGACAGAGGAAGCAAACTACCGCCACTACGGTCTGTTTTGGATATTACCGATCAGGATTTCTTAGACTCGTATGTGAGGAAGCACGTTGACAAGGACCTTGTGGCTGAGTTGATGGCTATCTTCACCAGAGATTGTGCTTCATAGATATTAAGGCACACCTAACAAGAATGGCAAATGTCAATAGATTCGTCGGTGAAATGTTTTGTTGTTGCAGAAGAGCTTTAATCAAAGAGTCCCCGATTCCACACTTTTTCGTTTTAATGTGCAATAACAATCTATATAACTCTTGGATTTCTTTTTGGGGTTCTTAACCAAAAATCTATATATAACAACTACCTCCAAGTTTGTTTTAGGCTTTTAGCTTTGCGCATGCTTTACCAAATGAGCGAGGAAACGATTGATAAAAAAGTTGAAGTCTATAGGAGTGTAGGTTTCACTGTGGATGATATATGGGAAATTTTCAAGTAGACTCGTGCAGTTTTGAAAGTGTCGAAGAAGAAGATATTGAACTCTGCTGAAACATTTCTTCTAGGCCTAGGATTTAGCAGAGATGAGTTAAGCGTTATCCTCCTTGCATTGAATATTCTCTAGAGTCGGTTAAAAGAAAGAATGAGTTTCTGGTGAAGAAGATGAATTGGTCACTAAAGTCCTTGGTTTTGCACCCTCAGGTGTTTGGATACAGCATGGAGAAGAGGCTTATACCAAGGTCTAACGTATTCAAAGCTCTCTTGTCGAAAGGATTGCTCAGAAAGGGAAGTGAACTACCTGCAGTGTCCTCTGTTTTCTCATGTACCGATGAAGGATTACAGGTATGTCACCAAAGGTCGTGCCTGCGTTGATGGCTATTGTCACCAAAGGTCGTGTTTCATAGATCAGAAGGCACATCTACAACAATGAGCAATGCCAAGGTTTGTTCTTGTTTTGTTGTTGTTGTCTGATTTGGATTTGTAGATGAGTCTTTTGATGTGACAATGACAATGGGAATCTTTCCTGGAGTTGATTGTAATTCTTAACCTCTAGATTGAGAGGCCTTAAGAGGTTCGCTTTCAAGTTTAAATAATATATCACAATTATAGTATAGTATTAATTGGATATCACAATCTATCCATAATACTAGCTGGTTGGGTAAAATTGCAATTGATCTTTGGCAAGAGGTGTTAATATAGTATCATGTTGACATCTTGGTTATAACTGACTGTTAGTTGTAGTTTGACTAATGCATTTAATCATGTAATTTTCTTGTAAGAAATGAACACGTATCCTAATAATTACATGTGTATCGAGTGTGTGTATATATAGAGGCTATGATTTGGGAAGAAGAACACAACACAACTCAACACAGAAATCAAAACCAAAAGATGAATGCCATAAAGTTTGTTGTGCTTCTCTTGATTGGAGTGTTGTGTGCAAATGTTAGCGCAAGGGATGAGTCCAAAGAGACCAAATTAGGCACCTCTGTTCCCAAAACTACCACTAAAGGCATTGGAGTTGAGCTTTCTGTAAGGGCCAGAACGGACAGCACTAGTTCTGGCAGTGGCTTTAGTTTTGCTTCTAGGGGTCCCAGAGGTCCAAGCGCCGATGGATCCGGAAATGGCTTCACAAGTACCAGTGGAGATGTCTATGCGCAGGGTCGTAACGCGGCGGCTTCTTCTAGCAGTGGTTCTACCGCTCGAGGCGATTCTGCAGCTAGAGCGGATCGCAGAGGTGCTGCTGCAAGTGGAACTGGTACCGGAAGTTCCGCCTCCACTGCGAGTGGTCGCACCTCTGACAAGAAGAAGAAGTACAAGAAGGACAAGTACTGCAAGAAGGGCAAGTACTGCAAGAAGGACCACAAAGGAAAGAATTGAGCGTGAGGTGATCATATATGCTCATTGGTAAAACCTATTAATATTCTACAAACTCACAATCTCTTTTGTATTCATAAATAAAACCAGAGATTGTCACCTTTACTTATTATGAAAAATGCTACTCTTTATGTGTAATGGCTGTTTTTATAAATAAAATAAATCTTCTTCAGTAATGGTAGAAACTTATATATCCCATAGAACACTTAATATTCTTGTGGAAGAGAAACTTGAAGAACATGAGAACATGACTCTCATAAACAATAGTAAGATTCTTCCTAAGTAATTGAAAATTAAACTAAAGCAAATAAGAAAGAAGAATTTTCATCAGAGGTTTAAGTCTTTAAGATATCTGATTTTAGTTGTTCTGAAAATGTTTAAACATTTTTTTCTGGAAAAGGTTAAAATCATTTTTTTTTCCAACGAAAATCTTTATTGTGTTTATTGTTTTTTTTTTTTTTTTTTGGTACTTAAAAATCAAATCATTAATATTTTGATTATTTTGTTCTCTTTTGCAAATTAGGGTTTTGGGAGTGAAACGGAGAAGCAGATTCTTGAAATGTCGTAGAGATATTGTAATCGATGAGACTGAGTCTTCTCTTCTTCACCGCTCATAAGTAAGTTTGAAGAAATTTTTGAGATTTTACACTCGAAGCTTCGCTTTGGCGATTCATTTTTTCTCGAATTTGGTCGAATCGTTTCGTCACTGTAACGTTTTACTGGTCCGTCTCTTCTGCACCTTTCTGTAATTGCATTTGACTTCGTCATGTATTCTCTGATTCTCCATGGAAGAAGGTTGGTCCTTTCGCAGAAATGTCATAATTTGAGATTTGTTGTGCAAAAAGCATCTGCTTTTTCAAATTCCTTCTCCTCTGCTCGTGCACGTGCTGCTGATGTGAGCTCAAGAGATGGTCGAAAAGGTAAGAACTTTACTGTCTCTTACCTCGTTGATTCATTGGGTTTAACTACAAAGCTCGCTGAATCGATCTCGATGAAAGTCAGTTTAGAGAACAAGGGCAATCCTGATTCAGTTCTGAGTCTTTTGAGAAGTCATGGGTTCACAGATTCTCAGATCTCCACCATCATTACGGATTATCCACAATTGCTTATATTAGATGGTGAGAAATCACTTGCTCCCAAGCTTCAGTTTTTACAGTCAAGAGGAGCTTCAAGCTCTGAGCTCACTGAGATTGTTTCTACAGTTCCTGAAATCTTGGGAAAGAAAGAGGGCAAATCTATAAGCAGATACTATGATTTCATCAAAGAGGTTATAGAAGCAGATAAGAGTTCCAAGTTCGAAAAGTTATGTCATTCTTTGACACAGGGTAAGCTGGAGAATAAGATCAGAAATGTATCGGTTTTGAGAGAATTGGGTGTGCCTCAGAAGTTGTTATTTTCCTTGCTTACATCCGATTTTTCACCTATATATGGAAAAGAAAGATTTGAAGAATCCCTCAAGAAGATAGTTGAGATGGGTTTTGATCCCACCACTGCAAAGTTTGTCGACGCTCTCCGCGTCTTTTACCAAGTGAGCGACAAAACAATAGAAGAAAAAGTTAATGTCTACAAAAGGTTAGGCTTTGCCGAGGAAGATGTATGGGTAATCTTCAAAAAGTGGCCTTACTTTTTGAAATTCTCAGAGGAAAAGATAGTTCAGACGTTTGAAACCTTGAAGACGTGTGGTCTGAACGAAAACGAGGTCCTTCAAGTGTTGAAGAAGTATCCACAATTCATACGTATTTCAGAGCAGAAGATATTGAACTTAATTGAAACGCTTTTAGCTCTAGGATTCAGCGGAGATGAGTGCGCCACGATAGTCAAGCGCTTTCCTATGTGCTTTGGATTGTCTACAGACACGGTGAAAAAGAAGACTGAGTTTTTGGTAAAGAAAATGAATTGGCCACTAAAGTCTTTGGTTTCGAATCCTGCAGGACTTGGATACAGCCTGCAGAAGAGGATTGTTCCAAGGTATAATGTAATCAAAGCTCTCATGTCCAAAGGATTGCTCGGAAGTGAAATCCTTCCCATGTCGACTGTTTTGACAATGACCGATCAAGCGTTTTTAAACTGGTATGTGATGAAGAATGACAAGCAGCTTGTGCCTGAGTTGTTGGCTATCTTCACTAGACATAGTGTTTCATAGATCATACTGCACATGTAGAACAATGAACAACTTCAAGGATTGTTTTTTTTTCTTTTTGCTGCTAGTTTTAGATTCATTGGTGAAACTTTTTGATGGATGAATGTTGATGAGTGTCTGAAACCCATGTATACTTTTGTAATCTCAGTTTGACCAGGATCCAACCCGTTTTCGTCTAATATTCAAATTCAGATTGTGACAATAACAAGTTGTAATATTGAATCTCTTTTCCGAGTTCTTAAAGTTACTTTGTACATCTTGCCGATTATCTAAAGCATTAAAGTTTGTGACTTGGGAGATCATATATCTATAATTGACCGTTGTGGCATTTGAAAGTTTGAAACAGATTATAATGAACCAATTTTAAACCAATTAAATCAGTTTTTGATTTGTCCTTAAACCGGTCCAGAGCTAAACCCTTAAAATCGTGTCTTTCCTCCCAAATTTGGATCTGTGCGATTTTGAGTTCCGTAAGTGAACGAAGTCGAGCACTCTTACTGATCGATGAGTGAAATTAGTCTTCTTCGCTGATCGATAGTAAGAAAGGAGAAAACTTTTAGAATCTTGAGCACGAATTGAATCAGATAGATCGCTCAAATCGCTTTGTGTTGTCATGAATTCTCTTATAGGTGCAAGAAGGTTAGTGGGGTTGCAGAAATGGCGTATTTTGAGAGTATCAGTGCAAAATGGATCTGGTTTTTCCAATTCGTTCTCCTCTGCTAGTGATGCTGATGTAAGCCCTAAAGATGATGGAAAAGGGGAGACCTTTAAAGCCTCGTCCTACGTTGATTCACTGCGTTTAGCTGCAAAACTCGCTACATCGGTCTCTAGGAAAGTCAGGTTCACGGAGCAGGCCGCAAAAAATGCTGATTCTGTTCTGAAGATTCTCATAAGTTATGGTTTCACGGATTCTCAGATCTCTAGTATCATTAGGACTGATCCACGAGTGCTTATAGCCAATGCTGCGACATCTCTTGGTTCCAAGCTTCAGTTTCTGCAGTCCAGAGGAGCTTCAAGCTCTGAGCTCACTGAGATTGTTACTACAGTTCCTAAAATCTTGGAAATGAGAGAGGGCAAAGCTATAAGCAGATACTATGATTCGGTCAAAGAGATTTTAGAAGCCGATAAGTATGAAAAATTATGTCATTCTTTGCCACAGGGTAACAAGATCAGAAACATTTTGGTTTTGAGAGACTTAGGCGTGCCTCAAAAGCGGTTATTACCTTTGCTCATCTCCAAAGCGCAGCCTATGTATGGGAAAGAAAATTTTGATGCATCACTCAAGAAGGTCGTTGAGATGGGATTTGATCCATCCACCGCAATGTTTGTGAACGCTTTGCGCGTGCTTTACCAACTGAGCGACAACACGATTGAAGAAAAAACCCAATTTTATACAAGTGTAGGATTCACCGTGGACGATGTATGGGCAATGTTCAAGAAGTTTCCACGCCATATGATACACTCGGAGAAGAAGATAGCCAACTCCTTAGAAACATTTGTAGGTCTAGGATTCAGCAGAGATGAGTTTGTAATGATGGTCAAACGCCATCCTTCGTGCATTGGATATTCTGCAGAGTCGGTGAAGAAGAAGACTAAGTTTCTTGAGAAGAAGATGAATTGGCCCCTAAAGGCTGTGGTTTCAATCCCTCAGGTACTTGGATACAGCCTGGAGAAGAGGATTATCCCAAGGTGTAATGTAATCAGAGCTCTTATGTCAAAAGGATTGATCACAAGTGAAGTCCCTCCAATATCGTCTGTTTTAACAAGTCCCGTTCAGGTGTTTTTAAATTTGTATGTTAGGAAGCATGAGGATGACAAGCAGCTTGTGGCTGAGTTGATTGCTATCCTCACTGGAGGTCGTGTTCCATAGAACACTAAGCAACATTAATGGATTGGTTATATTTTGTTAGTTTTAGATGCCCCATTGTGGAAAGCTGGAGTTTTTGTTATGCAATCCGATTTGGGACTATAACAAATTGTGAATTTGAATCTCTTCATTAAGTCCTTTTAACTCTTCAACGTTGATAGTCTAGAAACAGCAACACATAATATTTGTGGGTTATTTGTTACCAAGAAGCACTGTGGTAAAGCAGCCAAGATTAGCTGGTGATCATTATGAATGATTTTGAGGTTTGTTTGATGAATGTCAATCTCCATGGAATCAATAACCACAAGCAAGCTTCACTATTAGGAGAATATTAATCTTGCTCCGTTTTTGTTCCTCTAAATTAAAGATCCTTACTTTCTCTTGTTGATGATATGGATCATTGTCAAGATCTTTGTGATGTGCTTGCTCTGTTTTGGAAATAAAAACAGAGCATACGAAAGTTTCCATTTTTAGGAAAAGTCTTTCCTTTTTTCTTTGATCTGTAAAATCCTAATTAAAAACCACATCTATCAATCCGAAGCTAATTTAGAGAAAAAAACGTAATCTAATTACCGTATTTGACTATATATTTAAATTGTGGGCAGGCATGAAAGTTAAAAAACCCTAATTTGAAACAATGACGATGATGTCTGATCTTTCACAGGATTTGGTAGAGGAGATACTCTCTAGGGTTCCTATATCATCTCTGAGAGCTGTGAGATCTACTTGCAAACAATGGAACAGTTTATCCAAAGATCCGAGCTTTACAAAGAAGCACTGTGGTAAAGCAGCCAAGGATTTGCTGGTGATCATGCTAAATGATTTTAAGGTCTGTTTGATGAGTGTTGATCTCTATGGAATCGATAACAACAAAGACTTGGTTGATCCATCTATAAAGCGAATAGGTGAACTTAATCAACTCAAGATTTTTAAGGTCTTGTATTGTGATGGCTTATTGTTATGCCACACCAAGGAGGGCAAAACTACTAGGCTCGTGGTTTCGAACCCTTATTTGGGTCAAACCAGTTGGATCAAGCCAAGAATTACTTACCACAGATCAGATATGTTTGGTATGGGATACGACAAGAACAACAACCACAAGATTTTGAGGCTTTTCTTTCAGTCTGGCTACAATGTAAACTATGAAATCTACAATTTTAAGTCTAACTCATGGAGGGTTCTTACCATCTCATCTACTATAATGTTTTACAGACAAGGCGTGTCATTGAAAGGAAATACTTACTTTTTAGCTCAAGAAATAATCAAAGTTGAAGAAGTAGATAAAGAATATGTTTTACTCTGTTTTGATTTTACAAGAGAGAGATTTGGACCGGCTCTGCATCTTCCGTTTCACTGTGATGTTAGATACGATGACGTTGTTTTATCTGCAGTTAGAGAAGAGCAGCTTGCAGTGTTAACTCAGCGCCTAGATACAGACAAGATGGAGATATGGATCACAACTAAGATTGAGCCCAACGCGGTGTCATGGAACAAGTTCTTAGCCGTTGATACGGAGAAAATCACTGGTTTGAAGTTTGAGGTTGAACCTAGGAGTTTCTTTGTTGACGAGGAGAAGAAAGTGGCAGTGATTTGTGATTTAGATAGATTAGAACCGACCAAGACCGGCCTCTACAAAACAGCTTGCGTCATTGGGGAGGATGGATACTTGAAAGAAGTGGATCTCGGAGAAGCTGTGAATGTTGAAGAATCTCCTTATAGTTGCCCACTTGTGTGCCCTTACTATGTTCCAAGATTAGGGCAAAATCAACCAAGCTCTGGTTCTATAGGGCTAAAGAAAAGGATGAGACTATCAATTATTCTATGTCACAATACATTATATGTTTCCTGGATATCTCTTTTTCTTTTCTTGTCTTTTATTTTCTTTTCTTTTGTAAAGATTCTTCTTTGAACAAGAGTGACTAGTAGTCATTATTGAAATTAGAGAGATTCGTTTTTCTCAAGATGATACTTTGGTCTCAATCCCTTCAACACAGTGGAAGTTTTCTGGTTCTCTTATGCTTCTTCTGGAATTGCCTTTGTCATGTATTCCTTTGAACCCTCTGTTTGATGCAGTCTTTGCTCTATAAGTTAACCCTCTACTTGATACAGAGTCTTCACTTCTACTTCTTTGTGATTATAGCAACACCAACTGTCATTATTATTTTGCTCCAAGAAATGTCAAGCATAGTTCTTGTGCCTCACTAGCTTCTTCCTTGGAATGTTTTTCACCAACAGGTACAAATCTTTTAACCCCTTTCAGGTCATTTTGATTATCTTTCTCAAAGATTCTTAAAAAAAAAGTTTCTTCTTACATTTGGTACTCAAATTTTTTAGTTTTACATTTGGTACTCAAAAAGCTATAGAAAATTTTTGATATTTAGTTTTTGGACATATGCATCTACTCTAAGCTTAGTATTTGGTCATTGTCCTTCTTGCAATGTTTCAGGTCTCTCCTTCAGAATCATATGAACAATTATTTTCAGGTCTTGCAATGTTTTTGAAACATTAGACATTCCATTTACGCTAATCGGATTTTAAACTCGATCACTATGATGACAAATATAGACGTAATCTTTTAGGTTTATTTCTCATTTTTTTGGTGATTTTTCATCTGATGCGTAATTTATTTTTTTCACTCATGTTAAAACAATATACAAAAATTTAGAAATACTCACCAAATATAAAGAACACTTTGAGGCTCCAATCCAACAAAATAAAATGATATAGATGATGATATACGTTTTTTTTTTATCAAGTGAATAAATATTTAGGTTTTTTATATGATTCCATTTGGTTCTGATTAGGTTTAATTTTTATTTGGTTTTAGTAAAATTACATCTTAATTTTTAATCAACGATTGAGTGTATTTTTATATGATTCCATTTGACCAAAGAAGTAAAAAATTTACTAAGAGCTTTTTTCTTTGGCAAAAAAATAAATTATTTCTTCGATACGAAGTAAAAAAAAATATTTGAAAAGAAGAAAAATCAAAATTGCATCATTAGACCAATAATATTAGAATTTCATCTCTTTTTTTTTTAACGATATATTAATTAGAATTCATCACTGAATATAAATGTTTTTATCCAACGCAAACGCAAAGAGAGAATTCGAGATCTGGGCATAGCGACTCTCACTCAGATCTGTACCTTCTTCTTCTTCTTCCTCCTTCTTCTTCGTTCCGTTTGTGAACTCATCTGATCTGTGGTAATCACCATTGTGTTTCTCTCCTTACGATTTCGAATTTCTGTTTTGATCTCACTCAATTTTGTTGCAATTTAGATCTATTATCTGCAATCTCGTAGCAATTGTTCGTGATTCGTATTTCTGTGATCTGGTTTTTGTAGAGTGCATTATCGGAGATTATGTTGACAAAGTTTGAGACCAAGAGTAACAGAGTTAAGGGTCTGAGCTTTCACCCTAAACGACCATGGATTCTCGCGAGTTTGCACAGTGGCGTGATCCAGCTTTGGGATTATCGTATGGGTACTTTGATTGATAGGTTTGATGAGCACGAAGGACCTGTTCGTGGTGTTCATTTCCACAGTTCACAGCCTCTCTTCGTCTCTGGAGGTATATGATTTGTTCTGGTTATTAACTTAATTGGGAATCCTTGGTTTCTAGATTGATCTTGGCCTCTTTGTAGTGGATGATGGTATGATTGATATGTCTCAACCTGGATTTTTGTTGCATTTCTTAAAGCTTAAAAGAATGGATCTATACATGGTGATCTTAAAATTGAATCGAATGTTTCAGATACTTATCTATCTTATGTAGTATTGCTTATGCTTCTTGATACTTACATGGTCCTGATCCGTTAATAGCAGATTTTGCGTCAAGTGTGCCTTGTAGAGTGTTTTAGATGGGTTGCATTTCTTCTTCATTGCAATTATCGTAATGCTCGTCTAGTATCTTAATCTTGCAGGGGATGATTACAAGATTAAAGTGTGGAACTACAAAACACACCGGTGCCTTTTCACTCTTCTTGGGCATCTTGATTATATCCGCACGGTTCAGTTCCATCATGAGTACCCATGGATTGTGAGTGCTAGTGACGATCAGACTATCCGCATATGGAACTGGCAATCACGGACTTGTGTCTCTGTCTTGACCGGTCACAATCATTACGTTATGTGTGCCTCTTTCCACCCAAAAGAAGACCTTGTCGTATCAGCTTCCTTAGATCAGACTGTCCGTGTTTGGGATATTGGTGCTCTTAGGAAGAAGACAGTATCACCTGCCGACGACATCATGAGGTTGACTCAGATGAATAGTGATCTTTTTGGTGGAGTTGATGCCATAGTCAAGTACGTCCTCGAAGGTCATGACAGAGGTGTAAACTGGGCTGCTTTTCATCCCACCCTGCCTCTTATTGTCTCGGGTGCAGATGACCGCCAAGTAAAGCTATGGCGTATGAATGGTAATTATTTGATCTTACTCCTTTTGTTCGTACAAAATTTATATGCTATCAATCATCAATGATATACTGATATGCAAATATTCTGCATGCCTTAATTCTTAGATGAATCTCGAAATTGTGAAGCTGAGTTCGTAATGTGTTTTTATCAATATCATTGCAGAAACTAAAGCTTGGGAGGTGGATACACTGCGAGGCCATATGAATAACGTTTCATCCGTTATGTTCCATGCAAAACAGGACATAATTGTATCAAACTCTGAGGATAAGAGTATCCGTGTCTGGGATGCTACCAAGCGAACTGGACTTCAGACTTTCCGTCGTGAACATGATAGGTTCTGGATTCTTGCAGTTCACCCTGAGATGAATCTACTAGCAGCAGGACATGACAGCGGCATGATCGTGTTCAAACTTGAGAGAGAACGTCCTGCATTTGCTTTGAGTGGTGATTCTTTGTTCTATGCCAAGGATAGATTCTTGCGGTACTACGAATATTCAACTCAAAGAGATTCCCAAGTTATCCCTATACGGCGTCCTGGTACTCCAAGCTTGAATCAAAGTCCTAGGACTCTATCATACAGTCCGACTGAAAATGCAGTTTTGATCTGCTCAGATCTGGATGGTGGTTCTTATGAGCTGTACATCATACCGAAAGATAGTGTTGGCAGGAGTGACGTTGTGCAAGATGCAAAGAGAGGGACAGGTGGCTCTGCAGTATTCATTGCCCGTAACCGGTTTGCTGTTCTCGAGAAAAGCACCAGCCAGGTGCTAGTCAAGAATCTAAAGAATGAGGTGGTTAAAAAGAGTTCTCTGCCTATTCCCACAGATGCTATCTTTTATGCCGGGACTGGAAATTTGCTTTGTAGATCTGAGGATAAAGTAGTTATATTTGACCTCCAGCAAAGGCTTGTTCTTGGTGAACTTCAGACACCATTTGTTAGGTACGTTGTTTGGTCTAGTGATATGGAGAGTGTTGCTTTGCTCAGCAAACATACTATAATTATTGCGAGCAAAAAACTTGTTCTCCAGTGCACGCTTCATGAGACGATTCGTGTGAAAAGTGGAGCTTGGGACGATAATGGTGTCTTCATTTACACAACTTTGAATCATATCAAGTACTGTCTTCCTAATGGAGATAGTGGAATCATCCGAACCCTGGATGTCCCAATCTATATCACCAAGGTGTCTGGTAATACAATCTTTTGCTTGGATCGGGATGGGAAAAACAAGGCTATCACCATTAATGCAACTGAGTACATTTTCAAGCTTTCACTTCTGAGAAAGAGATATGATCATGTCATGAGTATGATAAAGAACTCCCAGCTATGTGGACAGGCTATGATTGCTTACCTGCAGCAAAAAGGATTCCCTGAAGTTGCCCTCCATTTTGTTGAAGATGAGAGGATCCGATTCAACCTGGCTCTTGAAAGTGGCAACATCAGTGTGGCTGTTGCATCCGCTACACAGATTAACGAGAAAGACCACTGGTATAGACTTGGGGTGGAGGCTCTTCGGCAAGGTAATTCTGGAATTGTTGAGTTTGCATACCAGCAGACAAAGAACTTTGAGAGGTTATCTTTCCTTTATCTCATTACTGGTAATTTGGACAAGCTTTCAAAGTTGATGAAGATTGCAGAAGTGAAGAACAACGTAATGGGTCAGTTTCACAATGCTCTCTACCTAGGAGACGTTAAAGAGCGTGTTAAGATACTGGAGAATGCTGGTCATTTGCCTCTAGCTTATATCACGGCTTCGGTTCATGGTTTAAATGACATCGCTGAGCGACTGGCAACTGAGCTAGGGGACAACGTTCCCTCTTTGCCTGAAGGAAAAACTCCATCGCTTCTAATGCCACCGACACCCGTCATGTGTGGTGGTGATTGGCCTCTTCTGAGAGTGATGAAAGGAATATTTGAAGGAGGACTTGAGAGTGCAGACAGAGGGGGTACTGTTGATGAAGAAGATGTTGCAGGCGATTGGGGTGAGGAACTTGACATTAATGTTGATGGAATGGAGAACAGAGACATTGAAGACATTTTGGCGGCTGCAGAAGCAGGTGAAGATGATAACGATGAGGAAGTTGGATGGGGAGGACTTGAAGACTTGGAGCTCCCACCAGAGCTTGACACTCCTAAAGCCTCTGCTAATGCACGTTCATCGGTTTTTGTGACACCTACCCAAGGTATGCCCGTAAGTCAGATCTGGAGCCAGAAATCTTCTCTTGCTGCCGAGCAAGCTGCAGCGGGAAGCTTCGACACTGCAATGCGTCTGCTCCACAGACAGCTTGGTATAAAGAACTTTACACCTTTAAAATCGATGTTTCTTGATCTGTTCAATGGCAGCCATAGCTATCTGCGTGCTTTTTCTTCATCTCCTGTGGTTCCACTTGCCATTGAGCGCGGATGGAGCGATTCTTCTAGTCCCAATGTCCGTGGCCCACCAGCTCTTATTTATGATTTCTCTCAGCTAGATGAGAAGCTCAAATCCGGCTACAAAGCCACAACAAGTGGGAAATTCACTGAGGCTCTCCGTCTCTTCCTTTCTATCCTCCAAACCATCCCTCTAGTGGTAGTCGAGTCAAGAAGAGAAGTCGATGATGTTAAGGAACTGGTCACTATTGTTAAAGAATACGTCCTTGGTCTTAAAATGGAGCTCAAGAGGAGGGAGATAAAAGATGATCCGGTGAGGCAGCAAGAGCTCGCTGCTTACTTCACTCACTGCAACCTCCAGCCACCTCACGTAAAGCTCGCACTGCTTAGTGCAATGGGCGTCTGCTACAAGGCAAAGAACCTCGCGACTGCTTATAATTTCGCCAGAAGTCTGTTGGACAAAAACCCAGTGGAGAGCCAAGCCAAGATAGCTAGACAAGTTTTGCAAGCCGCTGAACGTAACATGACTGATGAAACCAAGCTTAACTACGACTTCAGAAACCCGTTTGTGATATGCGGTTCCACATATGTCCCGATCTACAGAGGACAGAAAGACGTTTCATGTCCTTACTGCACCGCCAGGTTTGTACCAAGCGAGGAAGGAAACATCTGCACAGTCTGTGATCTTGCAGTGATTGGTGCAGACGCATCTGGTTTGCTATGCTCTCCATCTCAAGTCCGGTGATCAAATTCAGATTCATTATCAAATACAGAGAATGCTCTATTAACAGAATAAGAGTGTTGACCTTTTGGTTGTTTTTGTGATTGTGTATTTACTTACCAATCAGGTTTGTGGATTTTTCTCGTTGCAGGTTCTATTACTCTTCTTTTTAAAGTTGTTTCTTATCTTTTAGTAACAACACATGAGAACTTTAGCTTCTTGCTTTTATATTTCTTTTTGATGCATAGTAGTCTGTGAAATCCATGTCTGGATCATTTTTAATTTCGATTTCGAAAATTATGGTTTACTTGTGAAATTATGATTTTATACATTCTCCAAATTTTGAGTTTTGTGACACTCGTTCTTAACTACAAAGTGTCTTGAGGAAATTGAACCAATAGTAAACCATTTTTTTTTGTCAAATAAATCGGTTTTTGTTTATTTGTCCTAAACCGGTTCAGAACTAAACCCTAGAAATCGTTTTCTTCTTCCTTTCCAAAATTTGGCTAGTAAATGAAGAAAATTGCAGATTCTTGAAGACTATAGATCAGCCGAATCGCATCAACAACACACTTTGTGGTAATTGCATTGCGTCTTGTAATGTATTCTATGATACTCCATGGAAGAAGCTCTGTTGAATTGCAGAAATGGCGGAACTTGAGATTTGCAGTGAAGCTTTTTGAAAATGCGTTTGCTTTGTCCAATTCCTACTCTTCTGCTCGTGCTGCTGATTCGAGCCCTAGAGATGGTCGAAAAGGTAAGAACTTTACAGTCTCTTACCTCATTGATTCATTGGGTTTAGCTACAAAGCTCGCAGAATCAATATCGAAGAAAATCAGTTTCCAAGAAAAGGGTAATCCTGATTCTGTTCTGAGGCTTCTTAGAAGTTATGGTTTCACAGATTCTCAGATCTCCACCATCATTAGGACTAATCCACGATTGCTTATATTAGATGCTGAGAAATCACTTGCTCCCAAGCTTCAGTTTCTGCAGTCCAGAGGAGCTTCAAGCTCTGAGCTCACTGAGATTGTTTCCTCACTTCCTAAAATCTTGGGAAAGAAAGAGGACAAAACTCTCAGCTTATACTATGATTTGGTCAAAGGGATTTTAGAAGTAGATAAGAAGAGTTCTAAGTTGAAAAAGTTATGTCTTTCTTTGCCAGAGGGTAGTAATCTGGAGAATAAATTCCGGAACATATCGGTTTTAAGAGAATTGGGAGTGCCTCAGAGGTTGTTATTCTACTTGCTTAGATCCTCTTCTCCACCTGTATGTGGAAAAGAAAGATTTGAAGAATCCCTTAAGAAGGTTGTTGAGATGGGTTTTGATCCAACCACTTCAAAGTTTGTGGACGCCCTACGCATTATGCAAGGATTAAGCGACAATACAATAGAAGAAAAAGTCAATGTCTATAAAAGGTTAGGCTTTGCTGTGGAAGATGTATGGGCAATGTTCAAGAAGTTTCCAATGTTTCTGGCACTCTCGGAGAAGAAGATAGTAAACTCTATTGAAACTTTTTTAGGCCTAGGATTCACCAGAGATGAGTTTGTGGTGATGGCCAAGCGTTTTCCTTCATGTCTTAATTTATCTGCAGAGTCGATGAAGAAGAAGACTGAGTTGCTGGTGGGGAAGATGAGTTGGCCTCTACAGAGTGTGGTTTTAAACCCTGTGGTACTTGGATACAGCCTGGAGAAGAGGACTGTCCCAAGGAGTAATGTAATCAAAGTTCTCATCTCAAAAGGATTGCTCAGAAGTGAACAGTACCCTCCAATGTCGGCTGCGTTGGCGATTACCAATCAAGCTTTCTTAAACAAGTATGTGATGAATCATGATGACAAGCAGCTCGTACGTGAGTTAGTCGCTATCTTGACCAGAAATCGTGTGTCAACTCACTGATTCACCTACAACAATGAGCAACGTTAGCGATTGTTCTTGTGCCTTGCTAGCTTCTCCCTTGGTATGTTCTTTACCAACAGATAACAAATCCCTTTCAGGGCATTTTTATTGTCTCTCTTCAAGATTGTTAAAGAAAACGCTCATCTTAATTCTTAATGGTGTAAATCTCTTTTGTTAAATTAGCATTCATTCGATCTGAGACTCTTTGGGTAAGTGTCATGAATGAAACACATGTGCAAAGCTTGATGGATTTATAAAGCTCCTTGATATACGTATAATGTTAATAAATCTTATCAATAAAGATGAAACATTATTTTTCAGTTATTAAAAAAGGAGTTATGAATCTTATCCAGCGACAACGTGAATCACAAGTTAGGATTCGTAGAGTTATAAAAACATCATAAAATAGTTGTAGAAGCAACGTGCAAGCATTTTGTCATAAACTCTTTGACTTTGCCATTCTCATGTTCACTCCAGAATCATCATTAATCTTTTAAATATGTTTAGAAACAATACCTTTTCAGCTTTTCTACTATTAAAGTGAATTATGAATCTTATCCAGCGACAACGTGAATCACAAGTTAGGATTCGTAAAATTATAGAAACAACATAAATAGCTGTAGAAACAACGTGCAAGCATTTTGTCATCAACTCTTGACTTTGCCATTCTCATGTTCACTCCACAATTCATCTATTCCCTTTATAAAAGCTGCTACAACTCTGATCGTTTCTTAACTTTCATCACAAATCTGATCTCCAAATTAATAATAGCAAAAATGAGTTCCTCTCTGTCTACTACTTTTTTCACCATCCTCCTCTTCTTCGTCCTGCTTGTCCTTCTCTCGCCTGCAGCTCTGGCTCAGACGTTACCTGATGTACCTAAAGTGGCATCTGGAGGGATGACAGGTGCAGCTGGAGGACAAATCGGAGGTTGAAGTTAAGCAGCATATGAGATCAATTGCTCGTGGGCTTCTTCTTCTCATGTGTTTGTCATTCCTTTTTTTTTTAAAAAATCAATTTAAATAACATTTGTGTGATGTTTTGTTTAATTAATTATCTTGTCATTTTAAGGGATTTTTTTAATCCATTTCAATAATATTTGTGTGATGTTGGTTTTTTAATTATGTTGTTATTTTAAGGGATTTTAACAAAAAAAAAATCCCAAGTATTCGTCGATCTATTGTAAAACTTTCAACTAAATTATTAATGTAAAACCTCGATCGAGCTCGACTAAATAATTCATAAAAAAAAAAACCTTTTTTTTCAGTAACGATTTATTCCGCTTCTACCGCATCGTGCCATCGTCCATTCAAAGCCTTTAGGTAATCAACAACAGTGACAAATTCTGGTCTTTGTCTTCAGCACCATTGGGTGATTATTGCTTTATTTGAGGCTTTTTGAGATTTTATCGTCGATCCATTTTCTCGAATTGTGAATCAGATTGGTCGGGCTCAACACATTCCGTTCATGAATTCTCTGATTCTCAATGGAAAAAGGTTGGTCCTTTCGCAGAAATGGCGTCATTTGAGCTTCGTTGTGCAAAATGCATCTTCTTTTTCCAATTCCTACTCCTCTGCTTCTGATGTGAGCCTTAGAGATGGTCGAAAAGGTAAGAACTTTACTGTCTCTTACCTCATTAATTCATTGGGTTTCACTACAAAAATGGCTGAATCGATCTCAAAGAAACTCAATTTCACGGATAAGGCAAATCCGGATTCTGTTTTGAAGCTTCTTACAAGTTATGGGTTCACAGATTCTCAGATCTCCAGCATCATTACGGATTATCCAAGATTGCTTATGTTAGATGCTGAGAAGTCACTTGCTCCCAAGCTTCGGTTTTTGCAGTCCATAGGAGCTTCAAGCTCTGAGCTCACTGAGATTGTTTCTTCTGTTCCTAAAATCTTGGGAATGAAAGAGAACAAATCTATAAGCAGATACTATGATTTCATCAAAGAGATTATAGAAGCGGATAAGAGTTCCAAGTTTGAAAAGTTGTGCCATTCTTTGCCAGAGGGTAGTAAGCAGGAGAATAAAATCAGAAATGTATTGGTTTTGAGAGAATTGGGTGTGCCTCAGAAGTTGTTATTCTCATTGCTCGTCTCCGATAGCCCACCTGTACGTGGGAAAGAAAGATTTGAAGAATCCCTCAAGAAGGTTGTTGAGATGGGTTTTGATCCTACCAACGCAAAGTTTGTCAAAGCTCTGCACGTTCTGCAAGGATTGAGCGACAAAACAATAGAAGAAAAAGTCAATGTCTATAAAAGGTTAGGCGTTTCTGTGGAAGATGTATGGGCAATGTTCAAGAAGTTTCCAATGTTTCTGGGAATCTCGGAGAAGAAGATAGTAAACTCTATTGAAACATTTATAGGCCTAGGAGTCACCAGAGATGAGGTTGTGGTGATGGCCAAGCGTTTTCCGCCATGTCTTAATTTATCTGCAGATTCGGTGAAGAAGAAGACTGAGTTTCTGGTGGGGAAGATGAATTGGCCTCTAAAGAGTGTGGTTTCATTTCCTCAGGCACTTGGATACAGCCTGGAGAAGAGAACTGTCCCAAGGTGTAATGTAATCAAAGTTCTCATCTCAAAAGGATTGCTCAGAAGTGAACACCCTCCAATGTCGGCTGCGTTGGCGATTACCAATCAAGCTTTCTTGAACAAGTATGTGATGAATCATGATGACAAGCAGCTCGTGCGTGAGTTAATCGCTATCTTCACCAAAAATCGTGTTTCACTCGCTCATCATCACTTGGAACGATGAGCAACGCCAAAGGATTAATTGTTTTTTTTTCTGTTGGTTTTAGATTCAATGATGAATCTTTTGATGCCTGACTGTGGGAAGCAGACACTCATTTAGACTTTTGTAATCCCAATTTGACCCGGAGCCAACCTGTTTCCTTGTGTATGCAATCTGACTTGGAAAATAATAGTTTGTAATTTGTGGAAATCTCTTCTTGAGCTCTTGAAACTGAGATTATCATTACGTTTGTAGATCCTTTTTAGTATATTCATAACTCCAAAATCCATAATTAATAGAAAACATCATTCTCAAACATTAATTTTTGTTTCTTTCTATAAGCAGGGAAAAAAAGTAAGAAAGTGAAGCAGTTGGTGAGCTGTTCATACTCCAAAGTAAAAAAAAAAATCTATGGTTTTTTCTTTGATTTTCTCAGTTCTAATTGATTAATGAATTCAGGGTTAATATAATAGCTTTCTCAGTTCAAATGTCATTTAAGAGCAGAGGAGGAGGTGTTGGGGGTTACTATTTTTCTCCAACAAATGTCATTTCAAGAATCTGGACATTGTTCTTCTGCATTGCTAGCTTTCTCCCTTGGAACAGTTAAAATCTACAAATTCCTTTCAGGACATTTTGGTTGTCTCTCCAAGATTGTTAAAGGAAACTCTTAATCTTGGTTATATGATCTTGTCTCTAGTAAACCTCCTCATCCTTAAAGGCCTAAACCAATATTGCTTTTATTGCAGCTGTTTTAGTTAAAGCTTGGATTGCTCCGAGATTTTTTTCTGCTTCCAATTCATTTCGTAGCTCTTGTATTCGTACTTGCGAGTTTTGATTACCACTCCGTGCTTCCAATGGCTGATTGCTCTTGTACTTCGAAACTGTATTCTGATGTCTTGTCTTTTTCCAAGCTTGCTTCATGATCGAGCTTAGACTTGGTATCCTTTGCCCATCTTCTATCAAAACGCAACTGACCCCCCCTGATTTGAAAGACTTGTTGGGGTTTTTGGGTCAGCGTTTATGATCAGAGCCTAAACGTTCAAGGAACGTCACTGCTGGTGAGTTCATTCATATCGCAATTCGCAACATTTCAGCATAATTAAATATTATTTGTGTGATGTTGGTTTTTAATTAATTTATGTTGTCGTTTTAAGAGATTTTAACCAAAAAAAAATCCAAAATATTCGTCGATCTATTGTAAAACTTTCAACTAAATTATTAATAAAAAATTCAACTAAATAATTCATTAAAAAAAAAACTTTACTTAAGAGACTTTAATGCTAAAAATTCTTCCTTTATAATTTCAATTTTTTTTATATTGTTGAATCGATATTGTGAGTTGTTGCTTGCTAAAAGAAGACAACATTTGTGTATTATTTTTAAACTTAAAACAACGCATGCGCAGTATTTGTTCAAGTGTGACATGAATTTTCAAAAATCGTTAATATCGATTTAAAAAACTAAAAGTCGTGTAAAATATAACCATCATTTGTTCTTATGCTTTTTTATTTATTTATTTCAAATGCGTTTAGTTCTTAAAATTATTATATATTCCCTTTTAGAAATATTGATTCATTCTTTCAGATTTTTAATTTAGGGTTTTGAGATTTTTCGTCGATCCATTTTCTCGAATTGAATCAGATTGGTCGCCTCAACACATTGCGTTGTCTTCGTCATGTATTCTCTGATTCTCCATGGAAAAAGGTTGGTCCTTTCGCAGAAATGGCGTCATTTGAGCTTCGTTGTGCAAAATGCATCTTCTTTTTCCAATTCCTTCTCCTCTGCTACTGCTTCTGATTCGAGCCTTAGAGATGGTCGAAAAGGTAAGAACTTTACTGTCTCTTACCTCATTAATTCATTGGGTTTCACTACAAAAATGGCTGAATCGATCTCAAAGAAAGTCAATTTCGAGAACAAGGTCAATCCTGATTCAGTTCTGAGTCTTTTGAGAAGTCATGGGTTCACAGATTCTCAAATCTCCAGCATCATTACAGATTATCCAAGATTGCTTATCTTAGATGCTGAGAAATCACTTGCTCCCAAGCTTCAGTTTTTGCAGTCCATAGGAGCTTCAAGCTCTGAGCTCACTGAGATTGTTTCTACAGTTCCTGAAATCTTAGGAAAGAAAGAGGGCAAAAGTATAAGCAGGTCCTATGATTTCGTCAAAGAGGTTTTAGAAGCGGATAAGAGTTCTAAGTTTGAAAAGTTGTGCCATTCTTTGCCAGAGGGTAGTAAGCAGGAGAATAAGATCAGAAATGTATTGGTTTTGAGAGAATTGGGTATGCCTCAGAAGTTGTTATTCTCATTGCTCGTCTCCGATAGCCGACCTGTCTGTGGGAAAGAAAAATTTGAAGAATCCCTCAAGAAGGTTGTTGAGATGGGTTTTGATCCCACCACTTCAAAGTTTGTCAAAGCTCTGCACATTCTGCAAGGATTGAGCGACAAAAGAATAGAAGAAAAAGTCAATGTTTATATTAGGTTAGGCTTTGCTGTGGAAGATGTATGGGCAATGTTCAAGAGCTTTCCTCCGTGCATTGCATATTCTGCAGAGTCGGTGAAGACGAAGACTGAGTTTCTGGTGAAGAAGATGAATTGGCCCTTAAAGGCTGTGGTTTCAATCCCTCAGGTACTTGGATACAGCCTGGAGAAGAGGATTATCCCAAGGTGTAATGTAATCAGAGCTCTTATGTCAAAAGGATTGATCACAAGTGAAGTCCCTCCAATGTCGTCTGTTTTAACAAGTCCCGGTCAGGTGTTCTTAAATTTGTATGTTAGGAAGCATGAGGACGACAAGCAGCTTGTGGCTGAGTTGATTGCTATCCTCACCACAAAATCGTGTTTCACTCACTAATCAGTTGGAACAATGAGTAACGCCAAAGGATTAATGTTTTTTCTGTTAGTTTAGATTCATCGGTGAATCTTTTGATGTCTAACTGTGGGAAGCAGAAACTCATTTAGACTTTGTAATCTCAATTTGACCTGTTTCCTTCTGTATGCAATCTGACTGAGAAAATAACAAATTGTAATTGTGAAAATCTTTTCTTGAGCTCTTGAAACTGAAATTATCATTACGTTTGTGTCCTAACAAACATCAGTTTTTACTTTTTAGAATATTTATAACTGCAACATTCATAATTAATAGTAGAAACTAGAAAGCATCATTGTCAAACATTAATTATTGTTTCTTTATACAAGCAGAGAAAAAGTAAGAAAGTGAAGCAGTTGGTAAGCTGTTTTTACTCCATGTATATCTCCTTTTTAAGTACTTAGGGCATCTCCATCCCAACTCTATTTTCCACTCTAAACTCTATAATAGAGTAAAATCTTCTCCATCCCAACTCTATTTCCCACTCTAAAATAGAGTAATGGATGAGATTACTCTATATTTAGAGTAACTCTATTTTCTACTCTATTTTAGAGTTAAACTTATTTTATTTATACTTAGGTCCTTTTCAGTTTTAATATTTTTATTTTATAACTTAAGTTTAATAAGTATTCACGTCACTTGTATACTACAAACAATTCACAGTTACAAAACAAATAAATTTAACACGATGGGCACTCAAACATTTTGGCTTTGATAATGACTTTAATTATTTCTTTAATTAGTGTGGTACTAATTCAATAACGTCACATTTTCAATCTTAAATATTGTTGACTATTTTTGATTTGACATATTAAATAATGTGTTACATGATATAATGACTACGTGTATAATTTTACACAATATGATAATCGAGGATGAACGTGATCTTCATGCACCAATTGAAGTTGGAAGAGAAGTTCCACCTACAGAGGTCCAGATAGTAGAAAATGATAATATCCGGTTCCAAGAGTTTCTCGGTCGATTTAGAAAAATTAAAGATAAAGAAGCTCATTTTTCACTTCGAAATGCGTTAATTGATCACTTGTGGAAAAAATATACTAATGGTGATGTTTAAAATAAAATCTACTATGTTTTATTATTTTTATTTGATGTAATGTAATTTTCTTATATATAATGAATGTTTAATTTAAATAATATCATAACTTATTGAAATTTTGCACAAATTAAATATATGGGGCTAAATTGTAATTTTTTAGAAATAAAAGGATTAGTAATAAAATAGAAATATATTATTTTTTAGAATATTCATTTTAAAGTAGAAAATGAGTAAGAAATAGAGTGACCAAATGGAGGAAAACCTTACTCTATTATAGAGTTACTCTATTTTAGAGTAAAAAATAGAGTGACCAAATGGAGATGGTCTTAGAAATTAGAGAGATTATTGAATCAAACAACTTGAGAAATCTCTGATTTTTTTTGGGTTTTTCGATTGGATTTAGGAACTTACATCACAATTATGCCAATGAGATGGTTTTGTAGGGTTCATGGTTCATGGTTCATGGTAGAATAAGCTTCTTTTAGTCTGAATATCCAACAATTCTTGTCCGGTTTAATCCGGTTTGGGTCAAGTTTCCGGTTTTTTTATTTTTCACATCAATTCTTGTTTTTTTGTTCAGAATTTTTAGACTGTGAATTAGGCAATGTTGAGAAGATGTGTGTGTGCGGCGTCGTTTGACTGGCACTGCAGCAGAAATTTGCCAACCGGTCGAGAGGCATTGCGGTAAGAGTGGAGATGCTTTACAGAGTTCTAATTTCTTGGAAAATTTATTGGAATAAAGCTTAAGAAAACAGAATAATTTTTGTTTACATAGATGTATAGAATGTAACAGTATTATTTCCACCTTGAGAATGCTAATTTATTTTCTTACATTTGAATTTAATTATTAATAGTGATACTCTGTTTTCACATTAAAATATGTTTTTAAACTAACTTAATATGTTTTATCAAAAAAAAAAAAAAAAAAAAACTAACTTAATATGTCAAGATGACGAATTTTGGAAGAGTTCATAGCGTTTTGAGTGGATATGTCTTTAGGCGAATGGTAGAAGGTAGTTTATGGGAGTTAAGTGTCATTACTCATTAGCAAAAATTATCACCTATATAAGCGTTGATATAATTTATGTTTCTTATGATATAGATTGAGAACTATGAGATAAGAGTGATAGACTACTAGTTAAGATGACGCCCTCTCCAACATAAAAGAGTTCAGCCTAACCTAAGTTTTTTAAACTTCTCTCTTTCTCTAATCTTTTCCATTAATTTTCAGGACATGTGTTTTAGTCCCTTCAGCTAGAACTAGATTGGAGGATTTTATTGTTGTAAATTTATTCTTCTCTCGGATGAACAACCAGTCAGAGAGTTTTGTGCTAATTTGACGGTTTGGTTGGAAAAAATATGAAGTATACAGAGAAAGTGAAGATAAAAGTGAAGAGAAAGAGAGAGAAACCATCTTTTTTGCTAACATTTGGTTTGTCCTATGAGACCATCCGTATTGGGTCATATTTTGCAAGAGTCTTGTGAATAAATTGATTAAAAATATTGCAATAGTGGGCTAAGAGGCAAATTTCCCCGAAGATCTTTTGGTGGTGAGATCTTAGCGGCGCCCATTCATTTAATTTTCTTTTCTGCCTCCTTTCTGTTTTTTACCATTCTTTTTTGGGTGAATTTGGGCAGAGACGCAACTTTATAAAATATTTGGGAAAGAGGTATAACGTTTCAGCGTCTAAGGTGGAGCGCTATAAAACTGAGATTAGGTCCTCCGTTTGTTAAAGAATAACAAAATTACCAGGGGGATGTGCGTAGCTTCGGCTGTTGACTTTTGGGACACACGCTTTAAATACGGTCAGATGAGGTGATCTTTATTCGGTGACATACGGAATGAGGTGATGGTTACTTAAGACGGGGCACATCCAAATTTAAGTTGAGCAACGTAAATTTGAAATGGATCCGAGGAAGCGTGGGCGGGAATGAGGAATTTTGAAGACCTAACCTAGCAACATAGATGTCCATTAACATTTATAAACATATAAATACGTACATAGAGCGTCATTTAACATTTGTATACATATAAACACATATATAGAATGATATTAACATATGTATACATCTATATAAGCAGCGCATCGCGAGTGAACACCAAACTATAATTGTATCGTAAATATCACACGATATATATAAAGCGTTATAAACATTTATAAACATGTAAATACGTATATTGAGAGTTATTTAACATTTATATACATATAAACACATATATAGAACGATATTAACATATGTTTTTTTTTTTTTGGTCATGGCGATATTAACATATGTATACATCTATATTAGTAGTGCATCGCGAGTGGACACCAAACTATAATTGTATCGTAAATTCCATCAGTCTTTTCTGCATCTTCACCGGATTTCTACCAACTTCGTCGAAATTATCACCAGATCTTCGCCTAGCCACTAAACCCACCTACAAACATCTCACGCCAAAACTTGACTATATCCTCAATATGTTTGAGAAGTACGTCAACCTTCGGATCACTGACCTCATCCAGCCAACTACAATCATCAACACCGATAACATCTTCCGTTGAAGGTATGATAGACAGAACATCGACCTATCAGATGAACACAGAACTAATTAGATCACTTTCCAAAAGAAAAAAACATGACACAAATAGTTATAGATATCACTCCAACCAAAACCATAGACGTTTATAAACAGAAGTAAATCCCCACTTTTTCAAATACATATATATATATATATATATATATATATATATATTACACATACCTCATCTTCTCCGTCTAGGTTCCAAACTTTATCCAGTTTCAACGAGATCACAGAATCATCTTCTTCCTCTCCAGACTCAGGATCAGTACCATCACTGATTCTGATTGGGCATAATTCTGAAAGGTATGAAATCTAAAAATCAGATAATAGATATACTCGCAGGAGACAACATGCAAACAATTGTGTAGATCTACACAGTTATTTGGACACCCAAATGTAGATTTACAACAGGAATATGAATATATACACGGTTGAAGTCAAAATCGTTCATATGTTTATGGAAAGAGACGAGATATATAAACGAACGACAAATATCATATCGAAAAATTGAAAAACAATTATATAATTTCGAATCAATAGATTTCAATGTATGAAAGATGAATATCAAGGTTCATAAACGTAAACTAACCTCAAATCTGGTAGTTATTTGATTGGAGAGGCAGAGACAAAATCATAGTCGCTGCTTCTGTCTTTGAATGGTCGGCCATGGAGCGATTTCAACGAGAGAGAAAAAGATGAACAGTAAGATTTTGGGAAATGATGGGCTTAGGATTTTCATAGTAACTGGCAAGATAAAGAAGAAGCATAGAGTGAGATGGACATCCAACAAGCGTCAATTCGTAAAGACAATAATAAAATCACACGCTACCACAAAAGGACAAATATAAGTCAACTCACTTACTCTGCTTTTCTTCCTCTGAAAACAAAAGCGCGTGAGGGGTTTTTAGGCATAAAGATGGGCTAAATATTTTAATGTCTTTGAACCTGCAAACATTATCAACAAAACTAATTTGTCCAAATAGTAGCGTCTCTGTACCAATTATCTCTTTTTTTTTTCTATATTTTTTTATTCATGGTTATTTTCCGAATTAAATCATCAGTTTGGCTGATATGACCTCTCCCTCCAAAGCCATAGACCATAGTGTTTTGGGCAGAGAGTATTTGAGTAACGAAAGATATGAGAGATATTGAATGTGATCTCTCTCTTTGACAGTCACTTTGTGATTTTTGGTTTTTTTTTTTTTCTTTTCTTTTCTTATGGTTAGGAGGACTAGATAATTGAGAGGTTATATATAGATTGAAAAGTCTGGAGCTCGTAGTTAGTCGAGGAGTGATTGCTAGGACACGAGTGCTAGTGTTAGTTGTGAAGGAATTTAATTTTATCACCAGCCAATTCAGATCCAACCCTCCAAATTCAATTCGTTTATAGGCATAGGACTCATCACGAGTGCTAGTATTAGTTGTGTGTTCTTGGTTTTAATAGTATGTTGGTCATTTTAATGGATTTTTTAAAATCAATTTCAATAATATTTGTGTGTTGTTGCTTTTAATTATGTTGTCGTTTTAAGGGATTTTAACCAAAAATATTTGAAGTATTCGTCGATTTATTGTAAAAGTTTCAGCTAAATTATTAATAAAAAACATCAACTAAATAATTAATAAATAAAAAAAAAACCTAAGTAAGAAATTTTAATGCTAAAAATTCTTCGCTAATAATTTCACGGTATATATGTCGTTTAATTGATATTGTGCGTTGTGGTTTGCTAAAAGACGACATGTGTGTATATTTACTTTAGACTTAAAACAACACTGTGTTTGTTCAAATACGTTAATATCGATTTAAAAATCTCAAAGTCATATAAAATATAACCATCATTTGTCCTTATAGTACTTTTTTATTTATTTCAGATCCGTTTAATTCTTAAAATTATATATGGGTTTGTAAACTTTTATCGTTTTATGCAACCCAAAAATGTACTAATATTTTAGTTATATTGATTCATCGTTTCAGATTTGTATTTTATTGCAGCACAAATCAGATATTATTTTTAAACAAAAACTGCATTCTCTTGTGTAACAAACAAAAATGCAAAAGTATCGATTTGATTGCACTCGATACTTGAAAGTTTTTTTTTTTTTTTTTTTTGTTAAAAAGTTAAATTTATACCATTTTTCGATTTTTGACAGAAGTTACAGAGGAAACAAAGATGACAGAAATACTACAATCTACAACTAAAAGTCTAAAACTACGAAACAACAGAAAACGACAAGGAAATCACAAACGAAAATAACCAACATAGTTTCGAAAATGAAACACCGATTCTGAACTTGAAAGTTTTTTTGTTAATAATCTTTCCGAGAAGTTTTACGATGAGAGAGTTTGATCGGAAAAGTTTGTTAGAGTGAAAAGATATTTTTTTCATTCACCCTCTTGATCTGTACAATTGGTCCTATATATATACAAGTATGGTATACTAAATTAACCAATCTAAACCAGTAAATGTATCTAAACCGGATACATACTCTAATAGGCCCCTTCAAGATGAGGCATATATATTAAGAAGACTCATCTTGGACTTCAAATGCTCAAATTGGTGCGGAAACAACGGTTTAGTGAGTATATCAGCCACTTGATCTGCAGTCCGAACGTGAAGCATTTTGATCTGACCATTGTCTAACTTCTCTCGGACTGTGTGGCAATCCACTTCAACGTGTTTGGTGCGCTCGTGGAACACAGGATTTGTTGCAATGTAAATGGCGGCACTGCTGTCAGAGAACAAAATAGGAACTGGGATAGAAACTTTTAAGTCTGACAGCAAGGTACACAACCAAACCATTTCGCAAGATGCAAGAGCAAGAGCTCTATACTCTGCTTCAGCTGAAGAGCGAGAGACAGTAGGTTGCTTCTTGGAGCGCCACGAGATTAGGGAAGAACCAAGAAACATCGAGAAACCTGTAGTTGACCGTCTGCTATCAACACAGGCTGCCCAGTCAGAGTCCGCAAAACCTTTGAGTGTGAGATCTGGATCAGCAGAATAGAACAATCCCTGACCAATAGTCCCTTTAATGTACTGTAATACTTTGTAGACTGCTGTGAGATGAGAAGTGCGAGGTGCAGATGAAAATTGGCACAACTTATTCACAGCAAACGTGATGTCTGGGCGAGTGATAGTCAGGTACATCAGTTTACCCACAAGACGTCTATACATATCAGTATTGCCTATCAAATCACCATCGGTCTTGGACAACTTCAAATTTGGAACCATAGGAGTAGTAGATGGTTTGCAAGCTAACATACCAACTGATTCAAGCAACTCCAATGCATACTTTCTTTGGCAAATAGAAATGCCATCAGATGTCCTAGCAATTTCTAAGCCCAAGAAGTACTTCAGAGGTCCAAGATCACGCAAACGAAAACTCTGCTTCAATGCATCAGTCAATCTAGTAGCAGCCTCCGCTGTTGTACTTGCTATCACAATATCATCAACATATACTAACACTGCTACAAACTCAGTCCCAATACTCTTGACAAACAAAGTATGATCACCATGACATTTCTGGAAACCAAGCTGCATCAGTGATGTAGAAAACTTTCGATACCACTGTCTACTGGCTTGTTTAAGGCCGTATATTGACTTCTTTAAGCGAAAAACAGCATTTTTAGGTAAAGAGTCCCCTTTAATATCAGCATACCCTTCTGGTAACTTCATATAAATGTCCTCATCCAAATCTCCATTCAAGAAGGCATTGGAGATATCCAATTGACTGAGAAACCACCTTTTAGAAGCTGAAATCTTCAATAACATCTTCACTGTAGCCATTTTTGCAACCGGGGAGAAAGTATCAGTGTAATCAAGACCCTCCTTCTGAGTATAACCTTT
Organism: Erysimum cheiranthoides; assembly: GCA_011420285.2. Lineage (NCBI taxonomy): Eukaryota > Viridiplantae > Streptophyta > Magnoliopsida > Brassicales > Brassicaceae > Erysimum > Erysimum cheiranthoides. The sequence goes on from CM022179.2 coordinate 19,821,248, forward strand.
GGCAACCAAACGTGCCTTATACCTCTCGAGAGTTCCATCAGCTAGGAATTTCAGTGTAAAAACCCATTTGCAACCAACCGCCTTCTTTCCCGGGGGCAAGCTTGTGACTTCCCAAGTGTTTGTAATCTCCATTGCATCAATCTCCTTGTTAATAGCTCCACACCATTCCTTGGATTTCTTTGCCTCAGTATATGATTGAGGGATTGGAATCTTGGTAATGTTATTAATGTATAACATATGTGATGGTGAGAGTTGAGAATAAGAAAGAGAAGATGAAATAGGATGAGATATATCATTGCTTATGGAGTTGCAATGATAATCATTCAAATGAGCAGGAGGTTTCCTAACTCTTTGTGAAGAAATTTGTGTTGGTGGAGAAATTTCAGGTGGTGGAAGATGAGAAGAAATGGAAGTAGTGTTACCTGAAGACAAAGAATCCTTTGGTGTGAAGAAGTCTGCTGAAGAATCAGTAGAAGTCTGCGGAAGCTGAGATTGCACCAACGGGAACCTGTCTTCATGAAACTCAACATTTCTGGATATGAAAACCTGATTACTCTCCAAATCCAACAGCTTATATCCCTTGAAACCAGCAGGATAACCCAGAAACAAACATGCCTTAGACCTTGGTTGAAACTTATGTCTCTGTTTGGGTGAAGTTGAACCATAGCAAAGACAACCAAAAGTCTTGATATTTGTATAATCTGGCTTCTTTCCTGTGAGCAATTCAAATGGAGTCTTGTTAGAAAGCAACGATGAGGGTGTTCTATTTATAAGAAACACAGCGGTGAGAACACAATCTCCCCAATACGGCAATGACATGTTAGACTGAAACATGAGAGCCCTAGCCACATTGAGTATGTGTTGATGCTTTCTTTCTACCACTGAATTCTGTTCTGGTGTTTCAGGACAAGAGTGAAAAGAAACGATTCCTTTTTCTTGATAAAATGCAGTGAAGTTCAATTCCTTAGCATTGTCTGAACGCACTGATTTCACTTTCTTATTGTACTGATTCTCAACTTGTATGATGAATGCAGGGAAAACTGTAAGAACTTCATTCTTAGCCTTGAGTAAATAAACCCATGTTGCCCTGGAGTGATCATCAACTATTGTTAAGAAATACTTAAAACCTTCAACTGTTTCCACTGAAAAGGGTCCCCAAACATCAATATGTAATAACTCAAATGTTGAATTACAAATGTTGTTTGATGAAGAGAATGACAACTTTCTCTGTTTGGCCAAGTGACAAACATGACAATAAGCTGTCTTCTTATTCTTGTGTCTAGTTGTTCCCAAATCTTCTGAGATAACATCCAATCTTGAGTAAGAAGGATGGCCAAGTCTCTTGTGCCACAGTGTAACATCCACTACTGCATTCACTGAAATGGATGGATCCTTTGTGTCTAGCACATAGAGATTCCCAATACGCCTACCTTGACCAATCATCAGCCCCTTGATAGGATCCTGTATTTGACAACAATGAGGATCAAATATCACTCTAGAACCTAGATCTGAAGTCAAAGAACTGATACTGATGAGGTTCAATCTGAATTCCGGGATAAACAACACATTTCTGAGAATAATGTCATCGTTTATCTTAACAGTTCCTACTCCACTGATTTTGACCTTTGGTCCTGTAGGCAGATTCACATAGTTCACCACTGAAGTATCAAGTGATTGAAACATATCTCTGTCATGTGATACATGGTGAGTAGCACCAGAGTCAATCACCCATGTATCATTGGACAATGTGTGTTGAGAAACTGCCAATATTCCAACAAAACTATATGTGGAGGAAGAGAAAGAGATACCAGAGTGATCTAAGGCTGACTGAGAGGTGCTCGCTTCATTTGTAACAAGCTGTGTCTGAAGCTGGGAACTGAACAAAGCAATGAAGTTTTGCAGCTGATCTTTAGAAAGATTCCCAATAAAATTATCAAGTTTAACTGGTTGCTCAGAAGTTGGAGTCATAGTGACTTGAGCAGCAACTGGTTGTGATTTCTGACCTTTGTCAGATGCCTTACTCTTAGGAGTAAAACCTGGTGGAAATCCATGTTTCCTATAACATCTCTCTGCTATATGTCCTACCCTGTTGCAGAAAGAACAGATTGGACGCCCTTTATTTGGTCCATTTTGAACATACATGATTGCAAGAGGAGATGTAGAAGACTGATCAATTTCTGAGACTTGGAAAGCAGCAGGTGCAGCAGTCACATTAGAGAATCCTTGTTGACTGTTGTCTTGATCTAAAAGATGATAAACCTCTGCCAAAGTGGGAAGAGCCTTCTTAGCAATGATTTGCCTTCTAACCACTGCATAAGACTCATTTAATCCTGCCAGAAACTTCACAATCTTCTGCCTCTCTGCCTTCTGTTGCAGACGAGTAGCTTTACCACAAGTGCAGGGATCATCTAACTCCTCTGAGCTATCCAACTGATCCCATAGAGTCTTCAAACGAGTATAGTACTCGGATAATGACATAGCTCCTTGGCGAAGATCCTGAATCTCTTGAGTCAGATTATAGGTGCGTGGAAGATTAGTCATGTTAAAGCGACTACAGAGATCACGCCAAATATCAACAGAATCATTGATACGCAAGATACTGCGATAGATCTGAGGAGATACAGAGTTCAACAGCCAAGATTTCACCATGCTATTACAACGAGACCACAGACGGAAGTTATTATTCGATTCTAATGGACGAAGCAAAGTTCCATCTATGAATCCCAGTTTATTTTTAGCATCTAGAGAGGTACGCATAGCAACACTCCAATCACCATAGTTTGTTTCATCAAGACGATGAGAGACGATATTCAAACCTGGATGATCAGCACTATGCATAAAGAACGGAGACTGATTCGGATCTGTTGATTCCGGTGACACAACGATTCTCGGAGCTTCAGAAGTGTTGACGACAGCCTCTGGAGGAGAATCCGGAGATGAATCGGTATCATCGACAGATCGCGAAGACCGGCGAACAGCTGAGCTTGTTGTCGCCTTTGAACGAGTTGATTTCCGAGCCAAACGAGTTGAACGAGCCATTGTAACCATTTTTTATCTTCAAATCGAGTGATAAGAACGGTGAATCTAGCTCAAGAACGAAGAAATCCGATCAAAATCACCAGGAATCTGAGCTCCGAAGCTCTGATACCATTTTACGATGAGAGAGTTTGATCGGAAAAGTTTGTTAGAGTGAAAAGATATTTTTTTTCATTCACCCTCTTGATCTGTACAATTGGTCCTATATATATACAAGTATGGTATACTAAATTAACCAATCTAAACCAGTAAATGTATCTAAACCGGATACATACTCTAATAAGAAGGCTCCACAAATCTCTACGTCATTGCTGAGAACTCATAATCTCCGTAGCCTATCCGTTGTAGATAGTCACGATAACCAGCTGTGTTCACCTTATCAGACAAGAAATAACCAACACAAGATGTGGAACAAAATATTGAATTAGAAGACTCCAAAACTATTTTGTGTGGACAACGCTTCTTGCAATAAGAGCAAAAAGGTCGAGACATATGATGATTGTTGGACCGAACATATATCTTCGCTCCATTGAAGGAGAAGCTTACCCAAGATGAACCAGGTTTCACGTATAAGTCCTGCCCAAGCAGACATTCAATGTGTAGGGTGACGCAACAGTACTCACCACACTCATAAAACCGCTCCTTTGGATTTATTTTCTTCTCGCAAATTTCACACCAATAAGTCACGGTACTTGTCTCCTCCCCATAAGAAAGAGTGAGCATATGTTTATCATGCTCATACCTCACCTCTTGAGGTAAAGTAGCACATCCAAAACACAAAGCAAAGTAGTCACACTCAATGCAATTGAATGTTTCTTTTGTTGAATATTTTTCTAACTTTGCGCAAACTGAACATCTTCTTTCCTCTTCTGGTTTGGATGTTAGGAATAAAGTATGTTTATGACTTTTATGGACTAATGGCTCAGAAATTGTGGCGCACTGCACATGTAGCCTAAAAAGATACTTATCTTCATCTTGTTGTTCACACTCGTAGAAGAAACCAGCTTTGCACTTCCAAGGACAAGCTGAGCATGGATCCACACTATGTTCCACAAGACCCCGAGATCCTCCTTTAAGAGTGAGCATATGTGGATGTATCGGGTGATGCATTTTTCGAGAAAGATTTGCACATGTTTCGTGGAGAATATAATCACATTGCATACATGAGTAGAAGTTACCGGAATAGATTGGCATGATGCATGCTTGACACATCTTATTCGCGTCGTAGGCTCTATCCGTGTTCTCATCAAGTTTCAAATGGTGGTGTTGATGACTAAAATGTATGATTCCATCACGTATCTTCACGAACGGCGGTTCAATTTCTTCATCTTCTTCTGGTATTCCCTCAAGTTCTTTACCATCCCACACATTCTTCTGTGTAGCACAAATTGAATGAGCCACATATGAACAATCGTCTTTGATGCAAGCATATCCCCCATAATCATTCTCGATCTTTCTGCGACAAACACAACAAGACCAATCTCCTTGACCAAAAGAATGGGTAAAAGAGATACGATGGGAATGGCGAGATATCCTTATGACACGCGGTAAGCTGATACACCTTTGGTGGACCGCGAAGTCACAAGGGGGACATATATAGAACGGACAGCGTGTATGTGTCAAGGCACATACGCTGCAAGTAAAGGGAGTCTGTCTTGGAAACAGAGCAAGACTATGCTCATGCCATTTCGAATGGTCTATAGAAAAGACTGGTGGTTTCTCCATACAAGCTATGTTCATAGCATAGTCGCAAGCTGAGCAATAATAAAATAGCTCTCGGAGACTTTCATCACAACAATAGCACTGCCTCGTTTCATGAGACTTTTGCAACAAAGCAAGCCGAAGAGAATGTCTTGGATGAAGAGGGTGTTTGATCTCAACAGGAGCCTTGTTATTTCCATCGTGGTTCTTGCCATTGCAACCTCGGCAGAAAAAATAGGTAGCGCCTTCTCCTGTTGACCTGAACTTCAGCCAGAATAAAGGGAAACAACACCATTTGTAATTGGTTCCCCACATGAACTCTTCATCCACATGTAATCTTCCCTTTTCCAATCTTACTGCTACTTGAGGGCACAAGGAAATAAGCTTCTTCCACTTTGGATCCATAGAGATGACGAGGGAGACTATTTTACGGATGTGTGATATGAGCTCCGGCTCCGGCTCAAGATTTAATGTTTTACCAAAGAGAGGCAAGACCTCCAAATCTTGCTCCAACAATGGATCTATATAGTTAACTAAATCTGCTTTTTTAGTGATGAATGATAAGAGATTCTTTAGCGGCTCCGGTTGGGAATCCAAATCCATAGAGTTGTAGATAGAGATTGTTTGAGTCATGAGTAGCATGAGCTCCGACTCCGACATATCATATTTGCAGAATGCCCCACTAACGTAGCTTATTCTAATGATGCTTGCAATGATCTCCGTATTCGCATCCCCATTACCCACTTCCCAAGGATCCTCCATAGATATTAGTTCAGAAATGGCTGATATGACCTCCCCCTCCAAATCCATAGTGTTATGCGTAGAGAGTATTTGAGTAACAAAAGATATGAGAGATATTGAGTATGATCTCTCTCTCTATGACAGTCACTTTGTTTTTGTTTTTTATTTTTCTTATGGTTAGGGCCAGAGAATTGAGAGGTAGGTATATAGATTGAAAAGTCTGGAGCTCGTAGTTAGTTGAGGAGTGATTGCTAGGACACGAGTGCTATTGTTAGTTGTGGATGAATTTAATGTTATCACCAGCCAATTCAAATCCAACCCCTCCAAATTCAATGCATTATTGTATCTAACAATGTTTTTCTTTTTCCCCACTAACTGTTCCTTTATTAAACTTCACAGCTGGTAACTGCTATCCTGAATTACAAGAGGATTTAGGACAACTGTAAAAAATTAGAGTTTATTAGTTTGATTAACACAACGACCATTTGTTGTCCTGAATTACAAGAGGATTTAGGACAACAATAAAAAGCTCTTGTAAAAAATTCCGTCCTAGTAAGCGTGTTTTCTTGTAGTGTTCAGGTGAAGAAGATTGAAATGGCCACTAAAGTCCGTGGTTTCGTACCCCCACATGCACTTGGACACAGCATGGAGAAGAGGATTGTACCATGGTGTAAGTAACGTTATCGAAGCTCTCATGTCCAAAGGATTGATTGGAAGGGAACTCCCTATAATGTCGTCTGTTTTATATTCAACCGAACAGGATTTGTTAAACAAGGTATGTCAGGACTCAGGAAGCACAATGACAAGGAGCTTGTGGCTGAGTTGATTGCTATCTTTTTACCAGAGATCGTGTTTCATTTAATGAGAAACTGTAAGGATTGTTCTTATATTATTCTCTTCATTTTAGATTCATCGGTGGATCTTTTGATGCTGACAATGGGAAACAGAGGACTTTTATATGCATTCCCACTCGTAAAGTAACAAATTGTAATTGTAAAACTTTTACCTTTGGTGTTAGGTGTTCTTTCTTGGTTTTGTTGTCTGATGATGATAGGATTCTTTCTAAGTAACTGAAACTTAATCTGAGTCAACAAAGATTTTGTGTTTGACTTTGAAAACTTTCTTGTAGAAGTGAAACAAATTCTTATTTCTTATTTCTAACAAAAAAAAAATTCTTATTTCGTAACGTTTTTTAAAAAAAAAAAAAAAAAGACTTTGTGTTGACTTTAATTGAACCATAAATAAAAGAGATTGAGAGAAGTCCGGTTTATGAGAACCGGGATTGCTGATTATCCTGTCACACATTATTTGAATGAAGGTTTTCCAAATTTCTGTATCTTTATGGGAAAAGGTTGAAGAAATGGCAAAATTTTAGGGTTTTGAGATTTATCGTCGACCCATTTTTCTCGAATTGAATCAGATTGGTCGCCTCAACACATTCCGTTGTCTTCGTCATGTATTCTCTGATTCTCCATGGAAAAAGGTTGGTCCTTTCGCAGAAATGGCGTCATTTGAGCTTCGTTGTGCAAAATGCATCTTCTTTTTCCAATTCCTTCTCCTCTGCTACTGCTTCTGATTCGAGCCTTAGAGATGGTCGAAAAGGCAAGAACTTTACTGTCTCTTACCTCATTAATTCATTGGGTTTAGCTACAAAACTCGCAGAATCGATCTCGAGGAAAGTCAGTTTCGAGAACAAGGTTAATCCTGATTCTGTTCTGAAGCTTCTTACGAGTTATGGGTTCACTGATTCGCAAATCTCCAGCATTATTAGGGGTTATCCACAATTGCTTATATTAGATGCTGAGAAGTCACTTGCTCCCAAGCTTCAGTTTTTGCAGTCCAGAGGAGCTTCAAGCTCTGAGCTCACTGAGATTGTTTCTACAGTTCCTGGAATCTTGGGAAAGAAAGAGGGCAAAAGTATGAGCAGGTCCTATGATTTCGTCAAAGAGGTTTTAGAAGCGGATAAGAGTTCTAAGTTTGAAAAGTTGTGCCATTCTTTGCCACAGGGTAGTAAGCAGGAGAATAAATTCAGAAATGTATTGGTTTTGAGAGAATTGGGTGTGCCTCAGAAGTTGTTATTCTCATTGTTCGTCTCCGATAGCCGACCAGTATGTGGGAAAGAAAGATTTGAAGAATCCCTCAAGAAGGTTGTTGAGATGGGTTTTGATCCCACCACTGCAAAGTTTGTCAATGCTCTGCGCGTTATTGGAGGATTCAGTGACAAAACAATAGAAGAAAAAGTCAATGTCTATATCAGGTTAGGCTTTGATGTGGAAGATGTATGGGCAATGTTCAAGAGCTTTCCTCCGTGCATTGCATATTCTGCAGAGTCGGTGAAGACGAAGACTGAGTTTCTGGTGAAGAAGATGAACTGGCCCTTAAAGGCTGTGGTTTCAATCCCTCAGGTACTTGGATACAGCCTGGAGAAGAGGATTGTCCCAAGGTGTAATGTAATCAGAGCTCTTATGTTAAAAGGATTGCTCACAAGTGAAGTCCCTCCAATGTCGTCTGTTTTGAAGCATGATGACGACAAGCAGCTTGTGCGTGAGTTAATCGCTATCCTCACCAGAAATCGTGTTTCACTCACTCATCACTTGGAACAATGAGCAACGCCAAAGGATTAATTCTTTTTCTCTTAGTTTTAGATTCAATGATGAATCTTTTGATGCCTGACTGTGGGAAGCAGAAACTCATTTAGACTTTGTAATCTCAATTTGACCCGGAGCCAACCTGTTTCCTTCTGTATGCAATCTGACTGGGAAAATTACAGTTTGTAATTTGTGAAAATCTTTTCTTGAGCTCTTGAAACTAAGATTATCAGTACGTTTGTAGCTTAACCATCATCAGTTTTTACTTTTTAGTATATTCATAACTCCAAAATCCATAATTAATTGAAATTAGAAAACATCATTCTCAAACATTAAGAAAGAAACTGAAGCAGTTGTTGGTGAGCTGTTCATACTCCAAAGTAGAAAGAGTCTATATATGCTTTTTGTCTTTGATTATCTCATTTCTAATTGATTAATGAATTCAGGGTTAATAGCAACATCAAATGTCATTTAAGAGCAGAGAAGGAGGTGTTGGGGATTATTTTTTTTTTCAAGGAACTGGACATTGTTCTTGTGCCTTGCTATCTTCTACCTAATTGGTATGTTCTTCACTAACAGATAAAATCTACAAATCCCTTCTTTCAGGGCATTTTGATTGTCTCTCCAAGATTGTTAAAAAAAAAAAAAAACTCTTATTTGATTATAGCTGTTGCAAATTTGATTCTTGAGTCTATAGCTTGTGTAAATCTCTTTTTTTCTAAATCAGCATAGACTCTTTGGGAAGTGTCATGAAACACATGCGCAAAGCTTGATAGATTTGTAAAGCTCCTTGATATATAATGTTAATAAATCTAGAGAATCAATAAAGATACATATGAACAAATGAAAAAAGAATGTCATTTATTTCTAATTTTTTTCATCTTTTAAATATGTTTAGAAACAATATTTTTCAATTTTTTAAATAAGGAATTATGAATCTTATCCAGCGACAACGTGAATCACAACTTAGGATCCGTACAATTACAAAAACGTCATAAAATAGTTGTAGAAGCAACGTGCAAGCATGTTGTCATAAACTCTTGACTTTGCTATTTTCATGTTCACTTCACAATCATCAAAACTACAACTCTCGTTTCTTCACTTCCATCACTAATCTGATCAAAACTAATAACAAAATGACTTCCTCTCTCTCTCTCTCTATTACTTCTACTACTTTTTTCATCATCCTCCTCTTCTTCGTCCTGCTTGTCTTTCTCTCGCCTGTCGCTCTGGCCCTAGATGAAACTGATCGATCTTAAGAGAATGATTGCTAAAGCGTTGGCTTGCATCAAAAGGAGGTGGAACCGTGGACAAAAACAATCCCTTTCCAACTTTAGCAACAACGACAACAAACGCTAAGGTGGAAGTTAAGCAGCATGTGAGATCAATTGCTTGTGGGCTTCTTCTCATGTGTTTCTCATTCCTTTTTTTATAAAATAAATTAAATAATAGTACAATTATGTGTGATGTTGGTTTTAATTAATTATGTTGTCATTGTAAGGGATATTTTAATTCAATTTCAACAATATTTGTGTGATGTTGGTTTTATTAATTATGTTGTCGTTTTAAGAGATTTTAACCAACAAAATCCAAAATATTCCTCGATCTATTGTAAAACTTTCAACTAAATTATTAATTAAAAATTCCGACTAAATAATTCAATAAAAAAAAAACTTTACGTAAGAGATTTTAATATCGTTGAATCGATATTATGAGTTGTTGCTTGCTAAAAGACAACATGTGTGTATTTTCTAGATTAATATCAATTTAAAAATCTCAAAGTCGTGTAAAATTATTATCCTTTTTTTATTTATTTCAAAATTCAAATGCGTTTAATTTTTAAAATTATATATTTTAGAAATATTGATTTATCCTTTCAGATTTTTAATTTAGGGTTTTGAGATTTTTCGTCTATCCATTTTCTCGAAATTGAATCAGATTGGTCGCCTCAACCAATTCCGTTGTCTTTGTCATGAATTCTCTGATTCTCCATGGGAAAAGATTGGTCCTTTCGCAGAAATGGCGTCATTTGAGCTTCGTTTTGCAAAATTCATTCTCTGATTTTTCCAATTCCTACTCCTCTGCTACTACTTCTGATGTGAGCGTTAGAGATGATCGAAAAGGTAAGAACTTTACTGTCTCTTACCTCATTGATTCTTTGGGTTTAACTAAAAAACTCGCAGAATCGATCTCAAAGAAAGTCAGTTTCGAGAACAAGGTTAATCCTGATTCTGTTCTGAAGCTTCTTACAAGTTATGGGTTCACAGATTCTCAGGTCTCTAGTATCATTACGGATTATCCAAGATTGCTTATCTTAGATGCTGAGAAATCACTTGCTCCCAAGCTTCAGTTTTTGCAGTCCATAGGAGCTTCAAGCTCTGAGCTCACTGAGATTGTTTCTAAAGTTCCGAAATTATTGGGAAAGAAAGAGGGCAAAAGTATTAGCAGGTCCTATGATTTCGTCAAAGAGGTTTTAGAAGCGGATAAGAGTTCCAAGTTCGAAAAGTTGTGCCATTCTTTGCCACAGGGTAGTAAGCAGGAGAATAAAATCAGAAATGTATTGGTTTTGAGAGAATTGGGCGTGCCTCAGAAGTTGTTATTCTCATTGCTCGTCTCCCGTAGCCAACCTGTACGTGGGAAAGAAAGATTTGAAGAATCCCTCAAGAAGGTTGTTGAGATGGGTTTTGATCCCACCACTTCAAGGTTTGTCAATGCTCTGCACGTTCTGCAAGGATTGAGCGACAAAACAATAGAAGAAAAAGTCAATGTCTATAAAAGGTTAGGCGTTTCTGTGGAAGATGTATGGACAATGTTCAAGAAGTTTCCAATGTTTATGGGACTCTCGGAGAAGAAGATAGCCAACTCCATTGAAACATTTATAAGCTTAGGATTTACCAGAGATGAGGTTGTGGTGATTGTCAAGTCCTCTCCTTCATGTCTTAATTTATCTGCAGAGTCGGTGAAGAAGAAGACTGAGTTTCTGGTGAATAAGATGAATTGGCCCCTAAAGGCTGTGATTTCGCACCCTCAGGTACTTGGATACAGCATGGAGAAGAGGATTGTCCCAAGGTGTAATGTAATCAAAGCTCTTACGTTGAAAGGATTGCTCGTAAGTGAACTCCCGCCAATTTCGTCGGTTTTGTCAAGTCCCGGTCAGGTGTTTTTAAACAGGTTCGTGATGAAACATGATGACAAGCAGCTCGTGCGTAAGTTAATCGCTATCTTCACCGGAAATCGTGTTTCACTCACTCATCACTTGGAACAATGACTAACGCCAAAGGATTCATTGTTTTTTTTTCTGTTAGTTTTAGATTCAATGATGAATCTTTTGATGCTTGACTGTGGGAAGCAGAAACTCATTTAGACTTTGTAATCTCAATTTGACCCGGATCCAACCTGTTTCCTTCTGTATGCAATCTGACTGGGAAAATAACAGTTTGTAATTTGTGAAAATCTTTTCTTGAGCTCTTGAAACTGAGATTATCATTACGCTTTGTAGCCTAGCAATCATCAGTTTTTACTTTTTAGTATATTCATAACTCCAAAATCCAAAATTAATAGAAAAAACATCATTCTCAAACATTAGCTTTTGTTTCCTTCTACTATAAGCAGTTGTTCATACTCCAAAGCAGAAAGAATCTATATATGCTTTTGTCTTTGATTATCTCATTTCTAATTGATTAATGAATTCAGGGTTAATAGCAACATCAAATGTCATTTAAGAGCAGAGGAGGAGGTGTTGGGGATTACTATTTTTCTCCAAGAAATGTCCTTTCAAGAAACTGGACATTGTTCCTCTGCTTTGCGTGCTTCTCCCTTGGTATGTTCTTCACCAACAGATAAAATCTACAAACCCCTTTTAGAGCAGTTTTGGTTGTCTCTCCAAGATTATTATCTTGATTATAGCTGTTGCAAATTTGATTCTTGAGTCGTCTATAGTTGGTGTAAATCTCTTTTGTTAAATCATCATTACTTTTCTAATAATGGAAAAATATGTTTAAAAGATTTTCAATATTTGTCCATACGTATCTTTATTGATAAGATTTATTAATTAACAATATTATATCAAAGGAGCTTTACAAATCCATCAAGCCTTACGCATGTGTTTCATGACACTTCCCAAAGAGACGATTCGCTTATCCAGCGACAATGTGAATCACAAGATAACGATTCGTACAATTATAAAAACATCAACAATAGTTGTAGAAGCGACGTGAAAGCATGTTTGTCATAAACTCTTGACTTTGCCATTTCCATGTTCACTCCACAATCATCAACTCCCTCTATAAAAGCTACAACTCTCGTTTCTTCACTTTCATCACAAATCTGATTCAAACTAATAGCAAAATGAGTTCCTCTCTGTCTACTACTTTTTTCATCATCCTCCTCTTCTTCGTCCTGCTTGTCTTTCTCTCGCCTGTCGCTCTGGCCCAAAGCGGGGGAGTAGGCTCTGGTCTGTCCGGATTGTCTGGATCTTCTGTACCTTCTAGATTGGGTTTAAAAGCTAGAAAATCAAACCCCTGAGGGGTAAATTATTAAACCCCTGAGGTGGAACTTTAACAACAAGGAAAAAAAAAAAAAGCTAAGGTGGAAGTTAAGCAGCATGTGTGATCAATTGCTTGTGGGCTTCTTCTCTCTTTTTTTTTTTTTTTTTTTTTTATCAATTTAAATAATATTTATGTGTTGCATGTTGGTTTCAATTATGTTGTCATTCTAAGGAATATTTTAAATCAATTTAAATAATATAATTTTTGTGTGATGTTTGTTTGAGAAATTTGGTTTTTTAGTTCACATTGAAACACAATTTGTCCCATTACACTTTTCTTAGATTTAGACTAATTTGCCCTTCTTAAAAAAAACGAAATTCAAAATAAATTTTTAAAAAATATGAAAAATTATGGAAATCATAGTTTAGAAAACAAACAGTCATATACATATTTTTCAGTTTTTTTTTTGTTAAAATTCATTGTTAAATAAATATTTTAAAAATGTGTTCTACCTACGTAGAATGCATATTCTTCTTATACCTTAACGCAGAATATGCATTCTGATGGAAGTTCTTCAATATAGAAAACGAAGAATGAATCTTCTAACTGAAAAACTAAATTATACCTGAGGTTACAAAACGTTTTCTAACTTGATCTCTATATTATAGCCAGCGAATAATATGTGTTATAACTATATCTCTATCATACACCTTCCGTATAATACGTACGCTTTTCTTTCTAACTGTTGCTCTATCTTACGCCAAACGTAAAATACTCTTTCTAACTTTCTCTGTATGATACACCTAGAGTAGAATACATGTTCTTCTGCGTTCTAGCTGCAACTCTTTGTCATACCTCAATTTATAACACGTTTTCTTCCTTTATGTATTCGTTATACGTGAGTTCATAACGCGTTTTCTTCCTTATTCTACATGTTCTACCTGGTTATATTGTGTATTCTAGGTAAGGTGGTTACGAAAATAAGAGAAAATCTAGGTTAAACACGTTTTCTTCCTTAAACACGTTTTCTTCCTTAAACACTTTTTCTTCCTTAAACACGTTTTCTCCTCTATGGTTTCTGGTTTTTACCTCTATCATTCATCTTTTTCAATTCAATTTTTTCTCCAATATGGTGCAGATCTACGTTACTTGTGGTGTGTGGAGATCTTCTGTCACAAACGAGTGGAGCTTTGTTATTGATGAAGAGAAACGAGCTAGATTACTTACGTTGGAAAGTGATACTACTCTCGATGAACTCAAAATCATGGTGTTAGAGGACTATGGACTTGAACAACTTATTCCTACCATGGAGCTCAGTTTTCTACCCTCGGCTATGGTGAATACCTCATGTTCTCCCCCGATTGTTATCACAACAGATCGCCAATTGAAGAACTTCGTCTCCTATGCAGAGAAGAATTCATCAATACGTGTGTGTGTAACTTTCGTCAATCACAATATGAGTGGTGTTAGGAATGATGCTGGCGATGATTGCTTTATGTTGGAAAACACGTATGCCAATCAAAAGATAGCCCGGATTTCTTTGGTGGATGTTGTAAAGAAAGGTCAGATTTTCAATAGCAGAAACGTTTTGAAGGCAAATATGGAGATGTGTGCAATGAAGCATAACTTTGACTACAGGGTTGCGAAATCCGATGCAGTGTTTTGGTCCATACGGTGCAAAGATAACTTCTGCAAATGGAGTCTTCGTGCACAGTATATTAGTGGGTCGACATGTTTGATAATCAACAAGTATGTGGCTGACCACACATGTGCTCCGTCGAACAAAAGCAAAACCGGTAAAACTGCTTCTGCAAAAACAATCGGAAGTCTGATCATGCATAAATATGAGGGTGTCAAAGATGGTCCTAAGCCGAATGATATCGTTGCGTTTATGCGTACAGAGCATGGATGTGAGTTGTCTTATGACCAAGCTTGGGAGGCACGTGAGTATGCTGTTTCTGTGGTCAGAGGTATACCAGAAAAGAGTTTTGGTAAAATACCTAAATATTTGCACATGATGAAGCTAGCTAATCCTGGTACACATACGAACTACAAAATTGATGCTGAAGGTAGATTCAAATATCTATTTCTTGCTTTTGGTCAGTGTATTAGAGGGTTCTACAACGCGATTAGGAGGGTTATTGTAGTCGATGGAACCTTTCTAAAAGGTAAATACAAAGGAGTTCTACTAGTAGCTACAGCTATAGATGGTAACTCTAATTTGTATCCTATTGCATTTGGAGTTGTTGATTCAGAGAATGATAGGTCATGGGAGTGGTTTTTTATGCAACTCAAGCTTGCTATTGCGGATGATCATAATTTAGCTTTTGTGTCTGATAGGAATGCATCAATTGCTAAATCACTTAGTACGATTTACCCTCAGGCTAGACATGGAATTTGCATCCACCATTTGTTGACTAATGTGGTAACATATTTCAAGAAAAAGGGTATGGCTTGGTTTGTCGAAAAAGCTTCCAAAGCATATAGGGTTGAAGATTTTCAAGCAAAGTTCAACAACATTAAGAATGCGAGTCCACTCATAGGAAAATATCTGGAAGATGCTGACGTGACTAAGTGGGCTCGGTGTATGTTTCCAGGTTTCAGGTATGATATTAGGACCACTAATCCAGCTGAGTCTATAAATGCTGCATTGAAATCACCTAGAGAGTATCCAGTTATTCCTTTGTTGGATAGCATAAGAGAAATGCTAACTCGTTGGTTCTATAAGCATAGAGAATTAAGCTCTGCGCAGATTGATCCCATGATAATAGATGTGGAGAGAAAGATTGATAGAAGGATTGAGAAGGGTAAAAGGTTCAGTGTTTTTCCAATAAGCAGCCAAAAATTTCTAGTTAGAGGCGATGAGTTTGATTGCTCGGTTGATTTGGAAAGAAGAACATGTACATGTGGGAAATATGACTTAACCAAGATTCCTTGTAGGCACGCCATTCGAGCCATTTTTACTACAGGGTTTGAGGTTCACCGATTCACTGATGCATTGTACACCACAGCCGCATGGAGAATGGCTTATGCGGAATGCATTAACCCAATTGGTGTTCCAGAGGATGCGTGGCAAGTTCCAGAGGATGTTGCACAAGCACAAGTTCTTCCACCTGAAACCCGAAGAAGTGCAGGTAGAAGAAAAAAACGAAGACATGAAACCGTTGAAGACAGGATAAGATCATCTCAAGGAGCAAAGAGGACTACAATGCGCAGGTGCAGTCGCTGTGGTGGTGAAAACCATAACAGAGCAACCTGCGATGTGGCAATATGATGCAGCGCATAATTTGTCTTCTGGGGCCTTCTCTCGTTCCTTCCCCAGCAAGCTAAATGTTGTTTTATTTCATTAGCGTATTTCGTTCTTAGGATTGCATTATTTTTAGTTTGTTTTGGCTTTATCTTTTATCTAGAAACTTTTTATTCACCGCGACTCTATAATTAGAGCTCGTGAGCATCTTGTAAATCAGTTTTTTGCATCAATAAAAAAAAACAAAAAGAGGTAGCTTTAGCTACCCAAAGAACTTGTGCCAAACTTGTTCAAAGGTGCTCTGTTTCCGTTGCCTATATTGTATTATGGGAAGGCTTAGCAACAGTTTATTAGCAGTATACTGATATGTAGTGTTTTTATCGGTTTTGAGTTTTAGTTTTGAATTTTATTTTATATCTTTTGTTGAGTCAAAGTGTGTTTTTAGAGTCTTCCTAGTCCTTTTTTGAGTCTCTACAGGTTTTAGGTTGCTTTGGAGGGAAATGAGCCACTTTGAGATAAAAACTAACATTTGGAGATGCAGAATTATGAAGAAGCGTCAGATGTTTGGCTACATATGGAAGGGTTTCCACCGATAGATTATCCTCATATTTTGACACCAGATAGCTAAGGATGTTAGCTTTCATTTCCAAGTGGTTTGAAGAAAATCTAACGGTGCATTCAAGAGTTACACCCGATTTAGTGAACACAGATCATTCTGACGAGCAGTTGAAGCCGTTGCAGACCAGAAATCCCCGTGTGAAGCAGACCGATCGGTCTGACCAGTGGACCGATCGGTCCACCTCTCCGTAGCCAAAACCTGAATTTCCATTGACTGAATGCACAATGGAAATTCAGGTTAGAATAAAAACATGTTAGAATTTGTTTGGAATAAACAAAGACCTATACAATTTGTGAAATAAGTGTAATAAATAATGTAACAAGAGCTAACCTCGGATCCGAATGTACATTCTAGTCGACTTATTTCTTCATAAGAGGCCTTTGCAGCTCCTTTCCAATTAGAGCATCTAGGACCTTGGATTAACTCCTTGTTAATTTTAATTCCCATCATGATGCCAAAATCTGGAATTGCTTCCATAATCCAAATCTGAAGCGCATATGTTAAGCCATCTAAAATGTAACTGTTGCAGTCCTTCTCCTTCACCAATTTCTCACGAGCTTTGAAGACAGAATCGACAAGAAGCTTAAAAGCTTTAACTCCCCAAGGATAGCTATCTATCTTATTCTTATCCATCACCACCTTCATGTAAATTTCTGGGATAATAGCCTTCCCATCTCTTCCCAACACCAAAACCATAATAACACTTATATAGGCATACCTCATTCTGTCCTCATTAGATCATTTCCTTACATCATACTTTTTCTGAAGATTCATGAGGCTAATTTTCTCCTTTCTTTTCAGCAACTTACTCCAATCACCACGGTCATCTTTCCACTTGTTGAAGTCTGAATCATCAACTTGTTCGCAATTTAGTCCAGTAATTGCATGGAACTCTTGCAATGAAAATCTTAAGGGCTTCCTTCCACACACAAACCATAACTCACGCACCTTGTACGTCACCAGTTGCCTACACACAAAGCTGTGTATCAATCTTGCTGAGAAGTTTAGCTCGTTTTCATATATTGCAATGATAGGAGCAAACACTGATTCTGTCTTCAGTTTCTCGTACTCTGCTGGCAACAACTCTTTCAATGTTTTCAACGTACTCATCTTGCAATTGTTATTAATGTGTGTCACTTGAGGCTCATGTCCTGGTGGGAAAACCCGTTTTGGCAACTCCACTTCCATATCTACACTCAACAAAAAAACAAATATCAAAAACAAAGTTTGTTAAGTCAAAGTAAAATTGAAGAGACTGTAAGATAAACCCATATACAAATTGCTATTTGGCTAACCTTCTAACGGTTGGTTTTCCGTATCCATAGATTGTCTCTTGATTGTCTTCTCTTCAGACTGCAAAAGAGAAAAGCATAGTTTCAAATGTCTATCAAATTCATCAATAAAATTAGGAAGTAAAATGCTAATCTAATCAACTCAATTTCTTTTTATTTACAGATTTTAAGCAAAAAACAAACAGAATCCCATATGCATACAGTTCACTTGCATACAGTTCTCTGTTAATGGTAAAGGACACAAGTTAGGTCACACTGAAACACAAACTATAAGAAAAATTACAATTGGACAATCTTACATCCTTTGAAGCCGAGACCAGTTGCCAATATATTCTGGGATGATGCCAGTGAAGTTATTGTCAGATATCCTACTGCATAATGGAAAAAAACAAGAGCTTTGTTAAACTTATCTTATTAGACTAGTTTATAGGTTTTCTGGATTATCTCTTGACACACTTAAGTAAGCTTTTCGTAAGTGTCAAAGCAATTCACTACTAACAAGAAACAAAGTTACTAGTTTTTTCCCTTTTGGATCACAAATCAAACAGCTAATTACAATATAAGCTTGAAGTGAAATTCATCAATTACACACAAACCTAGTGTCCAATATGTTAAAAAAACGCAAACCCAAGTCTAAAAGCAACCTCTAATCCTTTCAAACAAGTGAAAATTCGATTCTAGCAAACCCTAACTCACCAAAATCGGACTGAAATTTGGGGTTTAGAGCACCTTACCTTTGCAGATCGATGGAATTGACACTAGAATCGAGTAGAGCTTGAAAAATCGAGTGGATTAGAGCCAAGATTCAACAAAATCAGTGAAGAAATGATAGAGATATGGAGCTTTGAGTGTCTTGTTTCTCTTGTTTTAATGGAGAAGAAAAGCAGAAAAGAACGAAGAGAGAAAAACGATATCGATATCAACTTCCTTAAGTTATTAGGTTTATTTTTTTTTATATAATAAAATTACATTTAATTAAACCAAAATAACAAGATTTTATTATATTAAAAAAAAAAATGCTTTACAAAGGGAAGGGTAGATTAGGATCATCATTAGGGACAAAAGATTAATCTCCCAATTGAATCTAGAAAAAGATTAAAGGGACAAAGTGTTGTTTAAATTGGGTCAATTTGCCAAATTTCCCTTGTTTTAATTATGTTGGATTTTTTAAATCAATTTAAATAATATTTGTGTGTTGTTGGTTTAAACTATGTTGTCATTTTAAGGGAATTTCTAAATCAATTTAAATATATAATATGTGTTTGTTGTTGGGTTAATTTAATTATGTTGGCGTTTTAAGGGATTCTAACCAAAAAAAATCTGAAGTATTCACCGATCTATTGTAAAAATTTCAAGTAAATTATTAATAAAATTTGTTGACTAAATAAAAAATAAAAAAATCTGTACGTAAAAGACTTGAATGTAAGAAATTCTTTGTTTATAATTTCACCTATATATATGTCGTTTAATCGATATTGTTTAGGGCATATATAACTCATTCAGACCTTTTCTACTCCTACTGTTTCAAAGAGTATATAACTCATTCAGATAGTTTACCCCGTGTAAATCCGTTACACATGTTTAGTTTCATGGAGTAAAGTCGTAAGTTGTAGAATAAGATGATCAAGCAAATGGTATTGGGGCTATGTCTTGTGTAAACGACCTATAGTTTTGCTTTTAAAATTATTCAAATAACCCGATCCAAGTTGTGATATAACCTAAGTGAATGGACCAAACTAAAGAGCTTCACCTGTGAAATTCTTGGACGACGATGGCGATATTTAAAGGCTACATTCACCTTCAGAGGACCGACAAGCAAACCTACGTGTCGATGCATAATAACTAGAAGAGCTTCTTGTTTTGGTTTGTATGATGCAATCCTTGATTGTATTATTCCTAGTTGGTTGTTACCGGATGGTAAGGGAGAAGAAACCCATTGTTGGTTAATTATGTCAAATGTTCAAAATAAAAATGTTGAGTTCATAAATAAAAAAAAAAAAAAAAAAAAAAAAAAAAAAAAAAAAAAAACTTACCTTCTTAAAACTCAATCCACCCAAACTTTTTCTAAACAATACAAAGTTACAATAAACTTTTTTAAATTTACCCACACTTTTCGAAATTATCATATTTCATCAATTCCATCAAGACCAACGATTTTTCGATTAAATCATTATTTTTAACCGATTGCCACAATTAACCAAAAACAGGTATAAAAACCTAAACCAAACCCAACATCTAACCAATTAAACCCATAACATTAATCGATTTGGGGTAAACAAAAAATTACGGTATATTAATCCATGTTTTAAGTTGTTTAGTTTAGAGATGAGGAAAAAAGTTTGGATGGATGGAGTTAGTCGTGGACTCGTGGGATAATTAGTTTGTGTAGTGTTTGGGAGGGTCAACACGAAAAAAAAAAACAATTGGTGTATATTTTTGTTGGACAATTCGTTTTCTGCTGACTTCCAAGTTCGGAAAGCTATATATGTCAATCTTTGCCACTACAGGCTGTGGCTTTGTATATATTCACAGGTACTTGGATACAGCCAAGAGAAGAGGATTGTACTAAGATGTAATATAATCAAAGTTCTCATCTCAAAATTAAGGATTGCTCGGATCAGTGAACACCCTCCAATGTCATCTGCATTAATTGGCGATTACCAATCAAGCTATTTTAAACAAGCATGTGATGAAGCATGATGACAAGCAGCTAGTGCCTGAGTTAGTCGCTATCTTGACCAGAAACTAATCGTGTTTCACTCACTCATCACTTGGAACATTGAGTTACCGAAACATGTATCAAGACGACTACGGTCTACGGATCCATTTCTTATGTTTTGTACCACACTGCTGCTGATCAGTTCATTAATATCGCAACATTTCAGCATATCCCGGGATGGCTGAAATACATCTTCTGATCTTCTGGGGCCTCCAAGTTGTTTCTTTGTGAATGATTTTCATTGAAATCACCAAACATTGCCCAAGGTTCTTTCTTGTAATCCCAATCATCATTAACCTTTTAAATATGTTTAGGAACAATATTTTTCCATTATTAAAAAAGGGATTATGAATCTTATCCAGCGACAACGTGAATTACAACTTAGGATTCGCACAGTTATAAAAACATCATAAATAGTTGTAGAAGTGACGTGAAAGCATGTTTTCATAAACTCTTGACTTTGCCATTTTCATGTTCACTCCACAATCATCAACTCCTTTTATAAAAGCTACGTACAACTCTCGTTTCTTCACTTTCATCACAAATCTGATTCAAATTAATAGCAAAAATGACTTCCTCTCTCTCTACTACTTTTTTCATCATCATCCTCTTCTTCGTCTTGCTTGTCTTTCTCTCGCCTGTCGCTCTGGCCCAAGAAAAGAAACCTGATTAATTTGACGGCAATGCTTGGAAAGGTAATGGGTGGTGCGGGTGGAGCAGCAAAAAAATCCCTGACTGATCCCTGAGGTGGAACTTTAACAACAACAACAAACTCTAAGACCAAGTGCAGTGGGGTATGTATGTGAGAGAGTGTATGTATTTTTTTAATAATATAATTTAAAGTAAAAGTGTGAGAGAGAGATAAAGAAAGAGAGAGAGAGAGATACGGGCTTTGCAACCGGTTGTTAAGTAACAACCGATTTTAACATCTGACACAACTTTTCCTTTTTTTTCTATTTTTTTATTGCATGTTGCAACCCTTCGGTTGCTCTGTTGCCTTTGCTCTAAGGTGGAAGTAAGAAGTTAAGCAGCATGTGTGATCAATTGTTTGTGGGCTTCTTCTCATGGGTTTGTCATTCCTTTTTTAATAAAATCAATTTAAATAATACTAGTGTGATGTTGGTTTTAATTATGTTTTCATTTTAAGTGATTTTTTAAAATCACTTTAAATAATATTTGTGTGTTGTTGGTTTAATTATGTTGTCGTTTTAAGGGATATTAACCCAAAACATCCAAAGTATTCGCCGATTTATTATAAAACTTTCAACTAAATCTATACTATAAAAAAGTTGAGGCTATAAGCTTCTAAGGCCGTCCACCTAGTATTTTAGACGGTCAATCACGATTAGCCACCTCACTAATTAACATTTTAAATATTTTTTCCTATTAAAATATTTAAAAAATAGAAGTAATAACATATAGAAATAAAAAAAACTTAAATTTGCTAAATTTTAAAAGTCAATATATGTTAAATTTTAAAGAAAAATTTCTAAATTTTCATAGGAGTAAAAAGAAAAATAAAAAAGTTTCTCAATTCTAAAGTACTAACTTTATGTATAAATAGTCATCTAAAACTGAGAATAGAATATTGATATTTGAATCTATATTTTCATTTTATTCACTATAAGATCATACCTACCTATTGTTTTTTTTACCATGCCAATTTTTTTGTTTGAATATACATACTAATTCATTAATGGTATTTAATTGTAGGTTGTGTGGAAGCAAGTCGTAAATCAATGCACGAAATCTAGAAACCGCATCAACCGGTGAATTTTAACTTTAATTCGTTAACGTTTGATTTTATGTTTGATAGATAGTGTTTTCATATTTTAATTGTTGGCCAAAAAGTTGCGTCGGATATCTTATGACATATTTCCAGAAAGGTATGTTTTCATCTTTTTCATGATTGTATATGTTCTCATATATCTTTGTAGGCTGAACTACGTTCATGGTGAAGAAAAAGAGGTGCTATTCCAAAAATTTAATCTTATCGTTGTTTTACTATCTTTGCTCTAATTCAAGTAGCTAATTTTTTCTTACTAAATTGATTATGTTCAGTTTCATATTATAGTTCCAAATCAAAGACTTCAATTAGGTGAGTCGTAGATCATAGTATACATCTTATTTATGTACATAGTTTTCGTTTAATTACATACTCTATTTCTTAATTCATAAACATGATTATAATCTTATTCGGTGATTTATTGATTGTTTGTTTTTGAGTTTCTACAAGCAAATGGAAGAGATTAGAGAGAAAAATAATAATCGGACTTTAAAAATTAAAAAACAGAGATTTACCTCTTTTTCTTTACATGATTTAGGTGAATTATTTTCTATGAACCTACTTTGACTAGAAACCAATATTCTTTAGTTTTCTTTATTTTAGACTATTTCATTTATATTTTAGACTATGATTTAGGTGATTCCAAGTGCTCTTTTCGAAGTGACTTCACTCGCTCATCTCTCTTCTATTCGATCCATTGTGATCTTCTCGGACTCTCAAGTCATCACCAAGCTACTCAATTCCAATGGTAGCCTTAAGGAGTTAAAGGGAATCCTCTATGACATCAACGGCATTAAGGACTCTTTCTCCTCTATCTCTTTTGTTTTTATTCCCCGTTTGAACAATGTCGAAGCAGACGCCCTATCTAAAGAGGCTCTGTTGCTTGCAACTAATTCCTCCCTTTGTGGAGTGTAATCGCTTTTCTTCTTAATATAATGAGTTTGATCAAAAAAAAAAGTTTCAGCAATGAATCGAGTCTAAGTTCATCCAACTGTGACTTTAAAAGCAATTGAAAGAATGGTTTTTTGCATGGATTGAAAAGCTAGATAAGCCAAAGTTACTTAATCATAAACTCAAGCAAGACTAGCCATCGTTGTATAATTAGATAAATGGTGTGCATAAAACTTTGTTAGAGCAATAAGCTACGTACAAGATGTTGAATCAAAAGCACAAACAAAGATCAATGATTTATTTGAAGAACGAGAAGCAATAATCAAGAAGCTAATAGATAACTATAAATAAGTCCAAGAGATGTTGGAAGAGTACAAGACGGAGGTGACAGAGAAGTGAATGCAAGAGACCAGTAAAGATGTTGCATCGAGGGAATTCGTGATTGTAGATCCGAAAGAAATGGTAAAGAGTCTACGTAATGAATTAGAGTTATGTGGAAGCGGTGGTTGATAAGACGAATATGCTTTTGACGGCGAAGAAGTGAGTGGTGGAGATAAAAAAAACTTTTAAAATAGGGTCAGTTTGATTGAAAATCAACATTGATCATAGCATAAAAGAAGACAATAGAGTTAGTTAGGCCAAATACAATATACTTTGAAAGACCAAAATACTATATGAAGTTTTAGTGTTAAGTTTGAGATTATTTTTGTCGTGTGTTAGATGAATATTGTCATCAACATCTATATGTTAAAAATAATAGTTTAATAATTATCATAATGCGTATATGCTTTTTACTTTCCTATTTTTTTTGTTAAAATTGTTTTAAAAAAAAAACATAAATGATACTTAGATATATACAGTTGCATATTATATATCACTATATATCTACTTCAAAACCATCAATAAACATACCCTAGCAGAAATAAGAAAAAGTATAAAATTTTAAGTTATTTATTGTGTTTAAATTACTTTTTTGTGGTTTTTATCTACTATCGACTAATTACTTATCCTCATGTTCAATATTTTTTCTGTGTTCCCCACAAAAAAAAAATATATATATATATATATATATTTTTGATGTGTTGAAACTACTAATTTCTTTTCTTTTTTTTCATTCAATTTTTTGTAAATATTATACTTAATACAACAGTTCACTAAAAATTTCATAAATATCCCGCGCGTAGCGCGGGATTAAAACCTAGTTATTAATAAAAAGTTTTGACTAAATAAGTAAGAAAAAAACTCTTAGATTTTAATGCTAAAAATTATTTGTTTATAATTTCACTTTTATATATATAAAAATATGTATATATGTCGTTTAATCGATATTGTGCATTGTTACTTGCTAAAAAAGATATGTGTGTATTTTGACTATTTTTTTTAGACTTAAAATAACACAGTATTTGTTCAAATATGACATGAATTTTTCAAAAAGTCGTTAATATCGATATAAAAATCTCAAAGTCGTGTAAAATATAACATAATCATCAATTGTCCTTACGCTTTTTTTATTTATTTCAAATGCGTATAGTTCTTAAAATTATATATTTTAGAAATATTGACAAAAAAAAAAAAAAAAAAATTGATTTATCCATTTTCTCGAATTGAATCAGATTGGTTGGCTCAACACATTCCGTTGTCTTCGTTATGTATTCTCTGATTCTCAATGGAAAAAGGTTGGTCCTTTCGCAGAAATGGCGTCATTTGAGCTTCGTTGTGCAAAATGCATCTTCTTTTTCCAATTCCTTCTCCTATGCTACTGCTTCTGATGTGAGCCTTAGAGATGGTCGAAAAGGTAAGAACTTTACTGTCTCTTACCTCATTGATTCATTGGGTTTAGCTAAAAAGCTCGCAGAATCAATATCGAAGAAAGTAAGTTTAGAGAACAACGGCAATCCTGATTTAGTTCTGAGTCTTTTGAGAAGTCATGGGTTCACAGATTCTCAAATCTCCAGCATCATTACGGATTATCCAAAATTGCTTATATTAGATGCTGAGACGTCACTTGCTCCCAAGTTCCAGTTTTTGCAGTCCACAGGAGCTTCAAGCTCTGAGCTCACTGAGATTGTTTCTACAGTTCCTGAACTCTTGGGAAAGAAAGAGGGCAAAAGTATGAGCAGGTCCTATGATTTCGTCAAAGAGGTTTTAGAAGCGGATAAGAGTTCTAAGTTTGAAAAGTTGTGTCATTCTTTGCCACAGGGTAGTAAGCAGGAGAATAAAATCAGAAATGTATTGGTTTTGAGAGAATTGGGTGTGCCTCAGAAGTTGTTATTCTCATTGCTCGTCTCCCGTAGCCAAACTGTACGTGGGAAAGAAAGATTTGAAGAATCCCTCAAGAAGGTTGTTGAGATGGGTTTTGATCCCACCACTTCAAAGTTTGTCAAAGCTCTGCACATTCTGCAAGGATTGAGCCACAAAACAATAGAAGAAAAAGTCAATGTCTATATTAGGTTAGCTTTGCTGTGGAAGATGTATGGGCAATGTTCAAGCGCTTTCCTCAGTGCATTGGATAATCTGGAGAGTCAGTGAAGAAAAAGACTGAGTTTCTTGTCAAAAATATGAAATGATGGCCACTAAAGGATGTGGTTTCGCACCCTCAGGTACTTGGATACAGCCTGGAGAAGAGGATTCTCCCAAGGTGTAATGTAATCAAAGCTCTTACGTTAAAAGGATTGCTCGTAAGTGAACTCCCTCCAATGTCGTCGGTTTTGACAAGTCCCGGTCAGGTGTTTTTAAACAGGTTCGTGATGAAACATGATGACAAGCAGCTCGTGCGTGAGTTAATCGCTATCTTCACCAGAAATCGTGTTTCACTCACTCATCACTTGGAACAATGAGCAACGCCAAAGGATTCATTGTTTTTTTTCTGTTAGTTTTAGATTCATTGGTGAAACTGAAATTATCATTACGTTTGTAGCCTAACTATCATCAGCTTTTACTTAGCGAGGGCCGCAGCTTTATAGAGTTCTAATTTCTTGGAAATGCTAATTTATTTTCTTACATTTGAATTTTAATTATTAATGTCAAAATGACGAATTTTGGAAGGGGTCATAGCGTTTTGAGTGGATATGTCTTTAGGCGAATGGTACAAGGTAGTTTAATTATGGGAGTTAAGTGTCATTACTCATTAACAAAAATTATCACCTATATAAGCGTTGATATAATTTATGTTTCTCATGATATAGATTGAGAACTTATGAGATAGACTACAAGTTAAGATGACGACCTCTCCAACTTAAAAGAGTTCACTTCAGCCTAACCTAAGTCTTTTTAACTTCTCTCTTTCTCTAATCTTTTTCCATTAACTTTCAGGACATGTGTTTTAGTCCGTAAAGCTAGAACTAGATTGGATGATTATATTTTTGTAATTTATTCTTCTCTGGGTTGAACAACCAGTCAGAGAGTTTTGTGCTAATTTGACGGTTTGGTTGGGAAAAAAATGAAGGTAAAATAAGAAAAAGAAAAAAAAAAACTATACAGAGAAAGTGAAACCATCTTTTTTGGTAACATTTGGTTTGTCCTATGAGAGACAGAGCTCTTATTATTGTGCCCATTCATTTATTTCCACATGCTTTTTTTTTCCTTCTCATTAAATTTTATTTTCTGCCTCCTTTCTGCTTTTTACCATTCCATTTTGTTTTTATATTTTTTGGTTAATGGTTATTTTCCGAATTAAATCATCTATTTGGGGAAAATTTTATTTGTCGAATATCATCATCAAGTTAACAACCTCATGTATTTTCAAATAGTTTTTTTTTTCTTTTTTTCTAATCGATTATTTACTCATTAGAATGATAAATTTACAAAGTGAAAAATGTCTCATATCAGTTATATCCATTTTGTTGGAGAATATCATGTAATGGATATATATAGATTTGTCAATATATAATAAGAGAAGAGCTATCTCATTTAATCCGACCCCGCCAAAAAAAATTTAAGGTTTTGGTCCTAAGCTCGTGGGTATTCTGCGAGATGTAATTAAGATATGCGGCCACTTCGCAGGTTTTTGCTGGTTATATCTGTTCACATATTTAAACATTATGTATATATATAAGATATGTTTTGTCGTTTTTATATGTTTAAATTAAAAAAAAAAAAAAAAAACTTCCGCTTCATATATAGAATATGTTAATTATATTGTAAGTATTTTTTTCTATTTTAAATTCAAGTTTAGTTTGTTTACTTCGATCTTAAACCAGAAGAACATTTCATATAAAAACTTTTTAGTCAAGTAACTTAACTAAATTCTCATGTTCTTAACATCAAATTCGGAATTTGATTTTCATAGAATGAATTTTTTACACATTATGGATATAAAATTTATTGAAACTTTAACGCACTGTATGTAAAGTCGTCTATTATTGTTAAACTGTTTATCAATAATTGTATGTGTTATAATCCAAAAATATACGGAGTCATAGTTCGTTGTCCACGTGAGTTTAATCCGTATGAAATCACCATCTCCAAATCTATTTCTTAAATTATAGTATAGCCTATGAATCACCCGCCAATCTTTTTTCTAAAATGATATAGCGTTTGATATATAAAGAAAAAGAATTTAGAGCTTCTACTAGTTTTATAGTGGAACGATTTATGTAACGAATTATCGAACATCATCGACACACTCAATTCCGTGGTAGAATAATCATACTATAAACGAATCACAAATTCAGACAAATACGCATATATTTGAATTCGTTAGTTGGACATCTTTACATTAATGAGTGACTGTAATCTCCTATACGATTTACAAAAGAAAAAACAATCTAAGAATTCACTGTTACTAATTTTCAAAAAAAAAAAAAAAAAAAAAAAAAAGAATTCACTGTTACTAATAGAAATATCGTCTCGTAAATTAATGTATATTGAGTTTTTTTCTTTTTTATCTTTTGTCTTGTTAATATCCGAACTTCAAAGCCTGCGGAAGATAAACATGAACACAAGATTACTTTAAAACTCCCAAATAATTTATTAACGACCTTGTCTTTTAGAAAATTAATTCATTAAATTACATAGGAACATAACATAAAAAGAGCGTGATCCTCGACGACAGACATTGATATACCTTATCTGTAAAAAAAAAAAAAAACTATGCTTCATAAAAACAAAAAACAATAAAGATAATCGATATAGATATATATACCTTGATCACATCAACTAACATGAGTCTTATCTAAAATCGTGATATTGGCACGGCTCAATCAAACAAACCGATCTCTAAAACAAAAGAGTACGGTTTCTGATTGAACCGCACCAATATCTCGTATTTGATGAGCAATAGTCCGCTCATCTACTCACCGGTTGCTTATTATACCAAGCTCCACATCCAAAACGCCAAACCAAAAGGAAACCAAAGCAAGTAAATGATTGAAACATATTTGATCCATAGGTTACGAGAGACAGGTACTTACCGTGAAACCGGTAGAGAAATCACGGTTTTTCTTTATTTTGTAGATATGGGAAACAAAAATAAAAAAGACAACATGAGCTATTTCAATGTTTTTTCTTGGGTTTGCAGAGTGAAGAAGAAGATATAAATACGAAGAGGTTGAAGAAGAAAGGGCAAAGAAAAAACAAGCATTGATTAGGCCAACAACCCCCACAACAAAAAGGAAGTTGGTTGTATTAAATTTGAAAAAAATATGTTTTTAATTTTTAAGAAATACTTTTCATTACAAAATTTAATACATATATAGATATGTTATAATAAATATCAAATCCGTTACAAGAAAAGTTGAACCACTACTTCTAAGAATTTCATGATGATTGCTTGCTGGTTCAGGTTTATTAAAGTCGATAACAAACAGCTAAACCATTATAGACAAAAAAATATCATTGCTAGTGATCCCATTGGTGGAAAGTTTCTTATGTATACTACCACTTTGGATTTAAAAAGACTTACGACGAAGTTGACTTCCTTTTCAAAAACGTCACAATTTCATTACAATAATATCAATCTGTAACAAAATATTATATGGTATATCTAATCGAAAATCTAACTTAATTTTCCATGAAAAAGTTACTATTTGGTGATAGATATTCTCTGTGAGTCTATATGACCACATATTTATTGTAAATTCGTACTAGAATTGGCCATGCAATATTCATCGCACATTTCAAACAAAAGATACATCACAAGCTTGGTTAGGTAGAAACGAAAAGATGTGTTAACGAAATACTTGACTTCTGCGATTTAATTTAACTTTTACGTTATTTAACTTTTTATCGGTTTAATTTAGTATATAATTGCGATTCCATCCTTATGAAACCTGTGAGGCATGAAAAAATTACGGATATTATTGCATGTTGCATGTATTTCTCCTATACCTAAAACGTTGTGTAACGCCTCGACGAGAAAATCGGAACAATGACTACATGAAGTTTGTGCATAAGCTTGCTCTACGCGTTGTTCTTTAATCTGTTTGATATCACAGACTCACACTGTCACACATCCTTCTTTGGTTTAATATTTTAATCTTTTAACTCAAAAAAACTTTATCATAAAAGTTTAGAAAGTGGAAAGTTCAATTTTTTATAGAAAATCAGCAATAAAATCGTATATCGCATATATTATTATATATATCCAATAAGAACGTAAAATTTACTGTATTTACTCTATAGTATTAGGTAACCTTTATCTCCAATAATATACACATGGGTGTATAAAATAGTACGTGTGGTATATGTACATGTAATTATGTATGTAGCTAGAGAGATTCGTAGAATAAAAGTAAATAAAAGAACAAGGATCCCATGAGCTTTCAATCGATATATTTATGTGGGTTGATAAGAGAGACAAAGGCATGTTGGTGGGCTCTGCTATTCCCATTTGAATTTCGAAACTTATTTGATGGTTCTACTTTTCAAAATACTCTTACGCTTAAATTTTTCTTTTACCTTGCATTCTTTTAATGAATTTCTTTACTTTCAGTGGAGAAAAACAAGAATTTTTAATTTCATCAACCCATATATAAACAATTTTAAATATTTTTGCATTTCGTATAACAATTGTATTAAAGTTATAGACTTTGAATGGTTGTAGTAGATAATGAATACTAATTCGCTAACGGGCAATATTGTTACAATAAAATAAATTGTGTCGTTTGACAAAATTATCATTTTCGGACGAAAACAAATTAATGAGTTACGACAAAATAAAAATCAATGAGAACCGAAATGTATCATAAACCAGAATCCGGTACGAATTTCCGGTTTTGTAACAGAACAAATGGCAACAAAGTGTGATTGATGACGATAAGTTATTGAGCGAAAGTTTCAGACTTTCAGTTTCTTTTGCAGAGATTAGAAATCTTGAAACCCTTCAGCCCAAAAAAAAAAAAAAAAAATCTTGAAACCCTAATTCAGGTTTCTCCACGAAAACCCATCAAAATCGAGATTTCATCCTTTCTCCTTTCTGCATTTTATTCTCTTCACATCAGTCAAATTTGGAGAATACGAGAAGCCCTAATCTTTTGGTATGTTCTCTCTTGATTACGCAATACCTGGGTTTTTGTATCAGATTTCGATTCATTGTGATCACCTTTTGTAATTTCAGAAATTCAATTCTTAATCGCCATGGCTAATAGCTCTTTCAAGTTGGAACATTCACTGGGTAAGTGTTTCGTCTCTTTCTTGATTCTTCATCAGATTTTGCATAAAAACTAATAATTCCTGGGTTTTGTTAGTAATCACTAGAAATTATGGATCTTTGATTGATAGTGAGGAGACTTGATTACGATCGATTAAATCAGTAATGGTTCCAATGAGTTTATTAATGTTCTTTCATAATCTTTTGGGGGTTTTGTAATTTCAGAGAGGAGACAAATTGAAGCTTCTCGCATCAGGGAGAAGTATCCAGACAGAATTCCAGTAATGTTTTTATGACATTTGTCTGTATCTCTCTGTATAAATTCTTCTATGTAGATTTAACAGAGGAAGTTGATGTTTCAGGTGATTGTAGAGAGAGCTGAAAGAAGTGATGTTCCGGATATCGATAAGAAAAAGTTAGTAATGACATTCTTCTTCTTATGCTGTTTTTTCTTATTGGCAACTTATGAGTTCTACACATCTTTGGTTTGCTTAAGAATAGTAAGAGAAGAGAGTGCCTTTGAACACTCTCATTGATTGATCAATGTGTGATAGTGATATTCAGAGTCTTCATTACTAATGGAATCGAAAGGATCTATTGTATTGAGAACTATATCTTTGTATAGTATGAATCCGAAATGAGATTGATCTTAATTCACAAGAGTCTTAATTCAGAGTTTTATATCAGGAAAATGCCATAGATGATAAGTTTTGTTGATCTGTGACGTTTTGGTTTTTGGATTCAGGTACCTTGTTCCGGCTGATTTAACTGTGGGACAATTTGTGTATGTTGTCCGTAAAAGAATCAAGCTGAGTGCGGAAAAGGCTATCTTTGTCTTTGTTAAGAACACATTGCCTCCAACTGGTAAAACACTACCCTTAGCATAAAAACTTGTTATTGTTAATTTTGGTCTCATGAAATCCGGTGATAATTTGCGTTTACACTTCTCTGCAAACTCGAAGCTAAGATGAATGATTTTGTTGATGTCTTTGCAGCTGCAATGATGTCTGCAATCTATGATGAAAACAAAGACGAAGATGGGTTTCTCTACATGACCTACAGTGGAGAGAACACTTTTGGTTTGCTTTAAATGTGTCTAATTTCGTGTTTTATGTATATATTATATGCTTTTCTATGACTATGAATATGCAAAAGTTGCTTTGGACTGATTATATGTAAATGTTGCTTTGAATTTAGTTTGATATTTTCTGTTGTTGTGGATTTTACTTAATTTATGTTTAATCTATTGGTTCTCTTCTACCACTTTGGTTTGTAAAAAAGAAACAAAAGTTAGTTATCAGTGAAGCCTACTTGTTTTTTTTTTTTTTTTTCGAACACCAGCCTACGTGTTATTAAAATATAATCTTATTATTTGAAAGAGTAAACGAAGATTTGAGCCATGTCATATAAAACAACAACTATCAATCGTGGGATGCACAATGACTCGTTAACTCACATGAAACTCGCAAATAAGAATAAATAAATACAATGATAAATTGAGATCTTCAGAAGAAAGTAGAAACCATATCTTTCAAGAACGGTACGAAGAATTTGTTCTTTACTTTTCTTTTTTTTTCAAGAACTAGAGTCTTTCTTCTTCTTATGCACAAGATTCTTCACCCACTTGAAAGTTACTAGATCAACAATCTTGGCCGATTTGGTATGGCCAGAGTTCTTGCCGCCGGCATCTTTCTTGCTTTTGGTGTTATCTTCCACCGGCATCTCCCCAATCCCTCCGGTTCCCCATTGATCCGCCCAACTTGGTGCTTCACTCGCCATTTTGCGATATCTTTTCGCAAACTAAATAGTAGAAAATCTTATTTCGATATCAAATCAAATTCTTCAATCAATCAAAGAAAAAATGAATAAACATCTAGAGATACAAATCACTGGTTTTGTTTTCCATTAGTTGTTAACATTGATCAAAGATTGAACTATGTTCATAACTAAGAAAATAAAAGAGAACAAACAAATTACCTCTAATGTATTGAGAAGTCTTCTTTGTAGAAGAAAGACGATTTTGATTTAGCATAATAAGTGATAATGCGGAGAATACAGACTAATAGTAGATGAGTTGTTCTTTTTTTAATGAAAAATTGTAAAAAATAGTATTGTTTAGGTTGTCCTTTGTCTTCCAGGGTTCAAATCTTTAGATTTGTTAATTGATTAAATTATTATTGTTATTATTTGGATTTGTCTTTGAATGCACTTTACCAACTCAAAGTTTGTTCGTTTCCAACTTGCAAAGCAAAACATTGTTTTGGAATATTTAGGTATAAAGCATTAGATGTAGGTCGTGATTTAAGACACATCTAAATATGTCCCATTCCATGTGACATATCTATCTTATGTTCTTTACATTTTTAGTTAAAGAAGAAACTTTATTTTCACATAAATCCCATGAAAATTCTAGTAAGTGTCACTATAGAACTCTATTAAGCGTGTACTATGTTATTAACTTCAACTCCAAGTCTCCAACACCTCTCATTATGTAACTCATGGTTTTATTTTTTTTTTGGTGAATGACGGGAGACAATGTCTCCCGATTTATTAAAATAGAAAAATTACAGAGTCGGAATCGCTCTAGGGAGAGATACTCCCATGGCGTCCTCAAAAACAATTAAACTAACAACATCCGGACAATCGTCCAAAGCGTGAAAACCTAAAGGAAGAGAAAAAGCATAGTTCGCCAACCCATCAGCAAGACGGTTGGCTTCCCTATACACGTGACGAATACGGACTAACCAGTCCCTCGAAATCAAGCCATAGCACAGTCGTACTAGGAAGGACAGGGGGTGCAAATCACTAATCCCTGTCGTTAAAAAACCCACCACAATCTTCGAATCAACATCCAGCTCCACCCGACGAAAACCTCGACTCCACGCAATACACAAACCATAATACACACCCCATAGTTCTGCTAAAGGTGCTGCACATATACCTATGTTCAGCGCAAAACCACTAATCCAGTTTCCATCACCATTCCGCAACACACCACCAGCTGTAGCAAGACCCGGATTCCCATGTGATGCCCCATCAGTATTAAGTTTAATCCAGTCTCCAGATGGCGGGCTCCAGGCGATCTGTCTCTCCTCTCGGTGTGGTTTCTTGCTTCCACCCCAAGTCACCGCATTTGCAACAAACATCTCTTTCGCCGTTTCCTTGAGAAAACGAACCCTGTCACGGCACTTGGCCAGCCCACCAAAAATGTCTCCACACCTCCATTTCCAGCTCCACCAAATACAAACTGCAAACAGAGAAGCCCAGGGGACGCCATTCGTCTCCGAATCGTCTCTCAAGTTGGAATAAATCCATTCTAATAACGTAGCTTTAAAGAAAGCTTCTTGTTTACTCTGAGGCACATTATTATTATTATTATTATTATTATTATTATAACGTAACTCATGGTTTTATAAACAAATTATTATTATTATTATTTTTTTTTTTTTGAGCACAAAACAAATTATTTTTTATAGTAATAAATTTATGTATCTTGTAGAAAAGTTAATACGACGTATTGGTAAACCAGTAAGTTGGGCCACAAATATTAAAGCATGAACAAGTAGGTATTTTCTCTTTTTGTCCATATTGTTTTTTACTTTAGTTGGTGCGTCTATTTGAAAGCTTTTATTATTGAACTCTTTTAGACCATGACCGACGAAAAAGAGTAAAAATGACAGCATTTGATTCATATGAAAGAAATAGAATGTATAGTAAAAAAGAAAAACTACAACCAGTTTCATCAATAGTTTCTCTATAATACTAATTTCAGATTATCTACAAAAAAAAAAAAAACAAAGAGACTAGATTTATATCTTTCAATTCCTCAAATAGAAGAACTCCTAAAAATCTTACTTAGATCTTTTGGTAGACTTTGATTTCTTCAGTTTACTATTATTACTACTCATGCTAGTCCATTTATACCCAATTGGTATAGCGAAAGGGTCCGGTATTTGTTGCTCCTCCTCCTCAATCCGTCGATTTGAGCCTTTTCCGGTGGCTAGTCTCAGCCACGTCGACGGCCGTGAAATCGAATTTCGAGCATTTGATTTTTCGCAATCGAATTGGTCTTCTTCACCGGAGGCGGCGGGGGAGAGGAATCTTGGGCTTGAGAGTGGCGTGTAGAATGACTCCGCCGGTGGAAGTTCGACGAACTTGGTGAATGTGATGACTACTTTGACCGTAGGGACCACCGGAATAGACAGCTGGATCCCACACAAAGATTTTGTTTAGCATAAAGAAAGCAAAGAGAAATTTCATAATCATCTAAAGGATTTTGACCTTTGGTTTTAAAAAAGCACAATTTCCCAAATTTAGAGATCTATGGAAGCAAAAATCATGGGTCCCCAAAACAATACTAGTAAAAAAGTTAAAGCAAGCTTTGGTTCCTCCGTGACCTGTCCGTGATCTTACCACGTCAGCGTTCTGTTGACGTGGCTCCATCACATTTATTAGACTAACTAATGAGAACATAACACGTAAGTTAGTTTGACCCATTAGGTATAACGGTCGTAATGTTTTAGCTTAGCTTAGGAAGAGCCGAAGATCCCAAAAAGAGTAACAAACGGAAAAAGCGATTTAATGATTTTATACAACCAATTGGGGACAATAACAAATAAAATGCTAAAAATTCTCACCAAAAAAAAAAAAAATAAAATGCTAAAAATTCTAAATTAAAATAGGCTAACACTTTTAAAATTAAGAAAATACACTATTTTTTAGTCTAAAGTTTAACTTTTAAGGTTTATAATGTGTTAGTGTTTCAAAATTTTGAATTGAAAGTTTAGTTTAGTGTTAGGGTTTAGGATTATTAAAGTTTAAACTTTTAGACTATTTAGTTAAATTTTTTAAAAAAGATTTTTGGTATAAAATTTAAAATTGATATTTTTTTTTTAAAAAAATCCTTATGTAAATATAGAAATGAAAGATATTTACGAGATTGCCACTTTTGTTACCTTGACTGGGAAAGTTCCCGGCGGGAACTTGGTGGTGAGAAGATCACGCATTCTGGCGACGGCTTTGACTTTATTAGCTAAAATGTCAAGTAACGGAAGCAGCTCTTCCGTTTTTAACGGAAATTGTTCCGTTAACCACACTGACGGATGTAAGCTCTTCACGAATTCCTTCTCTTTGATTTGAGGAGACGGTGGAGGATTCACCGGAGACACCGTTAAAGGTACGGCCACTGATCTTCTCGGTGGCTGAAAATGAGCTACTGATCTTCTCGGTGGCTGGACATGAGCCACTGACATTCTCGGTGGTTGAAATTGAGACATTGATCTTCTCGGAGATTGAGATTGCGGCGGTGGTGGTGGTGCGGCGGATGGATAAACATCGACGCTTTTTCTTCCAACGGAGATCCAATCTCTATCTTCTTTAACAAAGCTACTGTGTCGTCTCTGTGACCGTGGCGGAAGAGGAGGAGGAGCTAAGAAACTCGGATTCTCAGCTACTAAGAATCCGTCTTCGTCTTCGTCTAATTCCAACGGTAAAACTTGTTCGCTTCCATCACCGGTAACGATTTTCCGAGATCTGAAACTAAATGTCACTTTCTGAATTTCGTAAACCCTAGCTTTCCATTCTCCGACGTTCTCCATCTTCTCTTGCCTTCTCCAATTCGTTCGTCCGACGAGCTCTGCTTTCGTAACATCCATTCCTGGACGATACAAGCTCGATTGAGAACAAAATCCAGCAATATCGGAGTCACTAATCGGAGCTCCGGCACTTTCAAAAGCGTCGAGAATTTTCTTATCATCTCGATTCAGTACAAGTAAAGATCCAGGAGAAATATCTAGAGATTCATCACCATCACCAAGGAATAAAAAACTTTGATCCGCTCTTTGAATTTTCAATCCATCAAATCCAGCTAATGTAGTATCAGCACGGAGGTTACCGTCACGTTTCCAGATCTTGTAAGTATCAGAGGGAGCGATTTTACCGACGAACGGAATCACAGAGCTCTCGAAATGAAAAGAGATTTCCATGTAGAAATCTCTCATACGGCGAAGAACAGCGATTAAACGAGGCAATCTCCGCCGCCATTTACACCAAGCTAAACGGTGGTGATGCCGTAAAAGCACTTTCATAACCTCCGAATTCCGGCGACAAAACGCCTCCTGTAACGGATTCCATCCAGAAGCGTTTTGTAACGAAATATCACCTCCGGCTGATGAAATCGCCCTCACCGCGAACAAATCATCGAGTCTAACCGCCAGATGAAGAGGCGTTTCACGGGAAGGAACGTCGCGACGATCAAGCAAAGCGGAGATCTGATCCGCGACTCGTTCTTGACTCACTGAGTCGGATTCTGTTCGGATCTGTTCTGGATCTCCTAGCTTCGGCAACGACGAGAGCAAGCGAGTCAGTGTTGAGTGATCTCCCAAAACGACGGCGTAATGAACTGGACTGTGAGAATAATCTTCAGGTTTGATTGCTGTTGTTGCAGACGCCGACGAAGGCCGAGCCATGATTTTCCCGGCGAGAATTAACAGTGAGATTGAGAATCCAAAAAAATGTGAGTCTTCTTCTTCTTCTTCTTCTTCTTCTTCGTCTTCTTCGATTGAAGCTGAAACGGAATGTTTTTGGGAATGGGATGTTACAGAAGTCGAAGTTGTGGAGGAGACGAATTTAATTCCTTTTTTATTTATTCATTTATTGTTTTTCTTTATTATTTTTTAAATTAAAATAACGTTTTGTTTTTTTTTTTTGCTTTATTTTATTTGGGGAGGCGTGAGAGAAGAGAGTCGTAATAAGGATATTTCTGGGCTTTTTGTCAGTACTCTTTCTTTTTCTTTTTCTTTGTTTTCTTATTTGGTCTTTTTTGTCTTTTTTGCACTATTTCTTTTTCAATTTTATTTTTTTATAATTTTTTGTTGGATTTTAGGTGTTTTTTTTTTCAGCAAATTTTTACTGTTGTATACATAAAGTACATCATATTATGACATGATATAAGTAAGGTACATTATTGTATTTGATGATAGGTTGAAAAACATTTGATAGGGTTTTTAATAATTATTTTTCTTGACAGAATTATTTGAGATGTTTTACACAGTATATTCATGACTCATGGTTGACTAGTAATGATGAAAAAAAATAAAACAATTATCAGTTACTACTATTCATGGTTGTCGAAAGTAGCATTATTTATTTGATTGATAAATAATATTTATACATATGTTTTTTAATACGACTAGTTCGACAGCTACAAAGATTTTAATAATTATAAATATTCGTTACGAGATTGGAGTAGTACTATATGCAATTAATTATTAGCCATCTTAGATTTGGTTACAACCAATTTTCAATATTTTTGTGTATACATTACTTTTCACGGACTGAATTTAAACGTCAAATTCATTGCCTAACTGTTTTTTCTTAAAAGCCATTGAATATATATAAGTATTTAAAGGTTACATGATAAAAGTATATAGATACATCGTACATCTCTAGACCGATCTTCTAATTTTAGTCTTGTTTTTCTAATTAAAAATTTGTGTAAATTTGGATTAAGTGACGACCATCTGAAAATTCTAAATCAAATTATTTAATTTTTATAGGACACAAGGTACGATACGAAGGCAAAGATAAAGAAAAGAGAGAAAAGAATCGCTTTGTCGTGACCAAATGCAAATTAGCAACAGAATATAATTATCTGCTAGAAAATATACTTTGGCTCCCTCTAACCGACCAATCCGCTTCTTTAATCTTTCATTATTATATTATCTTTGATTCTTTATCATTAAACTAATAAAGTATCGATAATCAAGTCTTGAACCTTAAAACCTGAGTCTTGTGATCTGATTTATATATCCCCTATATATTAATAGAT
Source organism: Erysimum cheiranthoides (assembly GCA_011420285.2). NCBI lineage: Eukaryota > Viridiplantae > Streptophyta > Magnoliopsida > Brassicales > Brassicaceae > Erysimum > Erysimum cheiranthoides. Next base: position 19,859,771 of record CM022179.2, read on the forward strand.
AAACATTTTTGCCAACAATGCTGATGTGTCGTCGCTAGAGAGTTCATCATTAATTATAAAAATAAACTAACATGCTCACACTCTCCTCTCATCTATTGAATTTATTTAAGGAAATATTGAATTTTCTCTTTTCTCTAATTTTCTTAACAAAGTTATTTTCCTTTAATTTAGAAATATTTCAAAAATTTTATCAAAAATTTATCTCTCATCTTTTTATGATCATATTTTTTAAAAAAATTGGATCAATACATAGTCTATATAATAAATAAAATCTAGATTTTATTTTTCATATATGTTGTGATTTGAATTTTTAAAAACGGACATAATTTACTTAATTAGTAAAAAAAAGAGTGAATTTTAATATTTTAATATTTGATTTAACACACATCCAAAAAATATTTAATATTTTGAATAAAAAGTAAAGAAATTTTGACAAAAGTAAAAATAAAGAACAAAATTATTCAATCAAAAACAATAAATAATCACTTAAAAATGTAAAAAAATTGCATTGTATCATAAAGATCAGCGGGTTACTGAAATTTGAAATCAGAATATATAAACAAGCTTTTGTATCATAAAGATCAACGGGTCATTATGTCTTTGATTTGTTTATTATCTTTTATAGATCAATTAGAGTTTATATTTACGTTACAAGAAAACTTTCAAATCATGAATTTTAAAATTTATAAATTTAATGTTTGTCACGCGGTGTACCGCGAGTTAAGACCTAGTACTGTATATTTGATTATCTAATCTTTGTGGAGAAAATTGAATTGGTAACAAAACGACATCGTTTCCACTGACTAACATCGTTTCTTACTTATGCCAAGCTTTAGCCTCATTGCTAATCAAGTCATCTTAAGCCAGCTTTATGTTATAGATTGATTTACTTGGATCTCACATACATTCTGCATCCCAACATCATCAACTCAAAAGACTCAGTACTCAAAAAATTCTGTATGTAAAAATAAATCATAAGAGGATTTTTGCTCAAATAAAGAATTTAGTGAAATTAAAGCATCTCAAGAAACCAAAAGATCAAACACTAATGACTGTATAAAAAAGAAGAGCAAAATCCTTGACAAGCCTTCTCATCTATTTGAAAAGATATCCGGTGAAGATAGCCATTAATTCAGCCACAAGCTTCTTGTCATCATGGTTCCGCACATACATTCTTAAGAACTCCTCATCGGTACATAACAAGACAGCTTCTTTTAAAGGTAGTTTGCTTTCTCTGTTTCCTAGCAATCCTTTGGACATGAGTGCTTTCATAACGTTACACCTTGGTACAATCCTCTTCTCCATGCTTAATCCAAGTACTTGTGGGTACAAAGCCACAGCCTTTAGTGGCCATTTCATCTTCTTCACCATATACTTATTCTTCTTCTTCACCAAAAACTTAGTCATCTTCTTCACCGTCTCTGTAGATATATTAAGACACTTAGGAAAGTGCTTGACCATCATCGAAAACTCGTCTTTGCTGAATCTTAAGCCTTTGAATGTTTCAATGGACTTGGCTATCTTCTTCTCCGAAATACCAACACATTGCGGAAACACTGAGAAGATCTCGTCTTCGAGTAGTCCACATTTCTTCAAAATTTCAAACTTCTGAGTTATCTTCTTCTCTGATAATCTCATAGAGATTGGATAATTCTTGAACATTTTACATACATCTTCCACACCAAAGCCTAACCTTTTATAGACATTGACTTTTTCTTCTATTGCTCTGTCGCTGATTCCTTGGACAGCACGTAGAGCTTCGACAAACTTTGAGGTTGTCGGATCAAAACCCATCTCAACAACCTTCTTAAGAGATTCTTCAAATTTTCCTTTTCCACATACAAGTTTGCGATCAGAGATGAGAAAAGGGAATAATAACTTCTGAGGCACGCCAAGTTCTCTCAAAACCGATAAATTTCTGATTTTATTCTCTTGCATACCTTGTGGCATAGAATGGCATAACTTTTCGAACTTAGAACTCTTACCCGCTTCTATAATCTCTTTAACGAATTCATAGTATCTGCTTATAGTTTTGTCCCCTTTCATCCCCAAGATTTTAGGAACTTTCGAAACAGGCTCAGTGAGCTCAGAGCTTGAAGCTCCTCTGGACTGCAGCAGAGACTGAAGCTTGGGAGCAAGTGATTTCTCAGCATCTACGATAAGCAATCTTGGATAATCCGTAATGATGGTGGAGATCTGAGAATCTGTGAACCCATGACTTCTAAAAAGATTCAGAACAGAATCAGGATTGGCCTTTTCCTCAAATTTCACTTTCTTCGAGATCGATTCTGCGAGCTTTGTAGTAAAACCCAATGAATCAACGAGGTAAGAGATAGTGAAAATCTGACCTTTTCGACCATCTTTAGTACTAGTAGAAGAGAAGGAATTGGACAAAGAAAATGGATTTTGCATTGAAACTCTCATATTAGGGCACTTGTGTAACTTAAGAGACCTTCTTCCATGGTTGAGTATCAGAGAAGACATCAGTGCAAGCAAAAATTGAAGGGTGGTCGGTAATTCAAGAATCTGTTTCTCTCTTCATTCACTAAGTCCCAAAGAACCAAAATGGGGTTTAGGGTTTATGCGACCACAATAAACTTGTTTTGAGGGTTTAAGCGCAAAACCCTGCCTTCAGTTTTGATAATAAATTTTAAAAGGAAATAAAATATAAATATTATTTTGGTATATGGAATCAATAAATAAAATTTTCTATAAGCACATATACAAAATTTAAACCATATTACTGCACAATTCAAACAAAGACTCAAAGAAGACTGGAAGAGCTTTCTTTGTCTAGTATCTTATAATTTGGATTAATATGTCCACTTCAGAGCTATTTTGGCTGCATTGATGTTTCTAAGGTTACAGTTTTAAGTTGTATCGCATATAGAAATGAGTAGGATCCGAGTCAAATTGAGAATACAAAAATCTTATTATTTTTATTTTCAAATATTCTTAAACATAACAATATACAATAATAGTGTTGAACATGTATAGACATTCACATTCAATACCGAGAATACCTGAAAAGTGATACAATAATAGTAAGGCATATCTGCAACCTAGGAGATACCTTTTGGGACGAGAATGAGCCTAGACAGAACCCGTACCGAGTATCTTACGCGAAATGTAAAGGAGAACTTGTGTTCACCCCGAAGAGCATCCGGAGGCCCATGAGACCGGGAAAGCTTGTCTACGTTTTCATCTACGATCTGAAAAATGAAGATGAAATCAGTGCAATAGATATATCGTGGATTTGAGAAAGAGGAATTATTAATATCGGTATATGAACTTGTTCTAGTTTTGCACAGATAGAAGATGCATTGCCAACATAACCAACTTCAAGGTGATTGTAAAATACTTAGTTTTTCCTAATCATTTTAATAAGGGGGAATTGAAAATAAAGGAGGATTATTTAAACATTTATCCATATATGCATTCTAAAACTAAAAATCAACTATTCCTAAATTACCCTTTTTATTAGTTTTAAAGATTTTTTTCAAAGATAACTTGTAAATAAGGATGAAAAAGTTATGAGAAAACATATGATATCGAGAATGCGTGGTTTTTGTTTTCTTATTATTATCTTTATACATTTTAAAATTCTTTAAAACAAAATTTTTAATTATATAATTAATTTTCTTTTAGAATTGATAATCTAAAGTTGTGAAGTGATCTTGGTCTAGTGGCAAGTCCACAGAAGACAGACACCATCACACCAGGGATCGAGTCCCCGACCCTACAATTTGTAGGAATTAGGCTAATGGGCCGGCCAGTTGTGGCCCAAATGTTGACAAAAAAAAAAAATTGATAATCTAAAGTTGTTTATTTTTTTATAAAATTATTTGACATGTGTCAAAATCTTAGATCGCTATAATCAACACGTGTCATGATCTCGTGAGTTACTAACTTCAAAAACCCAACTTTATATAATAAGATATGAAAATTCTGATTTTAAAGTTTTTTAAAAATGGAAGATAAACACTAAAATCCTTTGGGAATATTTAATCCGAGAAAATTTCTATTTGTTAAAATGATAAATTTCTAGAAATAATGTTAAATTTCTAGAAATTAGTATGGCGGTTTTCCCTATAGCATCATCGATAACATTAGATATGCGTTATGAACTTTTATATCAGAAATCAATTAGATAGTGTTGATTTTATGGTTTTATATTGTTTTGGTTATTTTATAATTGAATTTCTTATTATGCATTATGATTTTCTTAAAAAAATTTTTGTCGAAGTTGTATTCTTTGTGTTATTTAATTTTCCGTGAGCTTTTATTATTGTACTATGAATCAGTATAAATATTTTTTTTTATTGATTTGCTTATTTTGATTTATGTTTAGGTTTAAGAAACAAATATGGTTTAGGTGAGGTGAAGAATCCTTTTTACCATTTCTCTATGAAAAAGACAAGAACACAACATGAGAAGGCAAGATACAATCTAAAATCTCACGGATATCGAAAGGCAAATATGAAGAACAAATATACAAGTGATGATGATCAGAGACTTTCATTTACATCTAGGAACTTAAACCTGGAGAAATAAACTCGAGTATAGATGTGTGTAGTGAGTGAAAACATGTTAATATACTAAAACTAAAAGCATATATATACTTCTGCCTCAACAGGAAAACCATGCTTCACTCTGATGGTTCTTAGTCATCCTATAAGATTAACAACCTTAATAAGCTCAAAAAGGTTTTCAGTTTCCACTACAATAGCTAGATTCCGGATTTTACCAACATCAATTGGAGAATAATGATTTATGAGTCCTAATGATGTGAATTAGAATTTTGAACTTTACCTCCTACGAGAATCCTCCACTTCTGATCTTTCCTCAGTTTGTCATTCGACCAGCTTGCCAACCGAAGCAATACATGTCTTTCTAAATGGGGAAAAAGAGACAATTCATAGTGTTTTGGTAAAAACAGAGCTGCAGAAACAGAGTATCTCTTATACGTACGTCTTGGGTTAAACTTCAAGAGTCCAGACGAACAAGGCCAACAAAAAGTTCAGAAGAGAAATGATTTAGAAAAATAAAATCAGCAAATATATAGCTTGGACACACATGTCTGCTATTTGGCTGCATTGCTGTTTCTAGGCTACGAACCTTGGTATATATCAGAAAAGAGATTCAAAACTACATTTAAAGTTACATTCCAAGTCGGATTGCTTTTGAAGTCTAAAATCAAGGTTTCCGATATTCAAAAATAAAATCATTGACAAGCCTTGTGATCTATGAAACACGACCTCCGGTGAAAATAGCCATCAACTTAAGCACCAGCTCCGTGTCATCATGTTTGCTTACATACCTGTTTAAGAAATCTTCATTGGTACATACCAAAACAGACGACATTGCAGGGAGTTTACTTCTGAGGAATCCTTTTGACATGAGAGCTTTGATTACATTACACCTTGGGATAGTCCTCTTCTCCAGGTTGTATCCAAGTACCGAAGGGTTTGAAACCACAGCTTTTAGTGGCCAATTCATCTTCCTCACCACAAACTCAGTCTTCTTCTTCACCATCTCTGCAGATAAAACAAGGCATTGAGGATAGCGCTTGGCTATCACTGCAACCTCATCTCTGCTAAATCCTAGGCCTAGAAATGTTTCAATGGAGTTCACTATCTTCTGCTCTGAAGAATTAATGCATTGCGGAAACTTCTTCAACACTGAGAGGACCTCGTCTTCTAGTAGTCCACACTTCTTCAGGGTTTCAAAAGTCTGAACTATCTTCTTCTCCGAGTAATTCATAAAGGTAGGACACTTCTTAAACATTGCCCATACATCTTCCACAGAAAAGCCTAACCCTTTACAGACATTAACTTTTTTTTCTATTGTTTTGTGGCTGAATCTGTAAACAACCTGAAGAGCTTGGACAAACTTTGAGGAGGTTGGATCAAAACCCATCTCAACAACCTTCTTGAGTGATTCTTCAAAATTTTCTTTTCCACAGACAGGTTGGTGATCAGAGATGAGCAAAGAGAATAACAACTTCTGAGGCACACCCAATTTTCTCAAAACCGATACATTTCTGATTTTATTCTCCTGCTTACCCTGTGGCAAAGATTGACATAACTTTTCGAACTTGGAACTCTTATCCGCTTCTATAATCTCTTTGATGAAATCATAGTATCTGCTCATAGCTTTTCCCTCTTTCTTTCCCAAGATTTCAGGAACTGTAGAAACAATCTCAGTGAGCTCAGAGCTTGAAGCTCCTATGGACTGCAGAAACTGAAGCTTAGGAACAAGTGATTTATTAGCATCAGCTCTAAGCAATAGTGGATAATCTGTAATAATGCTGGAGATCTGAGAATCTGTGAACCCATAACCCCTAAGAAGACTCGGAACAGAATCAGGATTGCCCTTGTCCACAAATTTTACTTTCTTGGAGATCGATTCTGCGACTTTCGTGGTGAAACCCAAGGAATCAACGAGGTAAGAGACAACAAAGTTCTTACCTTTTAGACCATCTCTAAGGCTCGCATCAGCAACACTAGCAGAAGAGAAGGAATTTGAAAAAGGAGAAGCATTTTCGAGAAAACTAACTGAAACGCTCAAGCTACGCCATTTCTGCAACTGGAGCAACCTTTTTCCATGGAGAATCAAAGAACACATGACGGGACAATGTTCAGAAGTGAATTATCAAACTGTGTTTATCTGATTCAAGTTCGAGAAAATGCTCCGACGAGAAATCTCAAAATCCAAAACTTACAGTGACCCGAGTCCCGTCAAATATCGACTATTTAAGAATCCGCTTCTCTCTTCACTCACTAAATCCAAAATTACAAAGAACCTAAAATTGGGAAAAAAAAATTTGATTTTTAGGGTTTAGGCGCAAAACCCTCATTTTGTTTATGATTTTACAATAATTGCGAATTAAAAAGAAAAAGTTACATAAAAATATACAATTATTACTTCATACAAAAAAAAAGTATCATCTTGTCATAATTAACGGTAAGATCCTTGACAAGCCTTTTAATCTAACGTGCCATAGGATAGGAGCCATTTCGGTGCTTGTGCTCACTTCATTGGAACTCTTTGAGCTCACATCTTGATTCATATCTCTTGTTGAGTTAATAGACACTCGTTTAGTTCATGAACAATTTGAGCCATGTTTGGTCTTTCTGCTAAAGAAAATTTTGCAACACAACATTGCTAGTTTAAGAAGTAAGAACTGTCTAGGCAGAGCTAGCGTGTAGTTTTCTTTAAGGTTTGAATCCATTAGACCTTTGATATATATATATATATATATATCCTGTGGAGAGCATAAACCTCACCAATTCTGCTATGTGAGGCCTTTCACCAGTTTGATCAATCACAAGTTGGTCTGTGATGATTTTTAATATACAATACCGAAACTCTAGACATTACTCTTCCCGGACAACCGCTGTGTGTGGTGGTATCTGCAAAAAGATGGTTTTGCAGAAGCTTTGTGATAACTAAAGAAGGAAGATAACAAAGCCTTGAGAGTTAATGATATGGAGCTAACAATGCTTACTCAGGATCGAGAAATCCATGAGTGTAGCACAAGCTCACAAGAATGTGTATGAAACGCCACACCAGGTAAAAACCAAGATCACCAATCTGAGAAACCAAACATTCCACAAATCAGATGAACCATATGATCCAAGAACTTATGACTGTGACCAAGCAATCACTAGGAAATGAATCATAAGCTGATTTTGGCTCGAATCCGAAAACTTCAATAAGGCTTACATGACAAATCCAAGAACTCAGGAGATACATTGCATCATTCCAATCAAAACCTGCAGTTTAAAAAACCATGATCCAACACATGATACTAAAACCAGACAATACATGATACAAATTACAGTACAATTCATAAAGTTTTTAAAAAGTGAAGATTTTGGTAAAAAGAAGAGATCCAAAAACAGAATCATGACTGTCTCTTATACATCTTGAGTTTAAATTTCAAGAGTCTAGACGAACAAGGCCACCAAAAATACAGAAGAGAAATGATTTAGAAAAATAAAATCAGCAATATATATAGTTTGGATACAAATGTCTGCATTGCTGTTTCTAGGTTACTTTTCCAAGTCTAAATTGTTTTTGAAGTCTAAAATCAAGGTTTCCGATTTCCAAAAATAAAAGCAAAATCCATGACAAGCCTTATGATCTATGAAACACGACCGGCGGTGAAAATAGCCATCAACTCAGGCACCAGCTCCTTGTCATCATGTTTCCTCACATACCTGTTTAAGAACTCTTCATTGGTACATACCAAAACAGACGACATTGCAGGGAGTTTACTTTTGAGCAATCCTTTTGACATGAGAGCTTTAATTACATTACACCTTGGGATAGTCCTCTTCTCCAGGTTGTATCCAAGTACCGCAGGGGTTGAAACCACAGCCCTTAGTGGCCAATTCATCTTCTTCACCACAAACTCAGTCTTCTTCGTTACCGTCTCTGCAGATAAAATAAGACACTGAGGAAAGCGCTTGGCTATCACTGCAACCTCATCTCTGCTGAATCCGAGGCCAAGAAATGTTTCAATGGTGTTCAATAGTTTCTGCTCTGAAGCCGCAATGCATTGCGGAAACATCTTCCACACTGAGAGGACCTCTTCTTCGAGTAGTCCACACTTCTTCAGGGTTTCAAAAGTCTGAACCATCTTCTTCTCCGAGTTATTCAGAAAGGTAGGACACTTCTTGAACATATCCCATACATCTCCCACAGAAAAGCCTAACCCTTTACAGACATTAATTTTTTCTTCTATTGTTTTGTCGCTACATCTGTAAAGAACCTTAAGAGCTTCCACAAACTTTGAGGTGGTTGGATCAAAACCCATCTCAACAACCTTGTCAAGTGCTTCTTCAAAATTTTCTTTTCCACAGACAGGTTGGTGATCAGAGATGAGCAAGGAGAATAACAACCTCTGAGACACACCCAATTCTCTCAGAACCGTTACATTTCTGATTTTATTCTCCTGCCTATTCCCATCTGGCAAGGATTGACATAACTTTTCGAACTTAGAACTCTTATCGGCTTCTATAATCTCTTTGATGAAATCATAATATCTGCTTAAAGTTTTTCCCTCTTTCTTTCCCAAGATTTCAGGAACTGTAGAAACAATCTCAGTGACCTCAGAGCTCGAAGCTCCTCTGGACTGCAAAAACTGAAGCTTGGGAGCAAGTGACTTCTCAGCATCTAGTATAAGCAATTGTGGATAATCTGTAATGATGCAAGAGATCTGAGAATCTATGAACCCATGACTTCTAAAAAGACTCAGAACTGAATCCGGATTTGCCTTGTCCGTGAAATTGACTTTCTTTGAGATCGATTCTGCGAGCTTTTTAGCTAAACCCAATGAATCAATGAGGTAAGAGACTGTAAAGTTCTTACCTTTTCGACCATCTCTTGAGATCACATCAGAAGCAGTAGCAGAGGAGAAGGAATTGGAGAAAGCAGATGCATTTTGCACAACAAAACTCAAGTTACGCCATTTCTGCAACTCGATAGACCTTCTTGAATGGAGTAACAGAGAATACATGACCCAGAATCTCTACTATGTGTTTCAATTCGAGAAGACGAAGCTTTTAACGGAGCATGAAGCTTCTAACTTACAAGGGAACCAAAATCGGCAAAAAAGAAAGAATCAAAATAGGGTTTATGAGCAAAACCATAAGTTATTATTTTTATTTTTACTTTTTTTATTTCGACAACTCAAGTATACAGTTTAAGATTAGTTTCTATCTATTTTAAGTTGATTTACAACGTTTAGTTTTAATTGTTTTGCATATTACACTTTCAATTGGTTGTAATGGAAATTGCGAAAACACACTTTGATATTTGTAATTAACTCGATATGATTTGTATATTGTTGAATGTGGTTTTAAACTGTTTACAAACGAAGATATATGATGGAAAAAGTCATCGGAAAGTGGAGGGAAAGTTAGTAATTTTGACAGCAATACTTAACCTTATTAATGAAGTGTTTTCGTTTCAACGCATTGGATCTAGTCGTGAAGATAGCTCTAGGCAATCGAATCGTATTGATGAACGTACCAAAGGACGAATCTATTGACATTGGTCGTAATTCTTAGGTGTGCCTTAATATCTATGAAGCACAATTTCCTGTGAAGATAGCCATCAACTCAGCCACAAGGTCCTTGTCAATGTGCTTCCTCACATATGAGTCCAAGAAATCCTGATCGGTAATCTGCAAAACAGACCGCATTGGAGGTAGTTTGCTTCCTCTGTCTCCAAGCAATCCTTTAGAGATGAGAGCTTTGATTAGGTTACATCTTGGTACAATCCTCTTCTCCAGGCTAAATCCAAGTACCTGAGGTTGCGAAATCACAGCCTTTAGTGGCCATTTCATCTTCTTCACCAGAAAGTCAGTCTTCTTTTTCACTGTGTCTTCAGACAATCCAAAGCACATAGGAAAGCGCTTGACTACCATGACGCACTCATCTCTGCTGAATCCTAGAGCTATAAATGTTTCAATAAAGTTCAATATCTTCTGCTCTGAATTACGCATGAATTCTGGATACTTCTTCAACACTTGAAGGACCTCATTTTTGTTCAAACCACACGTCTTCAAGGTTTCAAACATCTGAACTATCTTTTCCTCCGAGAGAATTAGAAAGGAAGGCCACTTCTTGAAGATTACCCATACATCTTCCTCGGCAAAGCCTAACCTTTTGTAGACATTAACTTTTTCTTCAATTGTTTTGTCGCTCAATTGGTAAAAGACGCGGAGAGCGTTGACAAACTTTGCGGTGGTGGGATCAAAACCCATCTCAACTATCTTCTTGAGGGATTCTTCAAATCTTTCTTTTCCATATATAGGTGGAGAATCAGATGTAAGCAAGGAAAATAACAACTTCTGAGGCATGCCCAATTCTCTCAAAACCGATACATTTCTGAACTTATTCTCCTGCTTACCCTGTGGCAAAGATTGACATAACTTTTCGAACTTGGAACTCTTATCCGCTTCTATAATCTCTTTGATGAAATCATAGTATCTGCTTATAGATTTGTTCTCTTTCATTCCCAAGATTTTAGGAACTGTAGAAACAATCTCAGTGAGCTCAGAGCTTGAAGCTCCTCTAGACTGCAGTAACTGAAGCTTGGGAGCAAGTGACTTCTCAGCATCTAATATAAGCAATTGTGGATAACCCCTAATAATGCTGGAGATTTGCGAATCAGTGAACCCATAACTTCTACAAAGACTCAGAACTAAATCAGGATTGCCCTTGTCCTCAAACCTAACTTTCCTTGAGATGGATTCAGCGAGTTTTGTAGTGAAACCCAACGAATTAACGAGATAAGAGACTGTAAAGTTCTTACCTTTTAGCCCATCTTGAAGACTCAAAGCAGCAGCACTAGCAACAGAAGAGAAGGAATTGGACAAAGCAAATGCATTTTGCACTGAAACTCTCAAATGACGCCATTTCTGTGAAAGGACCAACCTTTTTCCATGGAGTATCAGAGAATACATGACAAAGGCTCTATGCAAACTAACCACAGTGCGGTGAACTGATTCAGCTGATCTATAAATCTCAAAACTTCTAAAATTGGAGGCAAAAAAAGAAATCGAAATTAGGGTTCATAACTCACCGAAAAACCCCCAAATTCTAATATCTTATCGTTGTTCAGAAATGCAAACAAACATTTCCAACAGTTCAAAAAAAAAAAAAAAAAAATTTGCATTAGAGAATGGGCTAATGGGCTTTCACCCCATTGACACGGTTTTATTCCCTTAGGCTAAAACTTTTATTGTGGAATCAGCTTGCTATGGTTTTTGCTGCCTTAGCTGAGCTTTAGATCAAAGATGTTCTGAAGCTGTGAAACCATCAAAATTATAGCCAGATTTGCAAATCGTTTAAAAACACATTATAAGCAAAGTAAAACTCTAAAGAAAATACCAAAAAATAACATTTTACGACATAGAGACGACAAAAAAGAGTCTATATAAAACCCTACAATACAATATACAAAGTCAATATAGAAATAGAAACTGTTGTTTATTCTTTGAGATCCACAATCTTTGAGACTGAGATGAAATCGCTCCTTCATCTCAATTCTCTCATTCTTCATCACACAGATTTGATTTTCAATCTCATAACTCACCGAAGAAGATTCACAAACGTCATAAGCGAATCAACATCTCTATGCTCTGAAGGGTACTTAATAGCTCGTGGAGCGCTTTTCGGAAAGAGAAGTATCGTCGGGAAGCTGCCTAACTGAAGCTCTTGCTTAGCAAACTCCTTCTGTTCACCGTCTGCCCGAAACTTGGCCACTTTAACTCCTTTTCCCGCAAGTTTCTCAGCCAATTCGATGTATGATGCTTCCATAGCCTGGCAAAAAGGGCACCAAGGAGCGTAAAGCACAACCAACCATGCCTCTTTACGGTTCTCTAGCTTCATAAGATTCTCAATCCCTCCTCTGCTCAATGTAACCACATTGTTGCTTTCGAATATCTCTTGCACAACCGCGGTCTTTGAATCCGCAGCACCATCTTCCTCCTTGATGTTCCCTTTGTGCAGACCACACTCTTTAGCTTTAGCATCTTCCCACCACCACCTTCCTTCTCTCTCGTGCTGACCCGGAAGCACAGGCCTAGTGCACGGCTCACACCCGATTGACACATACCCTTGCGCGTGCAAAGCATTCACCGGGACATCCATTGTCCTCAAAAAGTTCCACACATCACCTCCTTCAACATTAGCCAAAGGATTCCACTTCACAAGACTTCCAACCCCACCATCTAACCCTTCAAACACAGGATCGACCTGAACAATTGGGATCTCGGATCTCGTCCCCGGAGATTGATCTTTCCTCTGTCCTGTAATCCAAGCTTTAAGACCCTTAAGAGCACGACGCAGAGGTCTTACTTTCCTCACACGGCAACACTCTTGATGACCATCTTCGTAGAAAGAGAACAAACCTTTGTTCCTCACTAAAGCTTGAACCTCAACTGCATCAGGAAACATGTACTCGATTCGAATCCCGTACTGCTTTTCGACTGCGTCAAAGAGTCTGTAAGTTTCAGGGTTTAATCTCCCTGTGTCTAAACTGAATACCCTAAATGGCTTTCCAGTTAAACGAGCGTATTCGATCAATGCAACATCTTCAGCACCACTACAAAAAAACAAAACCAGATTCATATATCAACTAAAGTTTCTTTCTTTAGTCTAATTGAATCGATTGCTCAATGATTAATCAAATTTTACCTGAAAGCAATTGCGATGTCGTCTCCAAATTTCTCAAGAGCTTTGTCCATGATTTCAAGTGGAGAAGCATCTTCGAGCTTTTTGGCAAGTTGCTCAAAGTCCTCAACTTCTCCTTCTTTCTCTTCAACCTCTGTTACAAATTCATCAAAATTCGAAATCAGCAAACCGGACAAAGGATTCAGAACCGGAAAATGAAATTCGAAATCTGAGAAAGAAACTCACCAGGAGCAATTAGAGTTGAAGCTCGAGCAACCCAAGATTCGTTTCGTGTATGTGAAGACTCAGCATTTAAGGGCTTCATAGAGTAACGTCTAGAGACATTAGTACGATCAGATAACCTAATCGAACAGATTTGAACAGCTGCAAAAAGAAACCAGATTTTTCAATTTTCCGATTAGATCATCACAATTCAGTAAATGGGTACAACAATGAACAATCAAAGAAGCAATTTTAGGTTTTCTCCCGGAGAGAATGAAAGATAAAGTTAGTACCTTTAGATTCAGAAGAAGCTCCTGAACGAGAGAAACTCGATCCAGAGATTGCAGTTGAAGAAGAAGTAACAGCTAAAGCCATTTCTACACTGACAAAACTTTTTCTTGGATTCAAAAGAAACTACGAAAATGGAGATCTTTGGTTTTGCTTCTTCTTCTTCGTCTTCTTTGGCTGGGCTACTGAAGGAGATTAGGTTCAAGTGTTAAATAATGTAGGCTATAAAGAATCTGGACGTTTATACGGAATGATTCGTTTTGCTGATGTGGCGGATTCTTATTGGTGTAATTGAAATCTGCTAATTAAAACTCAGCGCTTACGGTTGCATCGCGTGGTGAGCATTGGTGTGTGATATGTGGCGGGTTTGAATTTGGAATGGACACACGGCTGAAAAATATTTTGCAATTTTAAAAATTTTTCCATTTTAATTTTTAAATTCTTTAGCTAATTGAATAATATTGTTTTGAATTTTTTTTTATTTATTTTATAAATATTGTTAAAATATTTCAATTTATAAACTTACTACTTTTCTTTTGTAGTCAAATAATTTATATTCTTAGGTCATGTATAAACCATAAGTAATTAGAAAAAATTTCCAAGTAAATTTGATTTCGCAAAACCACGAATTCGGATTTGCATTTCGTATTCCTTAATCCGATATTTTAGAATTACTTAGCTAATTAAATAATTTTGTACAATATTATGGTTCAATTGCATCTTTAAGATTGAAGTAGTTTTATTGTTTCTTACAATCTATATATCATTTTTTTTTTTGACATCGTCTATATAATTGGTTTGAAGTTCAAATGAAATGAGAGTCGTTTTATAATTAACTCCCCGGATGTTCAATTTGTTTACTTTAACAAAAAAAAAAAAGGAAAAGGAAAAAAAAGGAGTGGTTCGAATACAATTTGCAGCGATGGTCCCTCCCACCTGCATATAATTTCGAGTCATTTGCGTGGACAAAAAATAATTGCAGATTTGATGTTGATTTTAGTTGTTTAGTAAAAGTTTGAACCTCTATAAGTCACTAGAAGTAAGTGCTAACTGATTCTATTATATGGTCCGATTCCTTGTGGTAATACATGTAATCTGTATTTGGGCACATAAGAAGAACGATTCCAACGACCAAAGAAAAAAAGAAGAAGAAAGATTCCTAAAAGACATAGTATACTCATTGTTAAAACTTTTAATCGAAAAAAAAAAAACAATGTTAAGACTCTCATTGTATCTCAAGTATTTCATATATATATGTGTGTGTGTGTATATTATATATTCACGTATTTTAAATATTTGCGAACTAAAAGCATCATATGTAGTTTAGACTAAGAATTTGAAATATTGCAAATCATATATTTGTGACTTTGTGAGGTAGATACCATCATGTTTGGAAAAAAAACTTCATATAAATGGATTTGCAAGTAATAAAAAGACTTAAGAAAATTTTCCAATACAAATAGTTGGGATTTGATTTAAAAATGGACTTATGGACGTAGAGAGACTTGCAAAATGGACTAGTGTAAACATAACCCCTGGCCCTGACAATATAACAAAGCTATATGTATGCCCAATGATGTTTGAGGATTAAGGCATATATACTTGCAAAATATAAAAAGAAACTAGTTTTGGATCTTGATTTGAACCACTTAAACCCTTAAAACATGAGGAACTAGTGGTGGAACTGCTTTTCAATTTTTTAATGTGGTCCACATGTGCATGCTCTATGTTAATTCCATGACATAATTATCCATAATCCTCCCAAAAAGTTTATTATGATATTCCCTGGCTACTTTTTCATAAAAATAAATATAAGATTCGAGTGAGGTAAAATGCTTTTCTTTCGAATATAATAACTTGCTGACCTTTGGGGTCGGACAAAGGATACTGAATATTACATTTTCTTTAGGAATACCGAACACTTTATCTAACTCTTTTTCGTTTTGTCGTATGTGTAATTTACTAATTTATGTAATTAGTTTTTCGTATTATTATCATTTAAACTCAAATTATAACATATTTAATTAGATTATAATCTAATTAAATATTTGCTATGGTTTGGTTTATCGTTGTGGTTTAATCGGTTCGTTAAATTTTGAAGGAAAATTGTATATATTTCAGTTTAGAAATTTTCCAAATAAACTTTTTCAGAATGATATTTAAGAGAACTTTATTCTTGTTTTTGGTTCATCTGTGTCATCTCGGTTTATTTTGTTTAAATGTAAACGAATCAAAGTTGGTTTAACTTCCATTTGGTACGGTTTAATCAATTTATCCACCCCTCTTTGAGTTTTGACTTTTGCGTGGCTGTAAGCCTGTAACTAGAATTAATGATCTCAAGAGAGTTAACTATTATTTAAACAGCTATTCGAGTTATTGTACATATATATTAACATTGGATGTGTAAAGTTTTGGTTTAAGAATTCGATTGATTTATTGGATGTTGGGTCTTTGTATATATCAAATTTTTTTTCTATTTCTTTCTTTGAATAAGTGGTGTATTACTGTATTAAAATGTCAGGACCACGGTCCACTTTATGTATAAGAATAACATACGTGGTCTGAGCTGGATCCTTTAGTAATAAGAAGCGCATATTCTCAAGTTGCAATTACGAACATCAACATCATTTTGATAACAGGTTTATATATTACCAACACGGCCACACTTAAGAATATTTGACGATATAATATGTGGTTTCATTACCTTTTCAATTTCTTGTATCTAATGTTTTACCAACAACTCGATTAGATCATTAGACTATTATTTGAATAGGAAAAGTTATGAAATGAAATCCCAAATTATATATTAATACAATGTACAAAAAACCATTTCGCTGTTACACAAAACTGCTACACTTTACTTTCAATAAGCACGAAAAATGTCAAATCAAATTCATATTATTTTTATATTTTAAGAAACATTAAAATTGTATTATTACGGTAAAACGACGGAAAAAATGATATATTTTTTATGTATGAGTTAAACAAATAGTATAATATCATATAAAATATAGCAATTAAGATGAAATTTATTAAAAACATATGTGGAATTCATGTTATTAAAAAACACACATACACGATATATATATAAACCAATTTATTTACGATTTTTTCGTATGTCATTCCGCAATTTTAATAAGAAAACAGTAGAATTTGGTTATTTCTTGTTTACTAAAAACGTCACAACAACACATTCATACAAAAAAAAAAACCACATTCATACAAAAAAAAGGTCACAAGTTAAAACTGTGGTAGATTCCTGGGGTCTTAACTCTTAAGATTGCCATTTGCCACTAATATGTAGGTAAAAGCATAATCATTTACAATTTCCTTTGAATTTGAAAATCTGGACATATCTCAAAAATGACTTCCCTGTGATTGAATTAAATCATTATTTACTCGCTAGTGACTAAAACGTTTATTTATTTTTAATTATTAAAATTTAGGCTGGAATACTAAAAAAATTTCCGTTTTGTACAGTATAATGAAATTTATAAATGCACATCATATATCATATATGATATATGCTTAATGCTAGAAGAGACAAAAAAAAAAAAAATATATATATATATATATAATCAAAAACGCTTGAATCTGTCATGTTAAAATATTTTAGAATTATAGAAATTTTTTATGTAAATATAAAAAATATGTGGCAGGTCTTCAAATTGACGGCCCATAGCTTTAGTTAACTGAACAAGGTCCATATATTCAAATGGCGCCATAAAATAGCCTTGACCAAGAACTAATACTCCCCCTTTAATTTTTGTTTCTCTACACTATCTATGGGATAAACATTTTATTCCCTAGTATTTCATGTCAACATGTTTCTGAGCGACGATTTCGCATCCTTTCTTTTACAGTTCTCCCATTTTATATCTTTTCACTGGTACGTGTCCACTCTAAATACTATATAGACATGAATAGATTATAGATGTATCCTTTCAAACCAAAGTACACTCTATGACCCCATCACCAAGCAACATCTCAAGAAGCTACGGTACCATCAGCCTAATCATGAGAAGCTTGTGGCTGAGAAACGTAGTCCTCCTTAATTTTTCTTCTTCTATTTTAATGATTTAGTATAATTAATTTTCTGTTAAGTATCAGATCTTGTAAGCTGATCAAACCTCCATTGTTGTAGTGAATTTATGTTTCCCAGCTTCCAGTAAAAAACATTATTCATACTTACAAAATCTACAAGTGTATAATCTTGCAGCCATGACTGTACAGACTACAAAACACAGAGCATCACCATGAACATGATGAACCAAAATTAAAGATTAGGCCAAAATTAAAGATTTATTCCTAAGTTTAAAATTCAAATTTATGCAGAATAATAATATTGTACATGAAGTCTTTTTGCAAATAAAATGAAGTATTAAATGTTGTGGGTTATGTCATGTGGTGATGTTATCATACACGTGTATTTCGAAACATTTCAGATCATGTTACTATTCTTATCTACTAGAATTGATCCAAATTAATCCAACATTTCAGAGATAAATATAAGAATATGAGTTAGGTAAGTAGCTGACGTATCTGACTTACATGTTTGGATAACAAAAAGTTTAGTTTTTAAAAGAACTATAAGGAAAATTGTGTGTTACTTTAAAAGAAGGTATCTTAATTTGTTAGTTAAATTTTAAAATCTTACTTACATTGTCTACTGATTAAAATAATGGAAATTTATAGTTGATTAGTTATGGAAGAAAAAAAAACTCGTGAGTGGCTTCATAGAATTAAATGATGTAATTTAAATTACTTTTACTTTGTAGAGAAAAAAGAAATTAAACGATTAGGTTAGACAATAAATATCAATCAAATCAATTGATTAAATTAATTAAAAAAGGGATTGATTTGTGTAATAAAGCCGTTATTATACAACGGTAAAAAAAAATTGGCTATAAATCTCAAAATTCAAATTCATATTCATTCTTCAAGTTTGTCACTTCCGAATTTTGTTTGTCAGACCACGTGGCGTTTCCTTAACAAATTAAACGATTAGGATTTAGATAATAAAAGATAAAACGAGTCAATTAGTTAAATTGATTAAAAAAGGATGCGTGATAGAGCCGTTATTATAAAACGGTAAAAAAATTGGCTATAAATATCATCAGTGACGAGACGGCGTTTAAACCCTTTCTCCAAAACTTCATCTTTGTTCTTCTCGTTCTTCTCCGTCGTCATCGTCGTAGTAGTATCTTTAACCGATCGTCTTTTAATATGAAAGGAAAAGAAATTGAAGAGAAGACTTGTCACGACTCACGAATATTGTGGCTTACCGATGGATACTTGTTCGCTCCTCTGTTTCCTAAATTTCCACCGCTCACGACGGAGATAAATACGCCTCCGCCGTAGAATCATCGAAAGCGGAAGACATCTCCATGGCAAGTAATGTAATGACTCGAGTGTGTATTTACTAATTAGAATGGGATCATGTGATTCGTTACGCTACTCTGTTTTTTAGATCTTTCTTTCGATAATTGACTTGTGAATTTTGTGGGGGATATTAGGGTTTGAGAAGGTAATTAAGAAGAAGCGAAGAATGTGGGAGAAAGTGAAGGAATATCTGAAATCCGATTGTTATATGTACGGACCGATGATCTCGTCTCCGAAGCTTTAAGGTGAGAGCTTTTTTTACAATAAAAATCTTCCCTCTGTGATTAGCATGTAGATAGGTGGATTGTTGATTCAGACTATCTTAGATTTTGCATTGTGCTTAAGATAATAACCATGAAGGAAAACTATAGAAATCTCTGCTTACTCCATAGTTTTTACTCCATAATTTGTTTATGTAACCTGACTTGCTTTTTGACAGCCATGGAGGATCAGAAGCACCAGCTTACATAACCACAAAATGACATGGATTAGAAGTTTCCTCAAACAACAGAAGTGACTAGTGTTCATTTGGAAGAAGTTAAGAATTGCGTTTCTTCATCTATAGCTTTGGCAGAGGATCGCAGCATTAGCTCTTCTTTTGCTATTTGCCGCTCCATCGCATATTCACAAAGGTATGTCTTTCATTCAATTAGTTCTTAAATTTACTATGGATCTTTAGGATGCTCTTGCATATCCTAGATATATCTCTTACATCCTTTGCTTTTCTAAGTCTGTTGAGATATTGTCATGATTTCAACCCTCCTATTACCACGCCTACAATTCTCTGTTGATCGATCTTTAGTACTTCATGATAATTGTTTTTTATATATGGAAACTTGTTTTGATTCATCTGGTGATCAACTCCATATTGAATGATTGGCCGAGACTTAGTAACATGTCTTTTATTTAACTTTCTCTTCAAAGTTATATGTGCTCTGGTGTACTTGGCTATATACTGATATATGTGCTAAATTATATATTTATTGCAGGAAGCAACCAAGAGGATGATAACGATTCAGTGGAGATATGTACTTTGCATCTTCGACACCTAAATTCTTCTGAAGATGAGGTTGAAAGCGTTCTCTATTTATTTTATCTTATTATATATATATATATATATATATATATATATACAAAACTAGATTTTACAAGTATATTTACACAAAACTAGATTTTACAGGTAAATATATATTCATATAAAATATTTTCCACTTTTGTTTTTCAGGTTTTCTAAAGTTATATACAAAACTAACTTCTACATCTATATATATATATATATTAAAATGGTTTAAGCTAAATTTTAAAGAAACTTAAGTGTTGAATTGCTTATGCGAAAACAAACAGAACATATGGTATCCAATCCAATATATCTTTTGGATCGTTAGAGGTGTCATACGTTTGTTTTCACGTAATGTGAATTTAACACTTATTTTCTGATTAATTTGGCAATAAAATGTTTTTCAAGTTTATAGTTTTAATTATAGAAAGTAAATTTTACATATATATTTATTTTTGCAATAAAATATTTTTAGCTAAATTTTAAAGAAACTTAAGTGTTGAATTGCATATGCGAAAACAAACGGAACATATGGTATCCTGTCCAATCTTTTGGATCGTTAGAGGTATCATACGTTTGTTTTCACGTAAAGTGAATTTAACACTTATTTTCTGATTAATTTGGTAATAAAATGTTTTTCACTTTTGTTTTTCAAGTTTATAGTTTTAATTATAGAAACTAAATTTTACATATTTATTTATTTTTGCAATAAAATATTTTTAGCTAAATTTTAAAGAAACTTAAGTGTTGAATTGCATATGCGAAAACAAACGGAACATATGGTATCATGTCCAATCTTTTGGATTGTTAGAGGTATCATACGTTTGTTTTCACGTAAAGTGAATTTAACACTTATTTTCTGATTAATTTGGCAATAAAATGTTTTTCACTTTTGTTTTTCAAGTTTATAGTTTTAATTATAGAAACTAAATTTTACATATATATATTTATTTTTGCAATAAAATATTTTTAGCTAAATTTTAAAGAAACTTAAGTGTTGAATTGCATATGCGAAAACAAACGGAACATATGGTATCCTGTCCAATCTTTTGGATCGTTAGAGGTGTCATACGTTTGTTTTCACGTAATGTGAATTTAACACTTATTTTCTGATTAATTTGGCAATAAAATGTTTTTCACTTTTGTTTTTCAAGTTTATATAGTTTTCATTATAGAAACTAAATTTTACATATATGTTTATTTTTTTAGCTAAATTATAAAGAAACTTAACAGTTGAATTTGCATATGTGAAAACAAACGGAACATATGGTATCCTGTCCAATCTTTTGGATCGTTAGAGGTGTCATACGTTTGTTTTCACGTAATGTGAATTTAACACTTATTTTCTGATTAATTTGGCAATAAAATGTTTTTCACTTTTGTTTTTCAAGTTTATATAGTTTTCATTATAGAAACTAAATTTTACATATATGTTTATTTTTTTAGCTAAATTTTAAAGAAACTTAAGTGTTGAATTTGCATATGCGAAAACAAACGGAACATATGGTATCCTGTCCAATCTTTTGGATCGTCAGAGGTGTCATACGTTTGTTTTCACGTAATGTGAATTCAACACTTATATTCTGATTAATTTGGCAATAAAATATTTTTATATTTTTAGCTAAATATGGTATCCTGTTTAATTTTTTTGGATCACGTGTTTTTAGGAAATTTGAAAAAAAAATTGAGTGTTAAAGTAGAAAAGTATAAAAACAAAATGTATTCGGTTCCTCTTATTAATCATCATGTTTTCTTCACAAATGTAATAAGTACTTTGTTTCTCATTAGTTTAGCAAAGCTATACAGAAAACGAAAGTAAATGTTATTAGAGATACAAAGTTTTTCACAAACTGTAATTGGTTTTAATCAAATCGTTTTCAAGATATAAGGTCCTTGGCATATAACCTTTCCCAAAAGGTAATAAAATAAAAACAAGTAAACCAAATAGTCATTAAGCTTTTTTGTACACATTAAAAACTCAATGAAAGAAGTAAAAGCTGTGAATTTGCATATTTGGTCTCTTTACACAGTTTGATTTTTTTTTTAATCGGCAGACTCCTTGAGTTTGATGAGCGAACAAAATTGACAAACACATTTTAAGGAAAATTGTACCTAATTTAATAAGACATTGATAACAAAATAAAATTGGGTTTACAATAATATTCTTCCTTCTCGCCTGACCAAAAAGAAAGAAGAGACTTTAGTTATATAGAACAATTTATTTCGTTAACAAAACAAAACAAAGAGACTTTAAACTCTTTTGTTATTCACCTTTTACTCAAAAGCTTTAGACAAAGCGTGGAGGCTTGAGCAAGTAGATATCCCTCACTAACCCTTTACCCATTTCGCCTTTAACATCTCCATTGGATTACTTTCTTCTTCCTCTTCGTCTCTTTCTCATTTCTGTAATCAAACATTACATTTGTTTTGAGTTCTACTCTCTTTTTTGTTTGAAGTAAGACTGAAGAATTTTTTACCTTTGAATTGTGTTTGTTCCATGTTAACCCAATTGCGTCGCCTCCTATATGATCATACCATGGCTTCAACGTCCCAAACTCTTCCTACAAACATCCGCACAAGGTAAGAATTGCAAGAAAGCTTCATTTGTTTTAACAATAGATTGAATAAATATGAAATGTTTTTTGTTTTTATTGCAGCACTTGCCTGCAACCCACTCAGGAAGCACTTGGTCGGCTCAAAGTCCACCATTAACTTATTCTTAAGCTCTTCATGGCTTCTCTTCAAATCTCCAGGCAACAAAAATGGGTTAAACAATCTACTCGCTTTTCCACATGCGACGTGCTTCCCTATTTGATAATTGGCAGAGAAGATTAATTGATGTTTTAATGATGGAAACTTAAGAAACAGAGACAGAGAAGCATAGAGCATCACCATGAACATGATGAACCAAAACAACATAGCATGTTTCAAAAGTAAGCTTATAAAGCCTTCTTCTGCGTGTGTTTAAGAGAGAAGTAGGCGTGGACAGGAATGTTGACAAGTCCAAGAGAGACCAAAAGCCAAAAGAAGTAATCAAGATGTCCTTTATTAAGGTTGTCTGGAATCCAACCATCTTTACCTCCAATTGTTGTGAAGTATGCGACAATAGTGAGGATCAGCGAGCTCAAGTAGCTTCCAACTGCGGTATTGAGAAGCGCCAATGCGCTACACAAGCTTCTCATTGCATCTGGAGATTGCTCATAGAAAAACTCTAGCCTACCAATGAAAAAGAAAACCTCTGCAATTCCCATTAGTATGTACTGAGGGATCTGCCAAAAGATACTCATTGAAACAGCGTCTTGAACGAGCTGCAACCGCACTGTTTCAACTATAGCTGCAGCTGCAATGCTTAGGACAGAGAGGAAAAGACCAATCCCCATTCGCTGCAGATCGGTGAATCCCTTTGGTTTGCCTGTGAACCGTCTCACAGAAGGTACAATGAGACGGTCATAGATTGGGACGGATATGAGCACGATAAGTGTGTCGAAAACCCCTAAAGAAGCAGGAGGGATCTCGAAAGAGCGGATGATCCGTTTCATGGACCGTCCTTGTTGCACGAATAGAGTGGACATCTGTGAATACAGAACCGAGAAGACAATCCCCGAGGCCCATATTGGAAACATACGTATCAGAATCTTAACTTCTTCGACTTGAGTTACTGTACAGAGCTTCCATGGATTGGAAAAAGCACCGGAGTTCGATTCATCTTCTGAGATAACAGCAGCTTTGTCAAGACACCTGCATGCATATGAAACCAAAGGTTATGATCCATTGAACATTTCCAAAAACTCAATTCAAAATGAGACATTGAAGGGGGGAAATTATTTTCTTGTAACCGCCCGTGTGACGAATCTTCCTGCTTCCAGCAATTACGGAGTTTTTATCTCGTGTTTCATACAGAACTGCGACATCTTCAGGGACGTTTACATTCAATTTACGGTATGCTGCTACAAGAACTTGGCAAACTCTAGTAATCGGGCTGCCTCCCGGTTTCTGAAACCGATAAAGCGGAGTGCCAATGAAGAAACTCACGATAGAGGCTCCCATAAACACGGTTGGAATCAAGAAACCGAGTCCCCACCCGGAATTTTCTTGAACCCAAACTAGCAAAGTCGATGAGACAAATGCACCAATGTTGATTGAGAAGTAAAACCAGTTAAAGAAAGAAGCTTTTCTGACTCGTTCCCTCGGGTCAGTATCATCAAACTGATCAGCACCAAAAGAAGATACACACGGTTTGATTCCCCCAGTGCCAAGTGCAATAAGGTAAAGCCCGGAAAAGAAAACCGCATACTGAACCGTTGTTGCTGGTGGACATAAAGCCGCAACAACGCCAACGCATTCCGCTGGCATTAAACCCGGAGCTGAAGCAGAGAGTGTCAACAAAGCCATTCCCTAATTTTAAAACCAAGTCAATAATCATACAACTAATGATGCAATTCTTCCAAAAAGTGATTGATTGGTGTTTAGTCTTTATAACTCTTACAATGAAATAAATAGCAGAGAAAGAAGCAATAGTCCAGTATCTTCCCCAGTAAGAATCAGCTATAACAGCTCCAATGAGAGGAGTGATAAAGCAAGTTCCTTGCCAAATCATCACTTGCCTAGCTGCAGAAACATTGGACTCATGCAATTCACTTGTGTAATAAGTTATTAGATTCTTTGCAATTCCATAGTAAGCTAATCTCTCACAACATTCGTTTCCTGCATTAAGACCAAAATTTGGAGGATTAAGTATTCATTAAACAAGAAAAAAAAGTGATCCTTTTTGGATTTACCAAGAATAAATGGACAAGCTTTCCAGTTTCCAGTTTTCTTCTTCAATGGTGGGTTTCCATGAAAGTCTATTGAACCATCTTCAGCTGAAGAAGACAATCCGATTAAAACATTGTTCACTTCCTCCTGAAATATTCAGACAAAAAGATTGTATTTTTTGTGATTGAATAAAACAGTTCTTCAACAGAAAAAGTGAAATTTAGTGACCAAGAGGACAAAATCTTGAACATGTCGGATATTAAAATTGAAATTAAAGGAAGTATAACTATAATTAGAAGATTCATGCAAATTTTCATAAGCTAACTACTCCTTCTTTTTCTTTTTTTTTTTTTTTTTTTTTTTTTACCAGTAGGTTCCGGGCCGAAGCCCGTAATTCCTCCTGGCTCGAAACCATATCATGTAATATTAGTTTCGTCCCAAACGTCACTCGAACCAGCGACCTCTAAGCTTCGCCTAGAGTTTTTACCAGTTGAACTAACGACACTTGATATAACTATTCTATTTCTGATGTCAAAAAAAAAAAAAAAAAACTACATTTCCATATCTCTTAACCTTGTAACCTTGATTGGCTTCGGCCTTTTCTCCAAGAGGATATAACCCCATGGGCTGTACGTGATATTGATATTAATTAATGAAATGCTATTGTTTAGTTAAAAAAGAAAAAGAATAGAAAAGTTGGTAGAAATACAAACATATTGATTTGATACGAATTAATGCAATCCCATTCTTGGTTTAAAAAAGAAAGTTATACTTGTGAAGTGATCTTGGTCTAGTGGCAAATGATAAGTCCACAGAAGACAGACACCATCACACCAGGGATCGAGTCCCCGACTCTACAATTTAATTGTAGAAATTAGGCTAATGGGCCGGCCAGTTGTGGCCCAAATGTTGACAAAAAAAAAAAAAAAAGTTATACTTTTCACGATATGAAACATTTACGTTGAAAACTAATTTAAAATTTTGACAGTTGGGTAATTTGTAGCTACACTTTGACATAATCCATTGAATCAACACACATTAAACGACCTAAAATTGTGCATGGCCGCCATTGTGGACACAGGAAATTAGGCACATGTCATCAGACATCAGCGAAATGTAATTGAGTGAAAAGAGTTACAATGATTCAAGGGAAAGATATAGTTTGTAAACACTTAGCATAAATTTGGGATGAACAGATTTTCTTCACTTGGTATTTCCATATCATTTGGTTAATGGTTTGACCGTCTGATAAATCTAATTTAATTAATAAGATTACGTAAAAATATCCAATACTACCATTGTCAGTATAAGATAATAAATAATTACATAAACGTCTCAAACTCTTCAAAATAATACATATATCAATTAAATTCAAATCTATTTCACATATTTATTTTTATTTATTTTTCAGAAAAAAAAAAAACAAAACAAAACACTCGATCATCATATATATATGTGTGGGAATGATATTAGGAACACAATCTCACTACACAAAGTCACAAACAAAATAGTATCTAAATTAAATAATTTAGAGCCAAAAAGATGAATGTAACCAAGTTACTTGTGGTGGTGTTCATTGCAGCTTTGTTTGATAATGTTGGTGCACGTCAGATTGAAGAAGTGGCCAATGATACCAAACTCATGGATCAAAAACTGCGAATTGGAGATGTGTTTGAAGACATTGGGAACTCTACTAACGACATTATTGACGGCATTATTACTATGATTAACTCCAGTTTTGGTAACAATACTGGACAAATAAATATGACGATACCTACTATTTCGGCACCTTCCCCAGATGGTGGCTTAGTAGGAGTTGTCCCGTCCCTTGCCCCAGAAGGCGAAGCCACTAATGACAACGAAGCTCCTTTTAGTGATGGCATTGTAGAATTCGCTCCGTCTCCTGTCCTAGAAAATGGAGGCTTTATATAGGCCCCGAAGTTCCTCTTTGTGGTGGCGTTATAGGAGTTGTTCCTGTATCTGAATGCAGAGCAGCTCCTACCACTAACGACGCTGGAGCTCCCAATGGTGTTATTGTAGGAGTCGAAGGCGGAGTTCATTGTATTGCAAACAAACTTTGGAAAGGGACTTATCATCAATGCAAAAGGAATTGAAGATGGTAGCAATGGTGGGAGCGTTGCGGAGCCTTGAAACGTGAAGAAAGCTATGCAGTGTAAGTGCTCATGCCCAACCTATATAGATATATGTATATTCTTTACAGAGTCACAATCTCGTTTGTATGGTAAACAAATAACTTAGAGATTGTGACTTTCTCTTTATCTTTATTTCATATTTTGTTATTATAAAAGAAGTTGGCTACTAGAGACCCCTAAACAAATACAAGTCCTAAGTCTTGTGTATAAAATCCAATAGTAACAAATAGATGCAATATTTTCTTTTTTATACGACGTGATTAATAGAGACATAGTTGAAGAAAAGTCTTTAGTTTTTCCTTGTCGAGATATATTGAAAGTGAAACCTTCCATTCGTAAAGGAGAGTCTTCATCTCTAATAGCCTCCCTCAACGTTGTGGACCTTGTGGTGGTGGTCAGGGTGAAACATCAACATCAAATTTAAAACGTAAGCTTGTCTGATCATGAACCCATAATAAGCTTTGGACTAAAGATCAGGTGAATTTTTGTTGATTATTGATCGATATTCCAAATATATAGGAATGAATCAAGTGCTAAAATTAAAAGCTTAATTTAGAAGACTTGGTTATGTTCAAAGGTATGAAATGACATCGAAAGAACTTGTCTTTTGAATCACAGTATCAAGAACTGCTCACGCGTCAGACACGTAGTTAAGACATATTTTCTTATTCTTTCATAATTCCCATAATACTGTATCTTGTTAGTGCTCTTCAGTAAGGCGATCAAGAATTGACGATATATTTTCTTATTTGAAGATTGAAGTGATACACAATGAAATATTTTCAAGTAAAAAATTAAATATTTTAAATTCCAAATTTCCAAGCAAACAATAGATTGCCGACTTTGACATTCATTTAAAGTTTACCGTAATGTATTTGTTTTAATGGTTTGACTGACTGATTTATCCGATTTAAGAACATTACGTAAATAACCCACCAAATTCTATTTTATACTGTCACATTAAGATCTTGAACTGAATTTTCCAACACGTCAGGTTAAACACTTTCAAGTAATTCAGATATCTAATTTAAACCATATATATATCTCTTTCGCATTTATTTATGTCACTGTAACAACTAAAAAAAATACACACACGTACGTACTAAAAATTGTAAAAATGTGTTCAAGTGTGCGACTATATATAGGCTATGATGTTGGAAATACAAAACTATCACAAACACACAAAAACATCTTAGAAACAAATTGTAAACCAAAAAATGAATCTCGCCACAAAGTTTCATGTGATGGTTTTGTTCATTGGAGTTGTTTGTGCCAATGTAGGCGCAAGGCCTCTGGAAGAAGTTTCCAAAGAACTTATGGATAGAAAGATCATTACGGTTCCTCCGAAATCGTTGGCGTTACCAAAACCGAAGTTACCATCTCCAGTACCGGAGTTACCAGGACAGCAGATACCAAATAGACCGGTTCCGGCAAACATGTCTAATGGTGACACTAGAGGAGTTGAGAATCCAGAAGGTAGAGTATCCAAAGATGCTACAGTGGGTCCCGATGGAGCCACTGCCAGTGGACACGGTTCCGGAAGTGGCTGGACCGATGCGTCTGGCAGCACCGACCCTTGAGCGTGAGGTGATATGTTCATTGCTCAAACGTATTAATACTCTATACAAACTCACAATCTCTTTTGTGTTCATATATAAAACCAGAGATTGTCACCTTTAGTTATTATGAAATGCTACTTTATGTGTAATGTCTCTTGCTAAAGAAAATAAATGTAATAATTACGACTTTGTTAATCTAGCTTCTTGAATAACATATATAATATATATACGTGTGGTCATGGTGACCGATCGATAACCAAATATATAACCTTTTTTTTTTGTTAAAGACCAAATATATATAACCTTGTTTCGATATATCCAATGTTCTAAGCCAAAACAATAAATAAATGAACAGAAACGGAATAGAGGGTACTTAAAAGCCTGTAAATAATAATAGTTGCTTACTGAAACCAAAATTGTAGGGTACTTAACTGCGTTTAGTATACAATTTTTATTATGTAATTTTAATTTTAGTGAAACGAGTTGATATCTTATGTTTCTTTAATTTATATTTTGGTTTGTCTATATTAGGATTTCAAATCATGTCAATAACATCGTCATTATTAAAAAATGGAGATGTTCCACCAAGAAAGGTTTAAAAAAACTCTTGGACCCTTGAATTTTTTTGTATCCAAAATTGACATTATATTTGAAAGAAGTTAGGTTAGTAATATAACGATTTATATAAACATGGAGTGTAATAGTGAAAGCCTTAGACGCAGCGTTATGGTGAGTTAACTCGTATAACGTACATATGTTATAATTAACCATTCCAATAACTATGTAGGAATAGAAATATACTATCATAATGATTCAAATGATTTAAATAATATTTTTTCGTCTACCAAAATCTGCTATGTCATCTAAGCAAATCTACCAAGTCATATGACAAAGTATCTTAAATCGTCTATCAGTGCTAAGGTATACCAAAGTAAGTTAACATTTAGTTGTTTACCAAAAAAAAAAAAAAAGTTAACATTTAGTTTAATTAAGGGTTATATTGTAATATGGGTTTTCTTCATATTTTGTATGTACGTATACCTTAGCAAACATTGGCAGACCATCTCATAGTTAAATCGTAATAGGCCATTTAATTCATAAGAAAGGCATTAAGGTGGCAAGAACATGTACGATCGTAATGGTTTGTACATTGTACTAAACTAATCATCAGCCGAATTCAAATTCGATATGTTGAAAATAAAAAATAACATGAGAGTATATATACTTGAGATTATTGAAAAAAAAAATAGATCATTCTATTTTTATTTTAATCTTAGGTGTAATGTACATTTATATATTATATACTAATTCTGTTTAAAATATTTACAAAAATATTGCTTTGTAGATAACAATTAAACAAATAAATGGTATAGTATTAGTTAGATAAAATTGTGATTGATCTTGGCGAGAGGTGTTAATATAGTATCATGTTGACATCTTGTTATGACTATTAGTTGTAATTTAATTTACTAATGCATTTAATCATGTATTTTTCTTGTAAGAAATGAACATGTATCCTAATAAATGCATGTGTGTCGAGTGTGTATTATATAGAGGCTAAAATCTGGGAAGAAAAACACAACACAACTCACAATTTAATCGAAACAAAAATAAATCAAAAGATGAATGCAACAAAGTTTGTGGTGCTTCTCGTGATTGGCGTTTTGTGTGCCATTGTCGCAGCAAGGGTGGTCGAAGATGAGTCCAAAGAGACCAAATTAGGCACCTCTAATCCCAAAACTACTACCAAAGGCATTGGAGCTGAGCTTTCTGTAAGGGCCAGAACTACCAGCACTAGTTTTGGCGATAGCTTTAGTTTTGCTTCTGGGGGTCCCAAAGGTCGTCCAAGCGCCTCTGGATCCGGAAACGGCGGCACAAGTACCAGTGGAGATGTCTATGCGAAGGGTCGTAACGCGAAGGCTTCTTCTAGCAGTGGTTCTACCGCTCGAGGCGATTCTGCAGCTAGAGCGGATCGCAGAGGTGCTGCTGCACGTGGAATTGGTTCCGGAAGTTCCGTCTCCACTGCGAGTGGTCGCACCTATGACAAAAAGAATAATTATAAGTGCAAGAAGGACAAGAAGAATAAGTACTGCAAGGACAAGAAGAAGGACTAGAATTGAGCGTGAGGTGATCATCATGCTCATTGGTAAAACCTATTAATATTCTACAAACGCACAATCTCTTCTGTATTCATAAATAAAACCAGAGATTGTCGCCTTTACTTATTATGAAATGCTACTCTTTACTATGTAATGGCTTTTATGAATAAAATAAATGCAATAAATACGACCTTATAGTAGTTCTTCAAAACTTTATATATTCTTATAGTGCCGTGCCAACACAATTAGAGGCCTTAACTGAATAATTGCGTCACTTTTCAATTTATAAGTGAATAATTTATTCTCAAATTATATTATTGAGATTAGAATCTGTTAAAATCATTATCATTGAATTGTGTTTATCGAATGTTAAAACTTAAAACTACTAGTTAGATTGAATCTTACAACTCGAGTCATTTCTTTCATGGTCAATGAATCCCTAGCTACCGTACTGAAGAG
This sequence comes from Erysimum cheiranthoides, assembly GCA_011420285.2. Classification (NCBI taxonomy): domain Eukaryota; kingdom Viridiplantae; phylum Streptophyta; class Magnoliopsida; order Brassicales; family Brassicaceae; genus Erysimum; species Erysimum cheiranthoides. The sequence continues at coordinate 19,890,935 of CM022179.2, forward strand.
TTTTTATTTATTGATTATATTTGAATGGAAGTAAGCTCAGTAGAAGAATTACTTGAACATACATTACTTAGATCAGTAACTAATTTCATATAGTCATTTATATTTTTTTATCTTGATTCATTCATCCTAATTGTATATAGGACTGCATGTAGATGCGGTAAGGTAGAAATTATATTGAAACATATAACTTCTAAAGCATCAACCACACTGAATCTGCAATTTGACAGTTGATGATTTTGCATATAACATGAACCCCCAACATTCAGAATTATAACATTCTTTGCCAATTCAGACTATCTTTGAACCTTCAGTTTCTTTCAGCTTCTTTTCATCCTCTTCGTTCTCTGATCTTTCTATCTTCAATGTTGTTTTCGTGCGTCATCGCACCAAGAACATGTGGCTCTGATATTAGTCGTTAAGACTAAGCATTCACCATGTAAAAATTGAGATAAGTGTGTATTGATCGAACTGTGTTTGAGAAAGAGAGGAAGAAGTCGCAGAAAAAAAAAAAAAAAAACAAACAAGAAGAAGAAGTGCGCGAGGGACTATTTCAGATCCACTTGAAAAGGAGGATCCTAAAGTCTAGTATAGCATTGTATGGAAAGAGAACGAAAAGCTCAAATATTTACTATTCAACTCGAAGTAGACCTTGTTACCGAGTAATTATTGGTTTTAATTTTATTTTAGAATATTAGCCAATACACATAAAGACTATAGTGTATTCGTGCTTCTTAGACTAGCATCTCCAATGGTTTGAACGATATGTTTTTTTAATGAAAAATTAATTTCAGCACAATTTAGGTTCTATATACCACTATTAAAGAAGATTAATATAAGGTAGTAATTATTGTCTTTATTTTATTTTAAAATATTAGCCATTACACATAGCGTTTCATAATAATTAAAGGTGACAATCTCTGGCTTTATTTATGAATACAAAAGAGATTGTGAGTTTGTAGAATATTAATAGGTTTAAGCAATGAGTATGATCACCTCACGCTCAATTCTTCTTTCCTTTGTTGTACTTCTTCTTCTTGTCATAGGTGCGACCCCTCGCAGTGGAGACGGAACTTCCGGAACCAGTTCCACGTGAAGCAGCACCTCTGCGATCCGCTCTAGCTGCAGAATCACCTCGAGCGGTAGAACCACTGCTAGAAGAAGCCTCTGCGTTACGACCCTGCGCAATGACATCCCCACTGGTATCTGAGAAGCCATTTCCGTTCGAAGAGGCACTTGGACCTTTGGGACCATAAGAAGCAGTAGAAAAGCCATTGCCAGAACTAGTGCTGGTAGTTCTGGCCCTTACAGAAAGCTCAGCTCCAATGCCTTTCGTAGTAGTTTTGGGATTAGAGGTGCCTAATTTGGTCTCTTTGGATTCATCTTCGACCACCCTTGCGCTGACAATGGCACACAAAATTCCAATCACGAGAAGCACCGCAAACTTTGTTGCATTCATCTTTTGATTTCTTTTGATATTCGAATAAATTGTGAGTTGTGCTGTGTTTTTCTTCCCAGATCGTTGCCTCTATATATATACGCACTCGATACACATGCATTTATTTGGGTACGTGCTCGTTTCTTACAAGAAAAATACATGATTAAATGCATTCGTAAAATTACAACTAATAGTCATACCAAGATGTCAACATGATACTATCTTAATACCTCTTGCCAAGATCATTCGCAATGTTTATCTAACAAGCTAGTATTATGGATAGATTGCGATATGCCGATATCCAATTAATATCATATAATAAATTAGTTTCGTATCTACAGAGTAATACTTTTTGGAAATATCAAAAAAGAATTAGTTTAGAATAGTCCTATATATATGAGCGAATCTACTTAACAGAAGCCACCCATGCATAAAAATCTTGTGATTAGTGTATCTGTGTGTTACTTTTCTAAGGTTCAAGATACAGTCCCCATTGTTACATTTTTTATCATTGTTTTACCTAATTACTAGCCATCTCCATGCAAGCCCGCAAAACTTTAAAATTTGAAGTCAAACTTTCATTCTAAAAATTAGCCATCTTCAAAACAAGTCCTTATTAGAGATTAACTCCATGGATTAAATCCCCGAAAACAGTAAACCAATTTTTTTTTTTTAATTAATAAAACCAAATTTATTTCAAACTCGTTTTCGTACTACTTAAAACTTTATTCTTTTGTAATCGAAGCATGTAGCCATGTGTAATACGCATGTTATACCAAAGATAATGCTAAGCCTAATACATATCTTTTATACTAATATTTTTTCTTTCTGTTAAGACTCTTTTTCGGTCTGAACAATTTTATACTAAATTACTAAATTAGAGGTTCCGCTCCAAACTGGAGAAAGTTTCAAACGACAACAAACGTAGACCTGTAAGGTGTTGCAAACCCATGTTCTTGGCTGAGGAGAGATTTGAACACAAAGCATGATCGAGCCTCCCTTGTTTGTTTTTTTTTTTGTTCTTTTCACTACGAATGCAAATATCATAAGAAAATGAAATATAAGGTATGACAAGACTAAACTTTAACCTAAACATATATTTTAAGTCCTATAAATAAATTTAAAACCTATAAATATGAATTTTCTTAATTTTGAAAGAGTTAGTACATCCTATAGTTTTTTTTTTTTTTTTTTGAATACCAAGAAGTTATGAGCCGAAACATATTAGTTTAATTAAAGCGTCACTCGAACCGGCGACCTCTAAGGTTTGCTTAGGATCTTTACCAATTGAGCTAACGACATTTGGTCCTATATATAGCTTTTAATTATATAGCTAGAAAGACAAATAATTGAATGATATTGTAATTACTGAATGTATTTTAGTTAAAAATAAACATCATACATAAAGAGTAGCATTTTCATCATAATTAAAAAAGGTCAGAATCTCTAATTTTATTTGTGAATACAAAAGAGGTTGTTGGGTTTGTAAGAGTATTAATATAGGCTGAGCAATGAGCATGACCACGCTCAAGGACTGGTCCTGCCAAATGCAACAGTGCTGCCACCTCCGGAACCGGTTCCACTGGCCGTGGCACCATTGGGACCGGCTGCAGCATCAGCACGGCCTTGACCATAAGCAGTACTCCTAGAAGATGCCCTTGCGTTGGGACCCTTCGCAATGACATATCCGCTGGTATCTCCGTAACCACATCCAGAGGCATTGCCACTGGAACCTTTGGGACCTCTTTTAGCATTAGCATAGCTACAGCCATATGCGTAAGCTCTAGTATAAATAATTACTTCAGAAAGCGCAGCTCCAATCCCTTTGGTAGTGGCAATTTCGGGAATAGAGATGCTTACTTGTGTCTCTTTGGATCCTTCTTGGAGCGGCCTAATTGCACCAACATTGGCACAGAAAAATCCAATCAAGAGAAGCACAACAAACTTTATGGCATTCATCTTTGATTTCTCTCCTTTTTTAATTTTCTAATTAAGATGGTTTTTCTGGTGCGTTTTGCTGTGTCTCTCCCACATTGTAGCCTCTCTATATACACACACATCACCATACATGTATTTATTAGGATATGAGTTCATTTCTTACAAGAAAGAGTACATACACTAAGGCATAGTTAATATTTTAACCCATAACTAATAGTCTTACCTAGATGTCAAATTAATTGCCAAAACCAGTCTCTTAATTATTTGAAACTATAGGTTTTGATTTACTTATGTGACTATCAAATATTTAATTAGTTATTTGTCTAACGTTAGAGTATACTGTTGTCGTGGAAAAGTATAACTGTAATTCAATTTTAGATTTCTTTTTTACTAACATCAAAGGATTGCATTAAGTCTTATGAATTGAGATCTAAAATTATACATATGTTTTTGGACTAACTACATACTGTATGTATGAATGACGGCTGACGATCTAAAATACTACATTCTTTTATCTTAATTTTCATAAATATTCTCTACTATAAATTAGTTTCAGTGAACATTACCTTTGGATATTTCTCAAATGATTTCTTTTTCTTAATGATATTTTTCATGTTATAGATACGCCAGTGTTACTTGTGTTGTCCACATCTTTAGTTAATTGTATTTGATTCTTAATAATTATATCCAGTTCTAAAATTATTTAAAGAACATTGCAAACATATTTAAATATGTACAAAAATTCGAGATGCCTGATTTAAGTAAAATATATGTTTACAACATCCAATAAGAGTCTTGACGTCCCTAGCTCGTTTCTGGCTTTTTTTCTTTTTGTCAACTGCATATATAGATTAGCTTAGAAAAGCCAATTGGGCGGAATGTGGTTTACATAAGTAACATATTGCGGTAGGACACGAACATGTCGTGCCAACTTATCCGCTTGAACATTCTCGCTTCGCTTGATAAAAGATAAAGAAAAAGATGAAAATTCTTCCCTATCGGCGGCGATGTCTTCTAGATAAACTGCGAAAGCCGGCCATTCTGTTGGAGAAGACACCATCTTCACCAGGTCAGAGCAGTCAGTCAGAAACGCGACATGTAGATTTCCAGCACCAATCATCCATCTCATCGCCCACATCAAAGCCTCCATCTCTGCATGTAAGGGTGACAAACTCCTTCGTTGGTTGGCCGCTCCCATTGTTGCCACTGTATCAGAGGAAGTACAGTACCATCAATAACCTGCGAAGTTGTCCGTCTCCTTCCATGATCCATCTACATAGCACCGATGTCCAATAAAAGAGGATTGCAAAGGGTTTGAACGTGGGAGGGATGTGTAATGATGTGTTTGGCTATTCGGGACAATAGTCTCTTCCTCCACCTGTGCCTTTTCCCAAGCCTGAGATTCCGAATTAGCCAAACGCACTACCTCAGGAGACTTCTTATCAATATTCTCGAAAATTTTGGCATTTCTAGCCTTCCAAATGTACCATAGTATCCAGGGATATGAATCATTATGATTCTGTTTTGCTTGCCTCCAGAATAAGTAATCCATGTTTGTAAGCAAAGATGCCGAGGGAAATTGTGGTCCTGATGGAACCTGGGATAAAGCCCAAACTTGTCGTGCAGGTGGACATTCGAAAAGAACGTGATTTATCGTTTCTTCCCCAGTTCCACACCTAGCACAGACTACATCACAGTTAATACCCCGATTATTGAGATTAACTGATACCGAAATACAACCAGTGAGTGCCTGCCACATAAAGTGTTGAATTTTTGAAGGACATTTGATCTTCCAGACCTGAGCCTGTAGTGGGATACAGTCAGGGCCATAAACCGGAGAATAAGCCAAAGTAGGGTTTGGAAGGCGAACCGTGTGGTATCCTGATTTCACCGTATATTTGCCATTCTTTGTAAAATGCCAACCGATGGTGTCCGAAATCAAGTTATGACCTAAGGGTAATGCTGAAATCAGTGCCACGTCCGTGAGATCGAAGTTAGCTGATAATTTATCGATATCCCATGATCTTGTCCGATGATCATGGGATATTTATGTACGTTTGAATGTAAAGATAATGTAAGAATATATACACTTTTAGCGAAGAAATAATAAATCTATCCTAGCATGCTTATTTCTATTGATATTACAAGTTTGTCATACTCAGGTTTTAAATGTAGTACTTCTGCATGCATATGAGGAAAAGACTGATCCTAGCCCCCAAAAAAATGTGTACTTTAAAAGCTCAGTTTACTGATTAACAGAATAAACCCTAAATATTTATATAGTACATTACTGTTTTCGAAAGATAATTGCGATTTCATACACATGCAATACACTTTCAATACTTAGTCACCATAAGATGTTGAAATTTACCAATATGTCACGTTAAATGTATTCAAGTAATTCAGATAACCAATTAAATTCAAATCCCTTTCGCATTTATTCATTTCTCTCTAACAATTAGTAACAAATAGAAACACGCATTGTATTATACATGTAATTCTATGTATATGTGTGGGACGGTATATATAGCCAATTAATGATGCTGTAAAAACAAACTCACAAGAGAAAAGAAAGAAAAAAAAAAAACTACATTTCAGAAATACAGAAAGAAAAAAGATGACAATCAATTATAAGTTGCTTGTTGTGGTTTTCATTGGAATTGTGTGTGCCAATGTTGGCGCAAGGCAACTCAAAAATGTTCCCGAATCTACCAAACTCATGGATCCATACTTAAAAGACATAGATCCTATTTGTGCTGCTGGTGGCGGTGGAGGTGGCAGTGGAGGAGCTAGCGTTGAAGGTGGTACCGACAAGGGAGACAATGATAGTGCAAACGGCAACGGAGATGCAAATGGGAATGGGAATGGGAATGGACGCGCCGACTGTCTCGGAGGCAGATATGTTGGAGGTGGTGGTGGCGGTGGAGGCGGAGGTGGAGCCGGTGGCGGTTCTGGCGGAAGTAGTGGTAGTTACTTTAATGGAAGTGGTAGCGGTTTTGGCTATGGAAGCGGTAATGGTAGTATTAGTAGCACTGGTGAGTATTCAGCGAGTGCAGGAGGTGGTGGCGGTGGCAAAGGTAGTGGTGGTGGTGGCGGCACTAATGGTAGCAGTGGTAGCGGTAGTGGAAGCGCAAGTGGTAGTGGCAGTGGTAGTGGAGGAGCTAATGGCCCTGGTGTGTCTATAAGTGTAGAAGGTGCTGGCGGCGGTGGTGGTGGCGGCGGCGGTGGAGGCGGTGGTGGTATTGGTGGTAGCGGAAGTGGCAGTGGTAGTGGCAGCGGTAGCGGAAGCAGCAGTGTTTATACTTATACTTTATATCATTGAAGTTTAAATGGTATCTAGTACTATGTGTGTATCCTTATTCTAAGCTTCAATATTTAACATCCTTAACATTGGGTGATAATCTCTTTAATCCCGTGCTCATCTTATGTATAATATGTCCATGGAAAATGTATACTGGGATATATAAGCTTTTTCTTCATATCATAATATGTTGATCCCAATATTATACGTTTGTGTATTAACGAAGTTTCGCAGTGAATTAAAATTAAGTAAATCCGCATAGTATTTGTTAAAATTATTCCTTCAAAACAATATCGTAAATCCGAGGTTTAACTATATGAACTATATATCCTACAACAATTTACAATATCGGATTAACAAAAACGATAAAAACATTTTGACGAACAGAAGATTCATAAAGATACCTTATAACTCGTATATCTCAATCTGCAGAACATCATATTTAAACCCTTGGCCATTGAGGACTCACAACCTACGAATACGATAAACAAAGAATCATGTTTCTGGTAACATTTGGCGAATTTAAGATCACAAATCCGTTTTGAAACAGAGGAAATATAATAACAATTCAATTTTTCTTTTTTAAGAAACAACGAGACTGACCTCGAGAGTGCTAAAGACCAGTCGCATTCGGCTGGCCACAACTGACGGCTCCTCCGCTTGTCCGGTCACCGCCATCTGCTCCAACTGAAGAGTTTTCACTGGCAGCCTACACTCACCCGATGATCAAAAACACATATTTCAGTCTTTACTAACATTTCATATTTATCTTTAAAAGGATTTAAGAAATTGCATAACCAAACCAACCCCGAATAAATTGATCTTACCATGCCATTCCTCTTATATAGTATGCATTGGCTATAACCGCGCAAAAGCCTCTCCATTTGCTTAGGATTTCACTGGAAACCGAAGGAGTCGATGACCATCGCACGACAGTTGGTTGCGGCGTACACAAGATCGTGATGAATACAATGCTAAGCCACAATATGCATTCATCTACCTGCATAATGAAAACCGCCAGCTCAAATTGACAAGGCAGCGCTAAGATCGAATATGACTTAGCTCATATCATTAACCGATGATATGAAAGTTCGTTGTAACTAACAAAGTAACTAACCTCGGACAACGAAATTTTGGATTTAGTCTGTGTGCTTCCGCCGTAACTCTCCATTCTTTCGATCTCTAAACCCAATTCTTTCATTGCCATTAGTTCTTTTCTCAAATCTTCATCTGTGCAACCGAGTGCGTATGCATTCACACCAGCGGAAATGAATTCCTTAATTATAACACAGAGAAAATTAAAAGATGGATATAAAGATCGAAAATAAAGCAAGGATGAATCAAAACAAAAACGAGGAAGTTACTTTTAAGGTTTCGCCTCCACCACGTTTAATCACGGTCCTATAACGTCTTAAAAGACTTATAGCTATGTTGCGTGATGAACGGTACTCATCATCCGGTGAAATCGAGTTGTTGCGTGAGCGACAAAACTTGATGACATAAAAACAAAACAAATACAAAAAGCTTAGAAGCTGTATATATGGATGTAAAAGTTGTATCCAAGAATTACTAACCATCCATCTCCATCGATGCTGAATTTGACCTTTTGGAGAAAAAGATGAATGATAACATTCTACATTACTCCAAGGAACTATTGATCTTGGAGAGACAGAACAGCTAATCAAAGGACCAAAGGCCACGGTCTTGAATCCACGCAAAGCGGCTTTGCCTCTAATAGGGATATGGAATTTGTCGATAGTTCCCGAAGGATACGCAGCTAACATTTCTTAACCATATCAATGAAACAGTGCCTTAATCTGCAAAAGAAAGAAGCTTTTTTCTTTAAAGAACAACTATTTTAGGGGTTAAGATGTATAAGATTCATTTGCCCAAAAAAAAGATGTATAAGATTCTAAGAAATTGATGTTCTAGAAAACAAATTCAGCTTACATGTTGAAATTGAAACCCTAATGTTATCTCAATCCACTCTTAGAGAATTCTACAAGTGAAAAAAAAAAAAAACTCAATTGAATTGGAGATTAGCTAAATTAAAAGCTTCGATCTTTAGAAAGTCTCAAGAATCTCCTAATCACTAACCAGAAGCTAGTTATGATCATTTATATTCATCTGAGATTAAAAGGCAACATATGAACAGAAATGGCTTACCTTTTGAGAAACCCAGATACAGATACAGCAATTCATATGCGAATCTTCAGTGTTTTTTATGCAAAGAATTGGATGAAGCAGAAGCTATAGATACAGACGTGTATGTATGTAATAGACTGAGAGGAGAATTTGAAGCCACCAATAATTTGAATGGCTGCCAAAAAAAAAACATCAAATTTTGAATCAATACAGAAAAAGATTTTTTTTTTGGTGGGGCACTAGACAAAAAACAGAGAGAAGCAAACGGTGTCGTTGAGAGAACTTTCAAGTTTTACCTTGTCAGTTTCTATCTCAATTCTGATCCCAAATCAATTTTTATGTTTCTTGTGAACATAAAAAAAGCTGTTTTTTTACGTTGAAGAGTCAATCCAACTTGATCCTCTTTCCTTCTTGATTCTTTTACTCTCCATCATCATTCTCACTTGAGAAGCTTCATCCCATAGTCCCATATCCGCGTACATGTTGTACAACAGTACATAAGGTGTTGAGCTCTCTGGTTCGAGTCTCGACATTGCTTCAGCTGCAACATGTGCGAGCCCAACATTATTATAAATCCTGCAAGCATCTAATAATGCACCCCATACCGTCTTGTCTGGCTCGAAAGGCATACTATTTATCACATCCATGGCTTCCTCAAACTGCCCTTGTCCACTGATTACATTGACCAGGGAGGAATAATGTTCCATCTGCGGCTCGATCTTGTACTCATTCACCATGGAGACGAACTGTGCTTTTGCCTCATCAACAAGTCCCGCGTGAGCACAAGCGTTCAGAACCGTGACGAATGTTATGTGAGAAGGAAGTATCCTGTTGCTTTTCATTGACCAGAACAGATTCAAGGCCTCGGAGGCATTACCATGAAAAGCATACCCTCCTATCATTGCATTCCATGTGATTACTTCTCTTTTGAGTTTCATTTCATCGAAGATTCTCCTTGACTCTATTATTAAGCCGCATCTCGAATACATAGTGATAAGTGCGTTGTGGATTGGAACGTCGGGGATCACAGTCTTGAAAACGATTTGGTGCATCTGCATTCCTAAGTGCAGATTCACAAGCCCAGTTGATACACTGAGAAGAGATGTAAGAGTATGCGGGTCAGGCTTCTCCCCTTCAATATTCATCCGGATAAACACATCAAAAGCTTCTTTGTATTCCTTGTTTTTCTCATAAGCTGCTATGATTGTGTTCCACGAGACTGTAGTTTTCTCCGGCGTTTTTTCAAAGTAGTGACGAGCAAGCTCTACATTGCCAACACTAGCATAACCTGAGACCATCATGTTCCACGAGTGTGTATCGCGGTTTGGCATTTCCGAAAACAGATCAAAAGCATCTGCCATCCTAGAAACGTGTACGTATCCATCAATCATAGTGTTCCAAGAAATCGTATCGCGGTCTTTCATCTGATCAAATAACAACCGCGCAGAGACCACATCACCCACTTTCAAGTAAGCTTTGATCATCGAATTCCATGACACAACATTTCTACGAAATCTCTCTCTAAACTCTCCTCTATAATCATCATCATCATCACAAAGATTCGGAATCTGATCAAACAAACGTCGAGCTGCTTCAACTTCTCCTCTCTGTCCATATCCAACAATCAAAGTATTATAAGCATAAACCAAATCTTCCCTTCCTGAATCTAAACTCCCATATTGACTTAAAACCCAAGCAGCTTCTTCAAGTCTCTCATTTTTAATAAGACCAGCCACAAGTGCACATAAAGAAGACGAATCCTTCTCAGGCATTCTCCGAAACAACTCAACCGCACGATTCACTTCACCGTTATGACAAAAACCAGTAATCATAGCACTCCATGACACACCATTTCTCTCAGGCATATTCTCAAATAACAAGAAAGCTTCACTTATCCTCCGATTCTTCGCATAACCACTAATCATCGTGTTCCAAGAAAAAGAATCCCTTGAAGGCATCTCATCAAAAAGCTTTCTTGCTTCTTCAAGAAACCTAATCCCACCACACGAAACATAACCCGAAATCATCGCGTTCCAAGTCACAACATCTCTCTCAGGCATTTCGTCGAACAGTTTCCGTGCTTGAGTCATTTCCCGCCTTTTCACATAACCGCTTATCATTGTATTCCATGTCACAGTGTTCCTCGCATTCAATTTCTCGAAAATCTCTCTAGCTTCGGCGATATAACCTGATCGTATCATCTGGTTTAACTCTTTGTTCGTCGCTCGAAAACCCAAGCTTGACGAAATTGAAGAAGAGAAAGAGTTTGCGCATAAACATATAACACATGATGATCGATACACCTTCCTGAAAACCAACAAGATACTTCGTGATCGGATCATCGTCGTCTCCGGCGAAATTTTCAGCGATCAAAACTTAAAAAGCCTCTCTATCTAGCTTTGAAATTAGATTCGGGTAAAATTGGTTTAAGATAATGTATTAACATTCTTCGGTTTAACATTTTTGAACCGGAAATAATTCGGTTCAATCCAGATAGTCATACTTCGCGTACGAGTGAAAAGCTTTGTAGTATACACGAAATTCAGAAAACTCAGAAGCATACATTCAAGGTGAAGAGATTCAGAATCCGACAAACAAAGGAACTTAAAATACATGGAAGAGTACAAATCCAAGGAAATAACCTTCAACTTGCATCAACTCATGTTTGCAACCTAGCAGGTAAATGACAAAGAACTTCAGTAATGTTCATGAAGCTTAGACACAACAGCTACCGCTACACATATCTATATCCACATGTAACATGAGAACATAACAACTGCTTTTAGAAGTGACCAATAGAAAAGCTGATCAACCTCAAGGATGTCTTAAGAAAGCATTTCCAAAAAGCTTTTGTCCAATCTCCCATCATGCAACATATTAGTGACCAAGCCAATAGTTGAAGCATCTCCAGCAAACCCGCAACTCCTCATTTCTTTGATGAGTACAGCCGATGCAGCTTTGTCACAATCTCTAAGGCGTGCTCTAATAAGCGTATTATAGGTACCGCTACTTGGGAGAGGCCCGTTTTCTTTCATTTTATTGAACAATGCATCTGCTTCCTCCTTTAAACCTTTCCTACAAAATCCTGAGATCATTGTGTTGTACGCTACAACATTAGGCGTCACTCCTTTAAGGCTGAGACTAGAAAATAAATCCCACCCATCTTCTACCTTCCCAGCCTTGCACATCCCATCAATCATAGTAGTATATATGAAAATATTAAGTTCCATTTCACTCTTTTGCATATCTTGGAATATGACTATTGCTTCCTCTAACTTCCCATTATTACAAAGTCCATCCAACAAAATGTTGTATGTCATAATACTGCGAGGCACACCATCAGATTCCATCTGTTTGAGTACTTTCTGGGCATTATCACAATCTCCAGCTTCAAAAAACCATTGAATAAGAGTGGTGTAAGTGACTGTGTTGCCAACCAATCCTCTTTGAGACATCTCCCCGAAGAGTTCCATAGCATTCTTAACTCTCTTAGACTTACAAAATCCCTTTATGAGAGTACTATATGTCACTACATCTGGGTAACAATCCTTGCTAATCATCAAATCAAACATTTGCTTAGCCTCCTCTAGGCGATCATGAATGCAAAACCCGTTGATCAATGAACTGTAAGTGACAATATCAGGAGCTATAGACCTTTGGACCATTTCCTTGTACAATTGTTCAGCCTCTAAAAGCTTCCCCTCTTTTGCAAATGCATCGATCAATGCATTGAACGTAACTACATTGGGAGTAATTTTTCTCTTGATCATATCCCTCAGTAGTCCAGCAGCATCTGCCCATCTTCCATAATTACAAAGGCAACTTATGAGGGAGCTGTAGGTAACAACATCTGGTCTAGTTCCTTTGTTGTCCATTTCATTGAACAGTTTGAGTGCATCATCCACATTTCTGTATTTGCAAAGGCCATCAATGATTGTGTTGTAGATAACAACATTGGCCTCTATTTTCCCTGCTTCCATCTTCTTGAGCAGATTTAAAGCCAAATCAATATCACCTCTCTTGCATAGTCCATTTAGAACCGCACCATAAGTAACCAAATTTGGTTGGCATCCTTTCGCAACCATCCGTTCAACTAAAGCCACCGCTTCAGAAGCTCTGTTGTGGAGAAAAAGTCCATGGATTAGAGTTGTAAATGTCACAGTATTAGGTTGATATCCCATTTCCACCATTTGATCAACCAAAGCTACTGCATCAGAAATCCTCTTCCCGTGACAGTATCCATTGAGAAGCGACGAAAGCGTGACAATGCTGGGCTCATAGCCAAGTTTCAACATCTTCCCAAGAACAGCTAAAGCAAGAGAGAGTTGAGAGCGGCGGCAAAAACAGTTAATCAAAATACTATAAGTATAGTGATTATGTGAAATTCCCAGATTTTCCATTTGCTCGCCCAGAGAGATGACAACATCAAACTTCTTCATCTTAGCAATGGCACTCAACAATTTACTGAACTCAATAATGGAAGGAAAGGGACGGGACTTGACCATCTCACTGAACAGATCAATAGCATCATCTAACTTAATATCACGAAGCCCATTTCTCAAAATCTCTCTGTAATCGTAACTGGCACTAGACAAACCTCGTCCCCTAGAGTAACTGCAAAGACTAAACAATGGAGAGGCAGTTCCAAGATTACCGTTCTCCAGAATATGCTGATGAGTAAATCTCTTTGCCTTTAACGCAATCAATCTTCTCATCTTCTCAACTGAGAGTACACCAGAGAAAAGTACAAAGAGACACACCAAAATCTGCAGAATCAACAAAAAAAAAGATTTGGTCACATTAAAAGTTAACAAAGTGCCACTAATTTGGTAACACGACAAGAAGCCACTTCGATTTTTAAAAGTGTTGAGTTTGGCTGTAAAGGCTATAGCTTTACACAGTAAAAGATCAATCGTCACTACCCTAACAAGAAAAGATGATTTTGAAGAACTCAGAACAAACTCCGGTCACCGGGTAATTCAAATTTTCTTCACATTATCGAAAAGCCCAATCAACAAAACTAAACAAAACCCTAAATTTCCATGAAGCCAAATAAATATAGAAACTAGAAAGAGTAAAATGAAGAACCTTTGGTTCCCCAGACGATGATAATCTGCAGATCGCAACTTCTGGCGAATCCCCAAAACCAGACTTCAACAAGCTTTTGAGTAATAAATCTTTAACCGGTTAAGTGACGGTCTTGGATTCAGAGCCGGTTAATATCGGTTCTGAGAAATCATTCGGAGTGTTTTTGACATGTCCTCCAGCAAAATCAAACCGAAAAGGGGTGATCAAACCGCTTTATTCCAAATCCGATTTACCTGAGCTTTAGAATAGAGTAACTCAGTTAAATCGGATTTTACAGTCAGGTAAATTTCGATTTTACAGTGATTTGACCGGGAAATAATTCGTGTCAATTCAAACATTCCCGGTCTTACAGTATTTGAACCGGGTTTGATACTCACTTCAAATGTGTCGTTAAGTAATCTACGAGTATAAAGATAAAAATGATCAATATAATCTCTGTAAATTGTTTTTCTCAGTGGAAATTTCTTAAGCAACTGGTTCTTATTTCTATCTTATACAACTATGCTTTGGTTTACATAATTTCGCATACGATTTTTATTTGTCTTTTGGACCAGTAGCAGACCAGAGAACAGGATCACGTCTAAGTAGTCTTTTGCTATTTGCTGCTGTCAGTAACATCACACCGAGGAATATCAAAACTGAGATAGATGAGAAGATAAACATCAACACCGAAGCGACATGGTGGTTCACCTCTTGCGCGTATTGAACCGAGTCTAAAGCGAGAAAAGTGATAGGGAACGAGTAAGCCCACCACGCGACATTGAATCTTTTTATCGACTTCTTTAAAAGATTTGGCCTACAAATCTGAAAATGTTAACAAAAAAAAAAAAGAAGGTAAAATTTCTTGTCATGCGGGTTTTTTTTTTTTTGTTTCTTGGTGTATTGTAAACTTACCAGGGACATGAAGATGAAGAGCGAAAGGAAGAATAACATCTTCGCTATATTGTCAAAGGTTCCGGAAATAGAGTTCCAAGCTAGACTTGCCGTGGCTGGTGCGGCGAAAAACAAGAAGAAAACCGGTCTCAACGTGGTAGGAAAATTGTTTCCGCCTGGTAAGCGTTGATAAAGTGTGACAAAGATAACCAAATAGTGAACCATTCCGAGTGAGAACAAGCATAGAGCACACTCTTTCCAACCCATCTCTGCTGCTCCCCTTGCAGCCACTAGGTTTGCGATTACTGATACTTGGCTTGCGGGGTTTGCCATTATCGACAAAAACCTCTTCTCTGTTGTGAACCATTGGCCATAAAGTTTTGTGTCTAGTGTCAAGACCGGAACAGCAAAGATCCAGAATAGTGTTTGATACAAAACGCTATGTGGTTCTATCATAGGAGCTGATTGAAGCAATAGAAGGAATGAAATGGATGGAGCATAAAGATAGTTCACTCCAATATAGTGCACAAACTCCTCCTTCACCAAGTCAAATAAGAAAACACACTTGAAGGTATACAAAAAACAGAGTGATACTTGTGTTGTAAGTGCTAGGTACCATAGGAGATAATACGCCATAGACGGGAGTTCGCTATGCAAATGGACCATAATCTTCCACAACAATGCTTGGCTACTGAGAGAAAGGCTTATTCTGAAATATCCCGCATGGAGACTACTCAAAACAGACATCAGGACAATGGGTTCGGCATCTGCGAGGTTAGTCTTCCTCTCTTTGCGCTTCGATTTTGGGTTATCAATCATGATATGAATTTCTTGACTAGGAATTTCCATCTCGGTATATCGATGAACTTTATGGCCAACCTTATTTTGCTCTTTGTTGTCCTAACCTTAAGAAAGAGTTCATGTACATAGGTATTAGGCAGAGAAATCAAAGGCAATGGAAATGATTTAATGAAAACACAAGTGATTTTAGTGTTGGACAAAGATGATACTTGTAATGAAGTCTCACAATGATAGGACGCACTTTAATAAACTTTTGGCAAGTTGAATAGCTTGTACAATACATATCACCATTTTTTGTTAATTAATTTTTTTGACATCAACACTTTTTTTTATGAAGCAACACTTCTTGTTTGAGCTTCATGAATAAAACATAAATCCATTTCAATTTATCATTTTATAAAAAAAAAAAAGGAAAGTGTGACCAAAAAATAAGGAAAAAGATTTTGATATCGAAAATATTGCAAATTTCATACTTTTTGAGTTATATATTTCTTGCTTTTAACTGCTATCATAATAATTTCTTTCGACTGATTTATAACTATGTTTAAGTATTAGTTCCCTAAAACCCATACAAAATACTAATCGAAATATAGGTTATACTATAATTTGAATAAACCTGGATATTATGCAGCGAAACGATTTAAAACTGCTTAACACTTCAAGTGTCGTGTTTCGCCAGTGTCCACACGCAGATCGTGCTATACTAATGTCGTTGAGATTCCTTCTTAACTCTCTCGAACAGATTGCTTTCTGCTGATTCTGGGTTGTGGATCCTCGTTTCACCTAACTAACGTTGACCTTTTGCCCTTCTCAATAAGGGAGATAATAATGTTTGGTTTACGTGAAGCTTCCTTATATAAAGAATTCATGCGAATCCTAACATCCTTTTTTACTACGCCACGACATATATTATTATACAATTGTTATATCTTATATTTAGAAAATCTTTATAACCTCACCAACACTTGAATGTCGTTGTTGTGCTTCCTATGTTGACAGAAATTACGTATAACGCAAAGAGCCAAAGACATATGATTAATCTATAATCAGTGTTTTGTAAGCCAGACTCATGCCTCATGGATCCAAAATCTGATAATATTTTTAATTTTGGTAAGAGTATTCCAAAAGAGATTTTCTAAAAAAATATCCATTTGGTAAATGGACGATAGTAAACTATCTATATTTTCAAACAAGTTGTGAACGAATATTTCAACTATCTATTTAAATTGTATGGTTCAACCAGTTTCTTATTGGTCCCCAACAAAACAATTCAAACTCTTAACCACTTGAAAGAGTGCTACCAATCAAATCCTTAAAGTCGCTCATTTGATTGGGACCTGCGACTCTGCGAGGCGGCATAAAAGCCGCGTGATGGTTAGCGTTTGCGTTAAGGCCCAATGATCATGAGCTATTTTGTATTTAGAAGATTTTTTTTTTGGCAATATTTAGAAGAACTTTTTGGGGTAATTATATCACTCTTAAAAATTTGGCCACAAAACAATTTATTAAAAATTAAGGCAATGAAATATACAAGGACTACTGTTATAAATACGGAAACTTGCGATCACATTGGACCTCGGTGAGACTCCTCACGAATTGTAAAATCGTAGTTTGACCTTATTTGAACTAAATTTGAAATAAAGGAAAAGAAAAAAAAAAGTAAACTTAAATATAATCCACGAAGGAAAAGGAAAAAATAAAACAAGAGTATTTGAAGTTTAAGGGCTTGACTGGTTTAAACGCAGCGGTTGCGGTTGCGGTTGCGAGAGTTTGCGGAAGCGGGCGGTTGCGGTTTTAAGCGTTATTTAGTGTTTTGATCGACTGGTTTAGCGGTTGAAAACGGATGCGTTTGCGGGAGATTTACGACTGGTTGATCAGCGGTACAATAGCGGTTAAACCAAAATTTACCAAAATAAATGTAATATATAATTGTGGAAAAATATTAAAACATCAAAAACTATATTTATGAAAAAGTATAAAAATTTAAAAATAATTAATAAATAAAAAATCCACTTTTTTTTTATTAAACATGATTAATAATTAAAAACCATAAATAACTACTAGATTATTATTCAAATATTAAATAAATGAATTTTATAGTGAAACACAAATAATTATTTATATTAAAAAATTAAAGTTAAATAATAATTATTATTTGAAAATTAATGTGAATATATGTAAGATTTAATAATATATATCTTAATTTGCATATTTTCCTTTTTTTAGTTTCTTTCCTTTTTTAAACCAACCGCAATCGCCCGCAACCGCAAACGCTTGCGGGAAGGAGCTTTTGAAATCCAGCGATTTTGAGCGGTTTGAAGCGGTACGGAGCGGTTTCCATGATTGGTACCAACTGCTAACAACCGCAACCGCCCGCTAACAACCGCTAGGCGGGTGATAGCGGGAGAACCAATCAATACCAAGTCGTTTCTTGTTTGTCTATATATATGACGAGGCAGGTCAAACTTGAAAGTTAGAACCCTAATTTCTAGTTGCAGGCTTGCAGCTCTTTTACATCGATCTCTTCTTCCTTGGCATATCACAATGATGACGTTACAAATTTCGTCCTTGTCCCTTCACCAAAAAAAAAAAAGTTCGTCCTTGTCCGGTCTTCCATGGGATTTGGTAGAGGAGATACTCACTAGAGTTCCAGCTACATCTCTAAAACGACTACGATTTACTTGCAAACGATGGAACGTTTTATTCAATGATAAGAGATTCACCGAGAGGCACTATGATAAAGCAGAAAAACAGTTTCTGTTGGTCATGTTAAGGATGTATAAGGTTTGTTCAATGAGCGTAAATCTGCATGGCCTTCACGACAATATTGATCCATCAATAGAGGTTAAAAGTGAATTAAGCCTAATTGATCCATATTATAATCCAAGAATTTCCGTAGCTCAAGACTTTCATTGCAACGGCTTATTGCTATGCATAACTAAGGATGGACTTGTCGTTTGGAACCCGTGTACAGGTCTTACCAGGTGGATTCAAACTGAAATTTATTACACTAGAGGCGAGAAATACGCTATCGGATACGAAAACGACAAATCATGCTATAATTACAAAATCTTGAAGTTCCGTGATCTTGAAGCTTTTGATTTGGAAATCTACGAGTTTAAATCTAATTCATGGAGGATTGTTGGTAACGTCACTCCAGACTTCAAGGTATCACCAAATGGCGTATCTTTAAAGGGAAACACTTACTGGATCGCTTCACATAAAAAAGTACACGAAATAATCGATGATTTCTTAATAAGTTTTGATTTTACAACAGAGAGATTTAGTCCACGTATGTGTCTTCCGTTTAAGGGTCGTTATTATCAGGATATTGTCTCCCTATCTTGTGTTAGAGAAGAGCGGCTTTCAGTATTCTTTCAGGACAAAGATACATTAAAGATAGAGATATGGATGTCAAATAATATTAATGAGACCAACGCCATGTCTTGGAGCCAATTTCTTAAAATTGATTTAAACACTCACCGATTTGAGACTTCTCTAAGTTTTTTCATCGACGAGGAGAATAAAGTGATCGTGTGTTGTGATAAAGAGTACGATGATATTGACAATGTGGTCAACAATATGGTATACATTATTGGAGAGGATCAATATTGGAGAAAAGTGAGTATTGGACAAGGATCGATACCACTTCGGCCACGTATGTTCAGTTATGTTCCAAGTTTGGTTCAAATCTAGCAATATATGGAGATTCGTTAATTTCTTGAATCTCCTTTTTTTTTTTCCATGTCCTTGGACTAATTAATGAATTGTTACTTTTGAGGATCGTTTCTTTTTTTGCATTACTTTAAATTTATAGATAGTTGTATATTAGTTATTAACGCTAAAATTTACGGTCAATGTAGCATCGTATCGTATATTGGTATGAATTGAGGGAATAATTCGTAAGAAAATAAAATAAAGTCATCCATCTATTTACGAAATGATATATACATATATATATTTCAACCATTTATTCGTATGTCAGCGTTTGCGTCGAAAGGCGTTTGTAAGGCCCAACAAATCAAATATAATCCACGTTAGGAAAAAGGAAAAAATAATAAACACAGAAAATATAATCGACGTAGATAAGGAAAAGTATGTGAAGTGTACGTCGTCGTTTCTTCTTTGTCTATATATGACGAGGCAAATCAAACCTTAAAGTCAGAAGTCAGAACCCTAGTTTCTAGTTGCAGCCCTTTTACATCGCTCTCTTCTTTCTTGGGCCATTGCAATGATGAGCTTACAATCTTCTTCCTTGTCTTGTCTTCCATGGGATCTGGTAGAGGAGATTCTCACTAGGGTTCCGGCTACAGTCTCTAAAATGATTACGGTCTACATGCAAACAATGGAACGTTTTATTCAATGATCAGAAATTTACAAAGAAGCACTTTGATAAAGCACAAAAACAGTTTATGGTTGTCATGTTGAGGGATTTTAGGTGTTTTTCAATGAGCGTTAATCTGCATGGACTTCACGACAATATTGATCCGTCTATAGAGGTTAAAGGTGAACTTATCCTAATCGACCCTCGTTTTAATTTCTTTAAAAACGCCATTAATGTATTTGATGTCTTTCACTGCAGCGGCTTATTGCTATGCAAAACCGTGGAAAGACGACTCATCGTTTGGAACCCGTGTACGGGTCAAACACAGTGGATCGAAACCAATCACGAAGGAAACATTACGTATGCTCTCGGATACGAAAACAACAGATCATGCTATAATCACAAAATCCTGAAGTTCTCTAATGATTTTGATCATACTTTTGATTTGGAAATCTACAAGTTTAAATCTAATTCATGGAGAGTTCTTGGTAACATCACTCCAGACTTCAGAATATTACTAGATGATGGCGTGTCTTTAAAGGGAAACACTTACTGGATCGCTTCACATAAAGAAGTAGAAGGATTAGTCTATGATTTCTTAATAAGTTTTGACTTTACAACAGAGAGATTTGGTCCACGTGTGTGCCTTCCGTATAAGGGTTTTTGTTTTCAGGATACTGTCTCCGGCCCTATCTTGTGTAAGAGAAGAGCGGCTTTCGATATTCTTTCAGGACGACGATACATCAAAGATGGAGATATTGATGTCAAATAATATCAGTGAGACCAAAGCCATGTCTTGGAGCCATTTTTTTAAGATTGATTTAAACACTCATCGGTTTGGGACTGATGTAAGTTTCTTCATCGACGAGGAGAATAAAGTGATCGTGTGTTGTGATGAGGATGACGATGACATCAAGGGTATTGTATACATTATTGGAGAGGATCAATATTGGAGAGAAGTGGATATTGGACAAACTTCACGTCGGCTACGTATGCTCAATTACGTTCCAAAGTTTGGTTCAAATCTAGCAATATATCGAGATTAGTTAATTTCTTGAATCTCCTTTTTTTTCCCTTTCTCATGTCCTCCGACTAGTTAATGAATTATTACTTTTATGGCTCTTTTCTTTTTTTTGCATTACTTTTTATCAACGCTGAAACTTACATTTAGGGATGGGTATAAGCCGGATACCTAGATTTTTTTGCTATACCCGTTACCCAACTTGGTCTGTATGAGTCGTTTAAAATTTGATATATACATATGTACTTGACATGCTTAAAAGTACGAGTACTTGGTTTAACCGGTATTTGCCAAAAAATAGCTAATCCTTACTTGACTCAGTTCCGACTTGCTACCCGCACATCAGTAAAAAAGTTTTGTTGGGACTTTTGAGGCTGTCAAATTTTAGTGGTAGTTATTCTCCTCTTTTACAAGAAGACATTTCCAGCTTTTTTTTGTCTAGTTATGGGAAAGAAATAAGCTTGACAATTTAGGCTTTTATGTTCAAATGAGTGGGTTTTTTTTTGATAGCGTGTCTAATTATTATAACTATATAAAAAAAAAATCCAATAACGTTTTGATTTCTCATAAATAAACGTCTTCGAGAACCGGATGTGGGAATGGGATTGCATAACTTTATATTATTGCTTTACAGAAACGGAGCAAATAGTTAAAAGATTTTTTGATACTTGATAGTTGATACTTGAGTTGTACTTAAAGGTATTTAATTTTATTTTATTTTGGTTTTAATGTTAAAGCTATTTAAATTTGATATTTGTCATCCGCTTTATCTTGTATAAATACTTGTTTTTTTTTTCAAATCGGATACGAGAGAAATAACAGAACGGGTAAGAAATAAATAGTGACCATGTGAATAAACGAAAGAAAAGTTTTTCATACTCTGAAACTTTTTACTGTATTATTAATAATCTTTCCAATTAGATAGTGGCTATATTTATACGGTATAAGGAACATTCTAGACCTCTTTCCAGTTTCTTTTGGTTAAGGATCTCATGACAAATGTTAAGTATTCAGTCTCTAATGATAAGAGAGAAGCATACAAGACATTTTTCAGAATCTTGGCATTTGCAGCCTCTGCATTCAATCAGAGCATAGTTGATGCAAATGCCGAGTTTCTGAAAAATGTGCAACCCGGAGCTTACAATGCAAAATAGCCTACGATGTTTTGGAGAACAACTCTGGTGATGAAGCTAGCAAATATAGAAAACAACGGTTCCAGCATGAAAGAAGTTTAGTTGGCTGGTTGAGGAAATTAAATATCTAAGAGACCAGTTGCACACTTTGGATTTGAAATTATCAGGCTCAAGCATTATGAAAGAATACTTGAAGTTAACATGTAAGGTATGATTAAGGAAAATCAGAGAATACAGAACAAATATAATTTTTTTTTTTTTTGCTTTCTGTCTTTAGCTAAGTAGAAGTGATTAGTTTAATCTCTGCAAATTGTAACAGAGTTCTTGTTTTTATCTTAGGGGTAGACTAGGTTTGATTACAAAGTCGCGTTGAGCGGTAATGCTTTTTGCTTGTCTTTTGGACCTGTATCAGAACCGAGGACAAGATCACGTTTGAGTAGTCTATTGCTGTTTGCTGCTGTCAGTAACATCATACCAAGGAATACCAAAACTGAGATGGATGAGAAGATAAGCATCAAGCCAGAACCAATCGGGTCTTTCACGTCTTGTGCATACTCAACCGAGTCTAACGCAAGAAAGGTGAGGGGGAACGAGTAAGCCCACCACGCGACATTGAAACGTTTCATTGATTTCTTGAAAAGATTTGGCCTACAAACCTGAAAATGTTAACAAAAGGTAAGTAAAATGTCTTGTCATACAATTTTGACGTTTCAATCTTGTCTCGTAGTGTGTCGATAACTTACCAAGGACATAAATATGAAGAGTGAAAGGAAGAACAACATCTTTGATACCGTATCGAAGGTTCCACAAATAGAGTTCCAGGCTAGACTTGCCATGGCTGGCGCCGCAAAGAACAAGAAAAAAATTGGCCTTAACTTGGCTGGGAAGTTGTTTCCACCTGGTAAGCGTTGATAAAGGGTGACAAAGATAACCAAATAGTGAACCATTCCGAGTGAGAACAAACACAAAGCACACTCTTTCCAATCCATCTCTGCTGCACCCCGTGCAGCCACGAGGTTTGCGATTACTGATACTTGGCTCGCAGGGTTTGCCAGCATTGACAAGAACCTTTTCTCTGTTGTGAACCACTGGCCATAAAGCTTTGTGTCTAGGGCCAAGACTGGAACAGCAAACACCCAGAATAGTATTTGATACAAAACGCTGTGTGGTTCCATCACCGGAGCTGACTGAAGCAAGAGGAGCCATGAAATGAATGGAGCGTAAAGATAGTTTACGCCGATATAGTGCAAGAACTCTTCCTTCACTTTGTCAAAGAAGAAAATACACTTTAAGGCATACAAAAAACAGAGTGAGACTTGTGTTGCAAATGCTAAGTACCACAAGAGATGAAACGCCATAAATGGGAGTTTGCTATGCAAATGAGACATGCTTGGTGAATCAGGTGCAATCATTATCTTCCACAGTAGAGCTTGGCTGCATAGAGAGAGGCTTATTCTGAAATAGCCCGCATGGAGACTACGCAAAATAGACTTGAGGACAATGGGTTTAGCATCAGCAAAGTCTGTTTTTCTCTCTTTGCTGCTTGATATTGGGTTATCAATTTTGATATGAGGAATTTCTAAACTCTCCATTTTGGTTAGTAGATGAAAAAAGAGGTGATTGCTTGTTTGGCTCTATGCTTTCCTAACCTTAGGATAGAGTTAATATATATAAGCAGAGAAAATTAAAGCTAATGGAGATAATTAGTTAGTACAAAACACGTGATTTAGGGGGAGTTAGTTAGTGCTGGACAAAGAAGATACCTAAATCGGTAATGGAATTTCTTAAGGATAACAACTTTTTTAGTAACTTTTGGTGAGTTCAGTAACTTGTGCAATACATCTCAATGTTACTTGTTTAAGCTTCATGAATACAACATAAAGCCATTCCTGTTGATCATTTTATTAATTAATCTATTATATAATATATATATATATATATACATATATTTCCTGCTTTACCTAACCGGTGCATTATAATTGAACAGAAATGTTAGGTTTTTCTATCATAGGTTAGTATATTGTTTACCACTATCTCTAAAGAAATTAAAGACTGATGGCAGCGACCCACTACTTATCAAAAATCCTTCTTACTTTCTATCAGATGTATTCAAAATTAAAGATAAGCAATTCTATTCTTGTAAAGATGATAAGCTTTTTGACAAAGAGTCAGATGTGTTCAGCTATTGATCAAGGCCAAGAGCCACTGGCACATCACCGTTTCATCAACTCTCTCTCTCACTAAGCCACGCATGCGTAGCTTCTATTTCACAAAACAATGCATAAAGCCTAATTATAGTCCAGGTTCAGTATTTATATGTAATTGCTTCAACTCAGTACTCTTCACTTTTTTTCTCACGTGCTTCTTCCTCGTTTCTCACGTGCTTCTTACTTCTAAAGTAAACTTGAGACAGCTTATCATTTTGTGAGTCATTGTAGCATTGTGCATTGAAGTGGTGTGCAAAGCAAGTCCTTGCAGTGTAAGATCAGCGATAAAAATTAAAAGTGATAATTTTTTGGGTAATTTTGAATTTATATAAAGCATTTGTATTGTATATATAGTGCATTCTTAGCTTTCACTTTATTTATTTGAATATGGGACTTAAGTATTCTTATGGGGTTTATGTGGTCATATGTACGTAGAGTGTGTTGTGCTGAAAATGGAAAAGACTTGAACTTCATTTTAAATTCAACGAAGGTGTTTGTAGTCAATTGGTTTTGTCAAGTTGAAGTCTGAGATCGTTTTTAATAGATTCTCTCTCTTTCTGTCAGCCACTCACTACGACATTTATATAATGTGCGGTTAGTGTAGACGCTTATCTTAGTTGTTTTGGTTTAGTACACCATGAGATTATCTAATGTTTGTACAATATCGGTGATTTGTACAATAATAAAGAATAAATGGTTAGAGATAATTCGATAAATGAGTCATAAGGCATATATGCTGAACTCTCTCACATGTAACTGTTGATAATGGTAATGAATAAACGGTTGAAGATGTTTGAATATAATGCATTTAGGGCCAATACCATAAATAGGAATATGAATGCTTAACCATTGAAACCTTTCCTTATATAGAAAACTTTGAAATAATTTGACGAAGTTGTGTTTTTTCCAAACACAGATGCATGCATCTTTTTCAGTACTTGCAATGTAGTCGTTTCCATTCAATTACAGAAAATGGAGTATATTATATGATCCGTGAAAATTATTCGAATCATATCATATCATTAAAATGGAGTATATATGCTCTACTATAAGCTTTACCAATCAGGCTCTTAGTATTAGAACTAAAAAGTAGATGAAATTAAACAACTTAGCATCAGAAAATTTACACAAAAGCAGGGAGAGTCTAAGCCAAGTCACCAACAACCAAAGGCTTTCGCTCTCAAAACACACAACACAAACAAAACTCTCTCACACAAAAACACATAACGAAAGACCAAACCAGTGTTTACATCTTTTACACAGCTTCTGCGAACCCAACCTGCTCGTTTCCGAAGTCAAAGACAGTGTGGTATTTGCCCATAAAAACATCTCCAAGTATCCTGTCACAAAATCAAGAATCAAAGATTAGAATTGTTAAAGGCAATAATAATCATCAGGTGTTTGTGTTTTGTGCCGAGAGATTTACCAGAGAGGTCCGCGAGGTGGGGGAATGTCAAGTGCGGTAAAGCCGCTAATGCATTGTGCCACTGGTCCTACTCCAATCTTCAGTACGTACTGTTGATTCCCACAAACGATATTAGTCACAAAATGTTACAAAAGGATCAAGTTTTGATCCAATTACATTCAGCTCTCAAACAAATACCTCTTCTGGAGCAAGATCAAAGACTTTGCCTCCAATGGTGAATGAAACAGTAGGCATTGTAGAGAGTTTTGAGCAGTCAACTGCAGACTCTCCGTTTGGACTAGGCATGCCCTCGCATATCTGTGAATTCAGAACAAAAAAACAATCTCATTGCCATTATTTCAAAATGACAATGTAATGTTATTGTAGTGGTAATGGACACTTCTTGTTACCTCATTAACATAGTTCACAATCCGCTCTAGAGTCATGTTCTGCCTCAATTGGCTCTGTATCCACACAACCGCCATTTCACATGCTGGACAACCCGCATCTCGAAGACCACTAGATGATTTGAAGTTTTCCTTGTCCACTACTGACTCAATTCCCATACTAAAAACATGATACAATACCACACAATAAGATAAGAACTGTGTACATATATAATTGTTATGTCTAGAGAAATTCATTGGAAACTTTACCTGACCCCGTGGGTGCCATCGAAAGCGCAAAGACCAATTTGTGAGCAGATCTTATTTGGTTGAGTCTGAAAGGAGTAAATGAGTTACGTTGCATATAAGGAAAAACATATATGATTCATCGCGTTCTGTATCATACTATCGATTTTCTTACCTCAGCTAAAAGTAAATCCAAAATGCTCTGTCCATATTGGTTAACAACAGTCTTGCACTGCTGGCTAACAACTCCAGATGCTCCAATAGCTTTGTTTATCAAAGCAATCACAGCCTAGAAAATACGGATGACTTCAAGACCAAGCATATACTCAAACAAACTGAAATGCTATAAACCCGCGACTCTTGCTTACCGTTGGCCCCGCAAGTAAAGATGTTCCAGAATCCGCTATCGCGGAACAGCCACTTCCACAGTAACCTGTATACAAGGGTAAATCAAGTTTTGAAAATTTAACTCTGTCCTCCTGTTAAAAACAACTTATGAAGGGAAGAAAAGGATTTAATACACGTACCAGTAGATTCACCGGCAATGAGAACCTCACCCATGTCGAACTATTACCAAAATAATAGCTTATGTGAGACGTGATTATGAAAATTTTATAGCAAACCAAGACAATGAATACAAAAACAAACCTGCCAGTAACCCCTTTGTGTCACAGGGACATATGTATGTTCTCCTCTGAAATGCTTTGGATCAACACCTCCAAATACGATTTCACCGCCTTCTTCACTCTTTGGGTCACGGTTAAGCCAAAACGAAAACACCGGCTGCTTGATAAGGCCTTGAGTGAGCATATTGTACCTGCAAGAAACAATATGTGTTGTCAGCACATCAAACATTACAAGAGTGTGTAAGTAAGTAGCCTCAATCCAAAACAAGACAAAATCGCACGCATACCAAACAGGAGTGGCATTTCCAACAGCGATCTCTTGGAATCCAAGACCAAGGAGACCATCAAATTTAGCCACCAGGAATGTTAAACCAGGCTCACTGGTTGTCTCAATAAACTCCTGAGAAGATAGGCAATGGACAGAAATTAAAGTCAATCATATAAACGTTACAAGTAGTGTAACAATAAAATACTAAATTTACCTGATCTTTGACAATCAAATCACCAACTGTGACAGCATCATAACTAAAGAAACCAGAGATTGATCCTGAGCCGTAATGTATTGCGGCACGTTTTCCTACATACATAGTTTTAGCGATATTGCATCTTGAGACAAAGCTACCTATGAAGATCTACTTAAATATCCATTGGGTGGTAACTATATCAAAATGCAAGAATCAAAAGAGATAAATAGAGCGTGTACCATTCTTTTTATATGTGCTTGAACGCGAAGACTTGTACTTGGCATGAAAGAAACATGACAGCTAGATAACAGAAAGAAAACACTTAAGTTTTCAATTAAACTAGGCACAATCAAATGTAGTAAAGTTACACATACCGAGAAAAAACACTTCCCTGATGGAACCCAAAGGTTAGAGCTTCCAGTGTCAAAAATGACAGTGAACTTCTGCGGAGGAGTTCCGATAGCAATCTCACCATAATACTGAGCATCCAAGTAGTTCTTGAGCGCGACAATGTCAGCATCTCCAGAATTATCTCTAAGATTGTTATTGTGCAAACCGAAAGAAGATCTCAAGGCCTCTTCTTGCTTGGAACCTAAGCGTGCTGCAAGTCGGTTATTAGGATCCAACTTCAGTTTTTTCAAGCCAACTCTGAATGTTCCATCATCATTGCTCTCAGACGAGGCGGACACAAACAACAGCAACGACACAAAGAGTGAAACCGTAACCGTTCTTGAGTCCACTCCCATTTTCACCTATTCATTAGTTAACCAAAAAAATGAAAGGTCATTTATAATACAGTGATCAACAAGATGATAAATAAGAGTTACACGAACATGCAAGACAACTAAGAGGACTGTTAATACTCGATGCTTTGTAACATAATTTTTTTTGTTTTTTTAGTTTTAGTGACTAAATGTGAAGCCAAAAAACCTCTGATTTTGGATAATTCTTAGATTTTAACTGATCTCTTTTTTTTTTTTTTTTTGTTGAAATTAACTGATCTCTTATTTTTTGAGATCAGAAAAAGAAAATATCTTCAGAAATAGAGAATCAACCGCAAATCAGCTACAAAACTAGACAGTTGATAAATTAACAAAGCTAATAATCTGATGACTACAAGATTTAGAACCATGAATTTTTAGTTATAACGACTAATAGCACTAATGTGTGATAAATCGGACATAAATATTCATTTTTTAATCACGAAAACAGAGTACTTCTGAAAAAGAACTGGACTTGCAAGTTCACTTGTCTTTGCCTGAGAAAATTAAACTAAGATTGTAAAATCAAACCAACCCAAATATTGCAAACTAACTTAAATAAAGCAGAACAAAAGACTCATCATGATGAATCAAAGTTGGAAAACATTATCCAAACAGTAGGATTTGCAGATCAAACCAACACTAAAGCTCTAATCAAATCATCATATTTGAGCAATATGAAGAGACAAAACAGACATGCAAAAACACAAACACATTCACGAACTCATAATCCAATAGAATCCAAACAGGGATCATAAAAGAAATCAGAAAACGAAATTTAGAAAAAGAAAAAAAAGTTTGAAACAACCGTCGGATTTATCAAAAGAACCTGCAATTTTCAAGATGTCGGAATATTTAGGAGAAGAAAACGAAGAAATGGTAATGAGATCGATCATAGTAGAAGTGTAGAACTCACCAGATGTTTAAGACCAGAGTTGTCAGAAAGACCACAACGGTTTCATATATCGAGGAAATAATATGAAGCCACGACATTACAATGGGGCCCACCTAAGTAACGTTTGATCTAAGCCGTTGAATTTACTAAGACTAGAGTTGTTTTGACCGTTGACGTTGTGATAAGATATGGCCCACCAATTTAAGTTGCTAATATGCTATACTAGTCGATTTTGCCAATTAATGGTCCAAAACTCATGTTTATAAAGTTATATTTCATGGGCCTTTGAAGCTCAATCTATATCATTTCTACTTTATAAATTAGAATCCATTAGCAAACATCAGGCTGATCATATCTACATTTCAAACTGAGCCGATAAAAAAGGCACTCTGCATAGCTGCATTCATGTAGTTGTGTAGCGTCTCTAATATTCGGTCCGTCCAGCGTTGAAGCAAATGAGTTTACCACAAGGCCATGTAAATCTACAAGGAACCAATAACATCATCAAATTGAAGTGATCAGATTTATTCAGCAACAGATTTTATCATTCATGTTGTTCGGTTAAACGTAATTGTTTCATGTAAGTTTAAACTAAAGTTTGACATATTTTGATATTTATGGATCCAGTTTTAGTCTACCTCGAACTTTTTCTTGTACTAAAATTTAGCATTTAATATCCACTTTTTTTAGAATTGTTTGATTAATTTCGGGAGTGGTCAGATCTTTAATTAAAGAGTTTCCTGCAAACAGCGATTAGCATCAAAACGAAAATCCAAGTGATTAAGTGGCCAAGTGCAACCATATGGTCCATATATATTTGAGTTAACTCAGTTGACAATTCTAATATTGTGTATTGAAATTCGAGTGGGTGATAATGAATAAGACTATAAGAGGACTCCTATTAATCAACGCGACAACTATATATTTCCAATAGTCTCATATATTTTACCAACCATATCGTAACAACCAATTAGATGTGTTGATTTAGGAAGAGTCCTAAAGAAGGACGAATAGGTTAAAACAAGTATGACCACATGCGGACATGTGACTCAACGACTCCGTTTTCAAAAGTCGTAGAGAAGTCTCTCTTCTCGACCTCACGCAAACCTTATGAATATCTTTCTATAACTTCCAAAATAAAATTGGTAAATAATAAACGGTGGCTTTTAGAAATCCATTATCCATGACTTCGCATTACCTTCATATAATTAAATTAATATTGTATATACTGTACATACTTACCATTTCACAAGCAGTTCACACATTACACATTAATTTTATTTTTTAATTCTTAACAACTGTTTTACCTTCTACCGTTTTTTTGCCTCTTTTTCTAATTTATAAAGCTCATTCAAAGAATAAAACTTAAATTTTCTTTCAACTTTGCACAAATGATATATAATTAAACAGCTAGCTACCTCTTTTTGTCGACAAATTGCTACCTTTGGTTATAAGATAAAACAAATTAAAACGTCAATTATTTAAATGCGAATGAAGTCAATTTAGGTTAAATTGCCAATTCAACTTTTTTTGTTTTTTGGTTAATGATGCTGATTCAACTTCGCTTCGAACTAGAGTTCTGTGAGCTTTGTATTGGTCAAATTCATATACAGTAAGGTTTTATTTTCTGGAAATTTACAATTACAAGATTCTAAATGGTTTTTCCAACAAATGTCATATGTACAAAATATGAGAGCATGAGAGGCATCTTGGATCTGAAGCAGATAAAAAAAACATTGTAATATGCACTTGGTTTTTAGTGCAATTTAAAATTAAGCATAATTAAAGACTTCGTATTTTTTTTTTAAAAAAAAAGCATTATTGGCAAATCATGACCCCACGTCAACTGGAGTTGCACGGAAAGTCAACAACGTACTTTTGCGTATCGCTTCCTTCCAAAGCTTAAGATATTATTCCATACATATACATTATACAATACTATTACTCTTCAGATTTAATTATAAATTACTTAAATATAATTCTGATTTATTTTTCACGAAACTTTATCGACTAGAATTATCAATTTTTCCCACTCCTTCCTATTCCATTTTACTTGGATTTGCGATTGGCTTTGTTTTTCCATTTTACTTCATAGAAATGAAGAAATTGACTAAGATAAACTTTTCTTTATATTGTTGCCTAAATTTTTGGTCACCTATTTCAGTTTATTTATTTCATATATTTCATGCCATTCAACTCGTAGTTTCGAGGAAGTTGTTTCTCTTTGTTATCAAATATTAAAGTGTACAGATTTTTAGGTGACTTAATTAGACAGCAATTACGTGTCAAATTGTTATGGCAGCAGTTATTGACCTTTGCAATTGTTAAATACGTATAGTATAGATATAGATGTCATTAAATGTTCAATAATTAAGTGTCATTATGTAGGACACTTCTTTGATGATATCTCATTATCTTATTTAAGATACGGCCAAACTATTAGGTTTATGTATCGGCGCTCACATGTGATGTATAGACACACAAAAGAAACCTCAATATTTAAGGCAATGCTTACTAAGTAACTCAACTAATATTTATATATCTGCAAATAAATAGCTATTATTATTCGAAAGTAAATTATATATTTTTCTTTTGTATATTTACTGGAATTTTGGTACGAAACAGAACAAATATGAATCAATGAAATAAACTCTCTCTGTTTCCTATAACCCAGTTGAAAAAAAAAAAAGTAGATGCCACAAAAAAAAAAATTGTAATATTTTTCTATTGATTTTTGTTGTTTCCTTCGCCGTCATGGTGACTCGAACCATTGATCATAGAAGAAATAACAGCTGCAAGAGCCGCCGTGAAATTCGGGTCAGCTGTGAGAGCCGATATTGTATCAGCCACCGCGTGTGACTGTGAATAAGCCGCTGCTGCCGAGGGAGAGCCACCGGAAAACTGCAGTCCGGAGAACTTGGATTGGTTATACAATGCCTGACCTATTACATGAGGTAGCATACCGGGAGGTAAATTCGTCATTTGCTGTTGTTGCTGCGGCCGTTGCATCAATGAGTTGTGGTTGTTGTTGTTGGTCGCGGCGGCTGCCGATGAGGAAGTGTTTGAACCATTAGGAGGTGGCGGTGAGTGGGTGAGGTCTAATGTGACGGTGGGGAACGGCGCAGAGGCTGAGATTGTAGCCATGCTTGTGGAGCAAGGAAGAACAGCCCTAGCTAGTAAATTGGTAGGGTTCATCATCCCGTCGTGACTAGACATTGACCCGGACAGCAACATGTTAGCCGCGGCTGTGGTGGTGGAAGCCATGGCCACCGCAGCTGGAGGCAATGGATGATTATGGTTTCCCTCGTAGGTCGTTATCAGAATTGATCTGTCTTCCGCACAACGTTGAACCTATATAATATCATTTCAAAACCAAACTTATTAGCCAATCACTCAAACGTATATACATTTGAAATCTCGAATGTTTTTATATCAAATAAAACGTCAAGGATCTTTAGTCCAATGGTTAAATCTATGAAAAACGTACTTGTTTGCGAACGGGACAAGCAGTGGCCATCGTGCAACGGTAATAAGCCCGCGGACAAGGATTCCCTTTCGCCATCTTTTGGCCATACTTCCTCCATTGACATCCATCGCTTATCTACAAAACCATAAGTAGAAACATAATTAATCTCTATAACATATAGTTTAGTTTTATAAGTCTAATATAATCGTCTATACAAATTATCTAAATCAACATACCATGGGAGCTTCCGATCGGGCACGGACCGAGACACGGGCTTTCCTCATAGTAGCTTCAGCCGCAGATTGATCAAATGTTGTCGGGTTACCACTACTATTCACCTTCTGAATTTTGTTAGACTCGGTTTCAGGGCTTTCGTCACGCCCAAGTCTCTTCCCGTCTCTTACCTCGTTACTGCGCCTCTCGGCCGCAGAAGAACCTCCCGAACGAGTTTTGTCTTCGGATGAAGAATTCGACACCTCCTCGGCCTCGCCCGCTGCTCTCATAGGGCCTAAATCAATAAATTGCCTCGGTACTATCGTCTCCTCAGGTTTCTCAGCAGCCTCTATTGCCTAATCATGTAAAAGTTCACCAAATTTAATTGCCTAGTTATTTAGGGTAAATTTTATTTACTTGTGGTTAGCAATCAAATTATTATGTACCTTATCATTGTTCTGTTGCTGTTGCTGTTGCTGTTGCATTAGTGAAACAAGATGCATTTGAAGTGAAGTGTAACTGTTGCTCACTTGTGTAAGCAACTCTCTAAGCTTTTGATTATCCATGGTCATTTTCTTCAACTCATCTTGTAACTTAACCAACTGTAATTAAAAAAAAGTTCAATATTAATTAAAAACCGGTTCAATTCATCTATTGATTAATTACTAATTTACTACACACTACAAAATTAAATTAAAATTACCTCATTTTTCGCACGCTTATCTTCCGTTTCAGAAGATTCTCCATCGTCGATCATTGACTCATCACTCTTGCTATTATTACCGGTTGTTCGAAGATTCAAACCAGTCTATTAAAAATATAAATTCACAAAATCTATGATTACTAAATATTTATTTTAAAAAAAAATATCAAAATTTGATATCTATATTTGATTTTCAAATTTATGCCGAATTATGACCACTTGTAAGTTGTAACAAACTCATATCTCAACGGTAATGATTTATCGAAAAGTCGCACTTACATTTACGTCCGTTCGATCATCATGTTCCTCTTTCTTGACACGAAATCCGGCGTCTTCCTCACGACTAACCCTAGATTTCTTGTCGGAGAAAAAATCCACTTCGCCGGGAACTTCACGGTCATTATCTCCGGCGACGTCAGATGAAAAATCTTCATCTTCACGGTCACGAATACCAGATAGACTCACCGGGAACCTAAATTCACTGCCGTTGGTTGAAATTTTCCCTTTCTGATCATCGTCTTCGCCAATTCTTGACATCGTCAAAGGATTCGAGAAGCGTCGGTGATTATTATGAGTAATAATACGAGTAGGGTTTAAAAGATCGAGAGAAGATGAATCAAGAGTGAGACCAGACCATCCTCTGTCCATATATAGAAGAAAAAAGAGATCACGAGATTAATGAAATGAGAAAGATTTTGAGAAAGAGAGAGAGAATGAGATTTTTTTTTTTTTGGTTTAGAGAGAGAGTTTGTGAAGTCTTCTGCCAGAACATAAGACTCTCCTATAAAAAGGGTTTGGGTTTGGGACGTGGAGCGATTTTTTTTTCTTTCGTCATATTTAATTTTTTTATTTTTTAAGTTAATGAACTTTGATTTTATTTTTCCGGAGACTTTTTAAAAAAATTCTTATGTGATTTACGTCAGATCCTGCGTCATGCCGTTTCCGACCCGACCCGACCCATAATACACCGATATTCTTATGCCCGTTTCATTTCATGGAAACTACTGACAAAGACAAACAAAAACCGTCATTTGCTATAATTTTGGTTGACAAATGAAAAGGAATATAAAACCTCAGGAACAAAAACAACTAATAAGTTCTTATAAAAAAAAAAAAACTTATAAGTTCTTATTTTACCTCACACTTCGATGTTAATTCTTTTGTCGACAACGTATACATTATTGAAACCTTGAAATTATTTACCTAGGAGACAAATTATGGCTATCCGATTAAAGTCGATGGGACTACTAAGTAAACAAATTGATTAATTTAATTTCTCTGAAAATAAATATGACCAAAAAACATCGATCTTTCTTATTTAAAATAGGTTTCTATTCTATATTTATCTATTCTATATTTAAAAAATTACTTATAATTTTAGACACATTTATAACTTTGTTTCAGTTAAATATTATTTTTCTTAATGTGTTATTAAGAAATTTAGACACATTTGAGTTTATTTTTATATTCAATTTACTAAACGATAATGGTTTTTATTTGAAAATTAAATATCATTTTTCATATATGTACTGTGTGTATATTATGTATAAATAGTACTATATTTGAAAATTATTTTGTCCTTTCTAGAAAGAATAGCCTAAAGATAGAGAAAATTGAATTTATAAAAATATGCAGGCTGATCCAAAAAATCCGCATTCATAAAATGTAACAGATTAGAGATGGTGTTTCTATAAATATGGTTTTTGGCGGATCGTTTTTTTAAGTCAGCCAAATATTTAAACTTACCATAGAGCGATTTAAATAAATTGGATTAATACGCTTTGACACTCTAACCGGTTAGTAGGATGACCCGATAATGATAAAAAAAAAGTTTTAATTTCTTTCTTTGGTCAAGGGTTTTAAAATTTAATCATGATGTCGAAATCACGAGAAAATGGTTATGTGGGCGCCATCGTCTTGAGACTAATAAATTGATACAGTATGAAGAAAGAGCATTGACTCGTTCTGTTGATCAAAGGGATGAAAAGTTTGATGATCCACCGCCCCGTTTACTGCGGCGCGTTCCACGTGATTATCTCTTTTTCTCTTCTTTTTTTAAAAAAAAAATTTTCAATTTTTCAACATATTTATTATTAATTTATTATAACAAAATACAATAAAACAGTTGGAGAATATAAAAAAATTTTGAGGGAAAAGAAGGAAAAAAAAGATGATGGGGTTCACTGAGTCAACGATTTTGACGGCCCGGCTTGTTATAGTTCTGACTGAAAACCGGTTACGCCGGTCCATAGGTCTTACTTCCGTGGGCGGCCGGGCCCCATTCATGTTGTACAATTTTTACCTTTTGATCCATTTTCTTATACATTATTGAAACTACGCCCACCGTTTCTTATCTTATTGATTCTTGAATTAGACCTGGTTCTCTAATTTCTAAAGAAAATAAAATAAAGAAGACCTCGTTGATCGTTCTCTAAATACAAAGTCGAGTTTTTATATATGTTTTGACAAAGTCGATTATATTATGTTCATTGCTTGACACCGACTTATTTTTTTGTTAATCATGGTTACCACATGTGATTTGAAAACTTCATGTACTTCGTTGAAAAAACATAAACTTATTATATAATGTAGGTACTAGGTACAGAAATATTCTAGTTTATAAATTATAAGTAAATAGTTCATGTTTAGGTTTGGGATAACAAATTTTTTTTGTTAGTTTTTAGATTTTTAAGTAGATTTTTTTTTAGTTTTACCATTATTAGAAATAACCATTTATTGGGTTTTAGCAAGCCGATGCTTACAATGAACAGTTTATTGGACTATTTTACAACAGGTACATTTTTTTCACAACACATATCCACAATTAACGTTAACTAAATTTACGTTGAACAATTTTAACACACAAAACTATAACAAACGATTCCTATACGGCTATACATTTGTATCTTTAGTCTATAAAAAAGAAAAAATTTGCGAACTTGAAGCCAAATTTAGTTTTTACACCTTTGATCAATCACCTCTAGATAAAATAGCTTCCAAAACTTTAAATTATAGATTGAAATTGATCAAAATATACAAAAAAAAAATAACACATTAACTTTGGTAGTCTATATTCCCCTTGATAAGATGTGTTGCTCGATTGGAAGAAAATATAATTTTAAAATTTGGTTGGATTACTTATGTAGATTATTGTAATGTTACAAATTTACCGTATCAAAGTTATAACATTTGATATTTTTGGGACCTAAGTATTGTACGCGATATAGGCAATATAGGCCACTGATTTGATTTACTGTTTGATCCTTTTTGTTATGTTTTCACCGCCAAGTTTGATGATTAATATAGTGGGAATGATTACAACATATAATCACCAACCAAATAGGATATGTATCAAAAAAGAACAAAAACAGATATGCCATGTCAAATGGACTAAAATAACTAGATGGTGAAGAAACGTGTCACCTTATTTGACATGACTCTTTAATTTAAAATTTAAGAAGATAATAAAAACTAAATTTTATTTTGAGTCCACACACGTAGAAAAATAAGAGAGCAAGAGAGACAGAGAGATCTTATTTTTTTAAAAAAAAATTGTATAATTAAAAATTAAAAGCCTTAAAGGGCTCCCACGTATTGACAAAAAAGATGTAGATCTGTTGACTGTCTACCGGAACGACCGAGTCATTAGCTTTGACTTTTTTGCCTTTTCAGTCTCTTTCTAATCACATTAAAATAATTAATACTATTACAAGATACAGAAAAATCCCATTTTCTTTTCTTCTGACCTTTTTGGCACTTTTCTCGTCCCTCGTGTTAATATTACCTGTCATGTGGGCAACTAATTATTTATTATTTCGTTTTTTCCTCTATATTTTTGAAAATAAGCTCACGGATTCTCACGATGCATTTATGTTCATTTTCAATGTTAGAAATTTGATCTGCATCTCACAATAAATATCAACTTACAAGAATTTTCATATAGTATAATTTTGGTTCATATTGTTCGAACTAAATTACTCTCCTTTAGATCGAATTATAAGCCATAAATCTGCTTGAGTTTATTAATGTAGATCAATTATTTCTTTAATTACAAGTTTGTATCTTAGTAATTCTATTTTTTATAAGGTTTCTTAATCATCAAGAACTCTCTAAAATTTAAAGTCTACAGTACTTGCCGTATATAAACTTTATTATTAAAAAAAAAAAAATCAACTTTGCGTTGCA
Source organism: Erysimum cheiranthoides (assembly GCA_011420285.2). Classification (NCBI taxonomy): domain Eukaryota; kingdom Viridiplantae; phylum Streptophyta; class Magnoliopsida; order Brassicales; family Brassicaceae; genus Erysimum; species Erysimum cheiranthoides. The sequence goes on from CM022179.2 coordinate 19,928,551, forward strand.
TCCTCTTAATATCAAGCCACGATTAATTTGTAGGATTATATATTTAAATCATTTTATATTTAAGATGGAGGAACCAAGGAAGAAGCCAAGAAAGCGTGTAAGATGTCAAAAACAGGTCCCACTAAAAATTAAAGTAAAGTAATTAGACATTAAATTTTATAAATTTCAGCTTAAAAAGCTTAGTGCTAAAAAAATTAAATGAGTGGAAGAAAAATAGAAGAAAATCTGCAGAGCTGTCTGAGATTTGCGTTGACCAACATGATACTACCCAACGTGGCCGAGTTCGCATGACGTAGAAATCTTGTGGACAATAGACAATAGTTTTGGTTTTACAAGTAATTCATCTGACTATTGATGCTTTTCACACTTAAATATATGTGTCAATGTTTAGTTCTGTACTAGTTCTTTTTATGACATCGTTCTGTACTTTTTTTTTGTTTTTGGAAATCGTTTGTACTTTTTTTTTTGTCATATGATTATAAATATATATATATATATAGATGAGATCATGAGATACATCTTCCAACTTACAAACATACAAGAAGAGGTTTACTATATTTGAATCCGACCATCTTAAATTTTGACCTAGTCTGCAACCTGATTTTATCCAAATCGGTGAAATTTTAATGTTTTCATATCTATTCAACCGCCCAAAATTTATATCAAATCAAATTTATTTCAGATATATTTTACTTTTACTTGAAAATATATAACTTCAATCAGATTGGATTGGTGTAATATCAATGGTTTAGAAGAATCAAATGTGCTAAAAATGATTAGTTTGACATTTATTTAATTTAGACGTGTAATTACAATCCATCCATATTGCTTTTCATGGCAAACCAAATCTCATTTTAACATCGGCAGCATGTCTAACTTGAATTTTTGATACTATACGAGCCATTACAATTTTTAATCATCTGACAATAAGTAATTTAGTCCATAACTCTATTATCATTTATATATATTATTTTAAGCCTTTCTCTCAAGATATTAATTTTTTATAAACTTTAAATCATTATTTTAGAATTTGATGCAGTTTTATTTGTGTATAAATCATCTATTTTAGACTAGTAATAGACTACTGTAGATTTTAATCTAGTAGTTGTTCCGAATTAGAAATGTGAATTTTTTTTTTTATCAAAAATACGTTCATCTAATAAATGAGTAGCTGGGTACCACGAAATGGTATGGACCGCTCTTTACCAATCTTAGAAAATGGTATTTAATAAACTCGATTTTCTATCCAACTAGAAACTAACATCTTTTAGAACACTGAATCGTATATGAACAAGTTTCTTAATTGGCTGCTGCTTAGCAATAAGGTCAACAAGAAAAGAAGAAACCTTGTGCTCTGAGTCCCATTTTTTCTTCAAAGTATTTAAAATGAAATTAATAAAATAGTGAAAACATCCAAAATGCTCTTTTCTTGTACTTATTGATGCTTTCTTGGTCATGTACTCTAGAGTGGTTTTATACTATCGTTTTGATTTCCCACGCGAGTACGAACTCATATTAAATTTTGGGTGACACAAAGGATTTAATATAACCAACGGACCAATCAATTGCGGTCTTTCTTAGTATTTGATAACTTTACATCGATTTTTGGGGGCACTAAAAGTCATTGGATATTAAGAATATTTCTAGTATACGATATATATAGAGAATTTTAAAGAGTGGATAAGTCCAAAAGAGGTCTATATATATGACTTGTTGAGAGCAATGAGGCCAAAAAGTTCAACGACGGAAGAAGAAGGTAACATAGACGTTATCGATACCACTTTCTTATCAATCTAATTTTGACTAACTTGAGACCTCGTGATTGCTTGCAACCGAATGAGATGCGTGTCTTAGTTTTTCTTAAGTAATCAGAAGGTGATTCAATTTTCTGCCATTTGATTAGCCTTTTAAAATGAATATAATTTTCAAATAGTTTACTATTCAAATTATTTTGATTTTTGATTGTTCAAATGAAAATGGTTAGATAATTTTACGTTTAAAAACAATTTTGTTTAAAACTTATAAATTAATTCCTCTAGAAATGAGAATCACTAATCCAATACTACCATTTAGTTGTTGATGCGTGTCTTAGTTTTGGCAAATAAGACTTTTTCATAAAATTAAGATTTTGACTTTTCATTTTTCGAACAAGTAAATAACTCTTATCCAAAATATTATCAGGCTTCTCGAGTTCTCGTTTACCATTATCCCATTTGAGAAATTAATCTGTACTTTTAGATTAAAGTCTTATAAATTATTTTATAGTCGTATTTTGATAAATATGTGGTTAGAGAACAAATTAATGTGTATCTATTTTTGTGATTAAGATGAAATATTATATGTGTCAAAAATTCGTAAAGTCCAACCATATTTGCTTCTCGAAAGTCATAATCAATATCAATGCCTTTTGTTGAAAAAGGGAAAATCAATGCCTTCAAAACATCAAGGAGAGAAAAAACATTGGTTGGTTTGACGAAAAGAATCATTGGTTCCGTACACTGTCTGCCATCTTTATACCGAATTTACAAAAGTAAACAAAAAGAAGTAAGTATAAAATAAAAAAAGAACATTTAAATTTCTTCTGAGAGCAACCAAAGTGCATATAAAGGATTTGGTCTGCCATTTACGACTGTCCTTTGTGACTGCTATTTACGAAAATGGCGAAAGATTCTTGCCTTCATGTTGAAGAATAGAAAAACTCTCATTTGTTTTATATAGAAATTTCCACTACAGAAAAAAGTATTAAAATCATTTGGTCGACAAAAAAAGTCTATAATTTGTAGACTTAAAAAAAAGAAGTTGTGCTTACTAAACCTTTTGTTTTAACGCCACTGAATTATTTTTTTACTGTGAATTTCAACAATTGTAACCCATTAAAATAAGTTTTGAGAGGAAGATGTGTATCTAGCATGATTCGAACGTCAATTTATTTATTTACTATGATTTTTAATGATTGTAATTAACATACGTACTAATTTACCATCAAAACTTTTTTTTTTTTTTTGACCATCAAAACTTGTTTATAAAGTGAAATCCGTATAAATCGAATAAAAAATATACTCGTTTATAATATTATTCTTGCACAAGCATATTTCTATTATTACTTTATTTTTTAAGCAACTAATAAAAGATGTTAAAACAAAAAAGTTAATAAAAAAATAAGCTAAGAAAAGTAGTGTAGGCGAAAGTTAACAAAGTTGCTGCTACCATATCTCTTACTTCACTATATTCACCATGGAAGCCATGAGTACAATAGAAGATGCATTGCATTTTGTTTTTTGCTCACCAAACTATGTGCAATACAAGTCATCAGATTACATTTTTTCACTATTCTTTTAAACAAAAAAATGTTATAATCCATTTATTTTCCCATGAAAGCACAATATACCTTCCTTTTTTTTCCCCCTCACTATACACTTTTAATGAAGAACAAATTATATTATTTTTTTTTTGTCAAAAGGATAAATTATGACTAACTAAACACGTAGATCAAAACTCATTTTTGTTTTTTCCTTGTAACTTTATTCTAAATCTCACCAAACATTGCGCAAGACCGAAATAAATTTGGTAAGTAATTAGCATGTGTTTTAAAAGAAACCTTTTTCACAATAGTCCAAGTATACATGAACCATTGCAATTTCATCAGTATCTAACTAAAGAGCTTTTTGTCTAATGATAAGAGTCAAAGAAAGACAATACTTTAATCAAACTCTTTTCTTATTACACAGATTGCGATCTTTATGTTCTTAAAAGGAGGAGCAATGCATTATCATATTCATATACTATATATAGCATATGCATTGTTATGATTTGTTTGTTTAATTTTGAATTAATATCTCAACCAATTCATGGTAATTCAATGATTTATATTGTGGGTCTTCTAGGTTAGATTTCAAGTCTAATTTCCACCACAATTTCAATCACTATATATTGGTAGTAATTGTCAAAATCTTAAATGATTTTTTTAAGGCAATGCCTTAAAGATTTTCATGTAATTTTTTCAAAATCGCTTGTTTAAACCTATTATTAATCAGTTAAGTTGTTTTGAGATCTAATAAATGAGATATTTTAAAAATGTTTTTGAGAAGAATATCCTCCACGCACTTATTTGTTGTCGATAGATCTATCAAAATTTTAACGAGTTTAAAAAGTCTTGAAAACTTATCCATTTCTAAATACTTATGATCCATTGTCAGTGGAAGTGCATGATCTATGGCTTCGAATGGTGACGGCGGTTAAGACGGACAAAATCGTCTACGGATGAGACCGCTCCAAAAATAGAGCGGACAACAAACCGCCGCGGATCAACTTTATTTGTATGTAAAAATGGACCGCACTTGGTCCGCCGCGGATTTCTTTTATTTTCTTAGATCCGCACTATTGCGGTTTACAATTAACGAATGGTAAATCAAAAGCGGTCCAATCCGCAAATGGTTTTGTCCGCCCCAACCGCCTCCACCATTCATAACCTATATGTTTCACTATATAGAAACTAATGGCGGAAACCACTTCGTAATATGACTACGCCAATATATATTTAATGCAACCTATGCATGTAATGAATGCATGAGCAATTAGAGCATACCAACAACTGTTTATCCATGCAATAAACTTAAATATTATTCTAAATATTATTCTAATCACCAAAAAATAATATTTGGGCACATGGCCTAAAAACTAAGTGACGAATAAACGCATAAACTTAGTCTAGGGTTGTTTATTGTCACGGCCCGATATAGACTTTTAGTCTAGCCCAGCCTGTTAAAGCCTAGTCTATTTTCAACCAACCCGATAGGTTTGACCTTCAATTTAAAGCTCGAGCCTTCTAACTATTTGAGTATGCGGCGGCTCATGGTCAACTTGAAAAGTTACAAAGGAAAATGGCGAGCTCCTCGAGTTTTGTCCGGCCATTTTTGAACCGCCCGGCGGCAGATCAGCCTTGATCCTTGACTGCAAAATCTTCCCTCCAATTTTTTTAGAATGAAATCGGGCCAGCCCATGAACTTTTAGCCCATTATTACATTACTAACTCTTAACTTGTCTTGTAGGCATGTTACATTTGACGATAAACTGATAAAGATTCATATCTAATCGCTAGACCCATAGTGCAGACGTGCAGTATATAACAATCTGTATTATAAAGTCTCTATAAGAATATCATGAATTGCCATTTTATTAAAAAAATACATATACTTACCAAAGACAAAAAATAATCCATGAAGGCTGTAGTTTGTACTAAACTACTGTTATATGATCGATTAATGTACTATCCGTATGCTTTCACCTGTATATTTCTAAGTTAAAACTTTATCTGATGTCAATCTTGGTTTCGCCTTTCTTAGTTGTATAACACTTTTGAAAACCTTTGTGCTTTTTGCATCTAAAAGGTTGTTGTATCTGTTGATGATTCTACTAATCCTTCACTCAAAAGACGCATTGCGGCTCCTCTTGTGAACTTCCTCGCAAACAGAAAGCACGGAACGGATTTTGAATTCGCCCTGCACCATTCTGTTCGATACTCCGATTCATAATATACATGGTTGATTTTCTGTTACCCGGAAAGAAAAAGAAAGAAAACAAAGAGATTGATCAGCTCAATTGGCGTGTATAAAAATAGGGGTTAGCTCAAACATAGTAATCACAAATAACAAACTGTAAAATCGGATTGCACACCTCTATATTAAAATAAAAGATGTACCTTTATTCCTTCTATTTCCTCTGCCCCGGAATTGTCAGATGTGAAAGTGAGAGGATGCCAAGATTTAGCTTCAGCTTTTCTGGCTGATAGGTTCCATGTAGTGTATGTCACTGTTCTCCGTTCCGTTTCATTTTCCAAGCCACGCATCTGAAGAGATCATCAAGATTGGGATACAAAAAAATGATTCCGAAAAATTAGTCGGTTAAAAAGAGATAAACCAAGTGGGAGATTTTGATAACTGTTTGTGCTTACTGTAAGCAGAGTTTGCACGTAGTGTTCATCAGGGATGCAGTTGTGACGTCTCTTTTTCTGTTTCCATAATCATTGCGAAGTAAAGTGTTAAGAAAAAAAAAACTGTCATTTACTGAGAATGAATGAGATAAAGGAGACCACTTGTTTGTGGGTTCAATGGATTTATATCAGCAAATCTATTTTCATATAATCAAAGTGATCTAGAAGCAGTGAGAAACGAGATAAACCAACCAGTTTATGTGGCTGACAGAAAAGAAACTATGGGAAACCAGTGAAGTATTACTTACAAGATAAAGCCAATTCTTTCTGGGATCCAGAGGTAGAGATCGCTGGTAAAGATTAAGAAATGAACAACTAATCAGCTATTTCTTCAAGAAAACAGCACAAATGAAACTAGAACAACATCAGATAAACCAAGATGACACCAAGAGCTTAAGCTATACCTTGCAAAATTTCTGAAAAACTGGGAACACAGTATCATCATTAACAACGACCTCTGCATGGCTTCTGATCAATGATATCCACTGCAATACACAAACCACAAAGAATGATTCACAAAACTGCAAAAAAAAAGTCTGTCACTCTGCCTGTGAAGCTTATTTTCCAAAAGAAATTCAAACTTTCAAAAATCTTGCAAAGATAACAGTCTGCAAAAGTTCATTTCAAAAGCTAAGTAATGAAGTTTCTTATTCTTTCCCAGTGATCAATATGATTAGAATAAGACCTGGGATCCTTTTCGCCATTTATCTTTCCGTATAACAGGAAACATTTTCATGGTATAGCGTTTATCTTTAGTATCAAGGAAGCTGCAAACAGAGAGCAACACAGTTATCAACATCCAGATAACTCTTCTTATAACACAACAGTAAGCTGAGGCAATTATATCCACTGCTTCTGCTATTTATAGTTTAGGACACAAAGAATCCGAAAATCGAAAAATTACCTGTCTACAAAACTTTTTGGTGAAGACATTAGATATCTATATATGTAACCAAAGTCGTATAACGGAACACAGCTGCATCAAAAAAGAGTAAAAGCAAAGGAATGAGTCAGGCAAAATAAGGTATGATACAAGCATTTCGATATTAAGTAATGCTTAAAGAAACCAACCTATCAGACAAAAGAACAAATCTTTGATTCGAAGGATCCTCCAAAGCAGTTGCAAGCAACAATCTCTCTGCTGCAATCATGCTTGCTTCTCCCCAAACTACCTGTTGATGAGTGATTCTAAATTTTCAATTCATCCATCAAAATCCTCAGAACAAGCGGAAACATTCAATCAATCCATTCACATTACTTGGAATTTGCAAAGAAAGAACAAAAAATGAATCAAAAACAAGAACTCGCCTCAATGCTATTCTTCAATTGACGATTGTAGAAGAACTTTGATCGCGTTGAGGATTCATCGAATACAAAACCAGGTACTGAATGTACATAAATTGAGAAATTCCTCTGATCTGTACCCTGCCAAAAAAACAAAAGAACAATAAGCAAATTTTTTCCAAACTCAACGGAAATAAAATTATCAAAAGATGAGTTAAAAACCTTGAAGAATCTATCCCAAAGAAAATCAAGTGGCAAATCACGTCGAGCGAGGAAAAGAAACGCGAGTTTCGGACGATCGCCATAGTATTTACTCCGAGGAATACGAGATCTCGCGACGGAGAGCGACGACGACGAAGACAGTGTCGTCGCACTGGAACGAGATTGACGATGAACACTGAAGAGAGCGAAGATGCATAACGCGGCGGAGATAGTGATAATCAGCTTCCATCGAAACCTCACGACGCCGCGACGAGACGACGGAATTCGCGGCATTAGTAAACTCGAAAAAAATTTCGAGATTACTTACCTCCGGCGATCTGCATCCGAACTTCTGGAAGAATCTGGAATTCGAAATCGAGATTTGAGGAAAGAATCAAAATCGGAGGATTTTGGCATGTAGCGATGTGAGAGAGGATGAAGAAGGCAAGTCACTAAAGGAAGACGTTGAATCTCATGAAAACGACACCGTGTCGTTGTCCACGTGTGAGTTTGACGTTTTTTGTTTTTTTGTATTTAATTAGGAAATAAAAACATTCAGATGAGAAGAATTAAAAGGTCATTAAATTGGTTGACTAGGAGGATTAAAGACTTAATTAAGAGTGTGTGAATAATTTTTTAAGACGTTTCTTAGGCAGCAAATGCGGTATCGGAAGTGAACACACTATTTTCGTTTTTTTTCCAATAACTTTATAAAAAATCAGTTTAAATAAGATAATCCAAATGAACATTTGTCAATAAAATATATTGATTAGCTTAGATAAGTCAATTCTAACTATTTTATTCGTGAATTTTTGTGGTTTCAAATTAGGTGTAAGTATAACAATTTTTAAAATGATTATAAAATTAAAAGGTAATAACAAATAATGGACTTCTTTTCTTAGATTTATTTTCTATATTACTTGAGTGAACTGGAGAGTTTATTTTCTTCGAGTCTTAAATGATCATGAACTTCTTTACTTCTTTTCTTTTCTTAGATTTATTTTATAGTACTATATCACTTGAGTTTCGACATTCAAGAAAGAATAGGGTTTTGGTGGTTTCTGATGGGTATCTAGTTCGAATAACCCAAACGTTCGATCAGCAATGGAACATATCCAGTGCATATAAATTGGATTATCCGAACAAAGTTTACACTATCCCGGCCCCGATTATTAACTGAACAAAACAAAAACTATATGACTTTCAATTTTTTGGAGTTCACCAAATCAAGTTTTTGTGTCCATGTAAAAATAGATAAAAGGAATTATATCTCGAAGTCTAAAAACAATTATACATAAAGAACATATCTTTGTTTATCTACCAAAATCCTACAAACAATATATGTAGATATGATCAGATCTATGAGAGATAATATCAAATCCCAACGGTAATCTTAACAGTCCACGTCGAGATATCACACAATATGCCAATCTTGAAACCATCTGGATTAACTACGTAAAATCAATAGAACACGTCAATAAAAGTTTTCTATTTTTTGTGGCAGTTATTGTATAATTTAAGTAATATCCCATTTAAGTTTTCAATAATTCCAACCAGGCATTGTTTTTATTTTCAGCAAACAGATGATGAATATCACAATATTTAAACAATATTTACTCAAAAGTTGAAAACATATATAAATCTTTCAAAATACCCATTACGTAAAACAAAAGATCTCGTTTATCTTTTTTAGGGTTAACTCAAAGAGACAGCGAGAGATTTAGTAGAGAAATTAGAAAAAGATGGGGTTTCGTCGTATGACAATATTTCTGATTGTTGTATGCTTATACACCGAAAATGTGATAGGAGGATCGGTGTTTATCTATAACGACCTGCACCACGGACACAGGATAAAAGTGCATTGCAAATCTAAAGACGACAATCTCGGATACCACTTTAGACTTCCCGGGAGGAATTACAATTTTTCCTTCTCTGACCATATATTTTCAAATACGCTTTTTTGGTGTCATTTAAATAAAGGTCGCAATTTCAAGGATCATGTGGTAATCGTTGCGTACGATGGTCATGAGTTACCTCGGTTCGACAATTGGGTGAGATGGTCCGTTAGGGCAAATGGCATCTATCGATCTGTGGGTGGTGAGACACCTTTCCGTTTCAAGTATAATTGGAATGGTCAAATTAATCAAGTTAATAAAATTTAGGTTTTCACCTGACAATATTGTGATTCCCCATCTAATTATCTATATTATTGTAATATAATTCCTACTAAATGTTGTTGTAATATGATTCGAGGGAAGATGTAAGAGCATGTGATACCCTATAAATGGGGTCTTATGCTTAATTTAATAATCCTATTTTATTATAAGAACATTAGTTAATTAAAATTTTATTTTATTTTTTTAAAATAAGTTTATCATATGTTGAAGACCCAAAACCTATAACGGTATTTATATATATAAGTTTATCAATAGCTTTGCTTGAAACAAAACATATAACAGTATTAATATAATATGCTTGCTTCAGTTCATCATCGTCATTGATTATCATTGCCATCAGGACTTGCCTTTTGCCAAGTAATATGTTTGCCTGAGTTTCCTTTAAGCCTTTCTCTCTCTCTCATAGATGTCTTGTCTTATGAAAGAAGACATGCTTTGTGTTGCTAAACAAATTTGTTAGTTTTCGGCTAATGACTAATCTAAGATGTCCACCAAAAAAAAAAAACTAATCCATACGAGAATCTGATCAGTGTATATTTAGTCTTGCTAACATTTTGGATGTTTTGTTTATTAGGATCTCACACCGGAAATTAGAAAATGGTTTCGAATGCGATAACATGCGATATAGGTTTTAGAAATAGAAGCAGCCTATGGGTTATGGTACTTCCTAGTTAAAGTGGTATACAAGTATTAGGAGTCAATCACTAAATATTTATTGATTTTGAGTTAGAAAAATCATAAAACTAAACTAAATTTACGATATAGCCAACTGAAACTCTTCTTAATATGTCAACGCAAATCCATTTATGAATTACACAAGAATGCGTAATTCAATTCCAACCCTCGCTCGGAGCATATATGATAAAAATGATACTTCTCTTCGTCCAGTTTTTTCAATTAATTTGACAAAAATGACCTCAAGCAATGGAGACAAGGAAAGTGTTATCCTTAATCGTCCACGAACAAGTGTCAATAATTTTTAATCTACTTTCGTGTTTTTTGGTATGGAGATTAAAGTCCCGATTTGCTTAAAACAACTTTGGAATCTTGCACGATTATAAGATTATTGAATATCAATTAGCAAGCAAAATCCGGGAAATTTATCCGATCTTACGAGTAAACAAGTAAACTAACAAATACATAAAGATTTTGATTGGAGGTTGATCATCTTAAATAACGGAAAGAGCGAAGTTTGGTAGTTTCTAATTATATTCCAAATTATCCTTTTAAAAATCTCTATATACTGTATATCCCAAATTATCCTAAGGGTCTTTTTAGTCATTTAACCATGGTTACACAAAAACCCTATCTTCAACTCTCTTATATATATTGAATCTAGTTGTTTTGAAAGAGGTTGAAAAAAATAAATCTGCAAGGCTTTTGCTGTGATGTAAACAAGCTTTGAAAGAAGAAAAGAAGAGTACACATCTCAACAAAAAAAGGTTACTCTTCTCATTTTATATTTATATTTGTGTTTTTTATACATATTCTTGACATGAATCCATATAGATCTGAAACATAACTAATACTAAAAAATTCTATATATCTAAATGTACATTGATGTTTGTTCAATATATACTTTATAAGGTTTAGTTAGTAGTTTTGAGTTGGAATTTGGTATGGATGAATGGCTTGTTGTAATGTGTTAGTCTCAAGTATATATAGACTAGTGTTTGAACCTACTTATTCATTAGGTTAGAAGCTCTAACCAGAAAGCTTTCAATCATAAACTATTTTTCACAAGCTTAGAAAGCAACATGATTGTGTTAGTACTGCCGATATTAATACAAATCATTATTTTCAATTGAGAGATGAAGAACCGAAGATCGATTGAGATCGACGTTTGAGATGGCAAACCCAAAATATATCATGAAGATCTAGAAAGATCTTGAAGATCATGATATTTACCAATATCTACCCATATCTTAGTCTAGAAATATGTACATTTTTCTTTAAAGTATTATTTACATTTATGTTTATCTCTATATAAGTCGATATATCTCATAACATTATTTTTATGAGAGTTTAATATAATTTTTCCTAAACATATTTTTACTATCATCAAATTTATCATTTTTAAAAGATTAGAAAACAACTTTTTTTTTTTTTTGTTAAAGGGTTGACTTGAATTAATTAAATTAAATAGTTACTTAGATACAAAGAAGCAAGAGACCAGAACGAAAGACAGAACAAGAACAGAGTTACAAACCAGAACCTTGAACGGCCTGAAATATATAGGAAAGAGGTAATCACCTAACCAGAAGAGCCCGAACTGTTCCAACAGTTAAGAATAGAGCTGCCACGCTGTAAACCAAGCTGGTGCATTGCTGAACACTTGGTTATCACCGTAGATATGACGTTGTTTGCCACTCGGACCGGAGAAAGAGTCAAACCGTCATGGTAACGGCGATTTCTTTCTCGCCACAGCTCATAAATAGCACCTTGCCAACCTTGAAGAAGAGCCAGTTTTGAATGTTTTGAGTTTGCCGCCGTGTGGAGCCAAGTGATAATCTGGTCCCAACTAAGTGGGGAGTTTGATATTCCTAGCTTTTGAGTTATCCGCCTCCAAACCTCAGCAGAGAATGCACACTCGAAGAACAAGTGATTTCGAGATTCCTGAAACAAACCACAGAGAAGACAATCTAACTCAATATCATATCCCCAAGAGGACATACGGTCTTTTGTAGGATTCCGATTGAGAGTGAAAAGCCAAGTAGTTGTAGCATGTGCTGGGATGGCCGCCTTGTGCCACACAAGAGGAGCCCATGATAATTCATGTTTAGACTCCCTAATTGAATTCCACACAGCCTTTGACAAGAATGACTTGTAAGATATGCCATCAATTTTCCAAACCGAAGTGTCATTCGCATCAGTCATGGTTATGGTAGAGATAAAGGAAAGTAGGAGGAGTTGTCTCTCTGATCTGGCATTTGGTAGACACCAACCGTCCTCATTACGAACTTCAGCCACTGTTGAAAACAGAGGAATCCCTAAGCGAGTAGGGCCTTCTGAACTAAGATAATTGTATAAAGATCCAAAGGGTGTCCATGGATCCCACCAGAAAAAGGTGGAGTCACCATTACCAATGTTGATGCTGAGGAACTTTAAAACTATTGGGCGAAGCTTAAGTAACTTTCTGAACATCCATGAATAGGCATAGTTATTTTCATTCAATGCCCAAAATGGAGAGTTAGAAAGGTATTTAACTTTTATCCATGCCACCCATATAGAACCAACTTTGAAAAACAGCATCCAAATCAATTTTAAGGCACATGTTGCATTCCAGCTTTCAATCTGCCTCAAACCTAATCCACCCTCCAATTTGGGGAAACAAATGTCAGACCATGCCACCTTCGCACCAGTGGGTGTATCAACTCTTCCATGCCATAGAAAAGTGTTAGATTATGGGCTTCCAACTCAAAACCAATTGGCAATGAGTGGATTGGCCCATATATCTTATATACTAGTCAAGATCCCTTGTCCTTTCCAATGTGGGATATTGTCATCCCTAATACGCCCCCTCGAGATAATGGTTCTTCTAGCCATTAATCTCGGTATGTTCGGGCATGGATCGGCGGGCCATCTATTGGGTCGGGCCGATTGTGGAATTGGACACGTATGGATCGGGCTCTGATACCATATAGAATGTAATGCTTGATGTTCATTTAGAAGAGTTTGTACAATATATATACCAGTGAGAGATGGTATTAGGTATTAGATAATTACAATAATAACCTCTAATTAGTTAATCCTCTACACTCAACTGTGACAATGTGGGAGCGACTTACCTATGTGCTAATCCGGTGTTCCATTCGCGAATGAAACACATCGCTCTGGATTATCACTTTGTTCGCAACAATGTGCAAGCTGGAGCTCTTCGAGTTACTCATGTATCTACTAAAGATCAATTGGCGGACACACTAACCAAGCCACTTCCACGACCACGTTTTCAAGAACTGAATCGCAAGATTGGCGTCACAAGAGTGCCTTCATCTTGAGGGGGAGTGTAGAGGATTAACTAATTAGAGGTTATTATTGTAATTATCTAATACCTAATACCATCTCTCACTGGTATATATATTGTACAAACTCTTCTAAATGAACATCAAGCATTACATTCTATAAAAAGAACTGCAAAGGCCATTAATCTTCCTAATAACCTGTTTGGGAAGGAGGAATGCACTTGTCCAAAATCCTATGATTCCATAGATTGTTAATGAGAGTCAACCTCCCTGCCATACTCAAAAACTTGTGAGTCCAAGAATTCAGCTTTTTCTTTATGTGGCCAAGCAGAGGGTCGCAGTCCTTTACCGAAAGCTTCCTTGAGCATAGAGGGAGACCCAAGTACCTGATTGGAAGCGATGAAGGATGTAGGCTGAAAGTGCTCTGTAACCGGTTCAAGCTGTTTTCATCGAGACCAGTACAGAACATAGAGGTCTTCTCAATATTCATACCCAATCCAGACATTCTCTCAAATGATTTAAGAACATCCAAAACGCCTCTCAGTGACTGCTCAGATCCTTCCAAGAAGATTAGTAAGTCATCGGCAAAACAGAGATGTGTGAGCCTCAGCTCCTCACACCCAGGATGATACTTGAAAGATCCATCTTCTGCTGCTTTATTCAACATTAAGGATAGCACATTCATTACCAAAACAAAAAGAATTGGAGATAATGGATCACCTTGCCTTAAACCAGTTCTTCCTTTAAAATAACCAGATGAAACCCCACTGATGCTGACCGTGAATGCTGGAGAACAAACACAAGCTCGAATCCAATTGAGAAAAACCAAAGAGACACCATAAGCTTGCAAAGAGCTGAGGAGAAAGTCCCATCTTACTGAATCGAAGGCTTTTGATATGTCCACTTTGAGAGTGATACTAGGCATTGTAGAGTCTTTATAGAAAACAACTTAATTGTGTTTGTGTGAATCATAAACCTATGTGTTTGAAGTTAATTATAACACATTGACGACATTTTCTCCTTTGCGAAACTACTTTTCAAAAACTTAGAAAGATATAAGATTGTAAATATATAATGGTGATGGATCGGAATCCAAGAAAAAGATTATTGTATATCATGCATATTATTTTTTGTTTGGTACAAATCATTAGTCTACAAATTTCGATCTGAAACTATTTTGCAAAATTTTAGAAAGCTACATGATTATAATTGAAGGTGATATATGATAGCTAAGACTATGAAAATCTTTCATCACCATCCACCTTTACTTTTAGAGTGTGTAAGAATTTTTAAATCCATTATTTTGTTATTGATTTGGTAATTTTACGTAGGTAGATTTTGTTGGTTGTCAACCCTTGGTAGATTTCATACCTGATCGAGTCATGTTACATGTTATAAAATTAGCTTTATTAAAGCTTGTGTGAATTCGTAGATGTACATTATCCATGCTATTGTATTATGTGTATGTACCGGCATTAACATATGCGCTTATGCGAGTCATGCATGTTATGATGTTAATCTTCTTTTTTGAAAAACAAGTGGAATCTTAAATGTTTTTAAGATATAAAATTATTAGTCGCAAATACAATTATTCTTTTGAAACAAACCTATATATCTCCCCTCCAATAGGTAATTAACCATTTTATATGACAAACTAACGATGTCTCTTTGCTTATCTGATCACAGCAGAAGCCAATGAAGATAACCAACACAAAGAAAAATGCGACTTCTCTTGAGTCTTGACAATCTCCATGGCTTTTTCTTTCTTTCTATTATGTATACAGACTGAGAATCCTAAACCGCCTAATTGCACAACAGAGTAGCTAATATAGCTAATTTGGGTCAGGACATTCTTCACAAACAGCAGTCTTCAACTACTGGAGCATCGGTTGGGTTTTTTCAGTTACTGTTTCAAGTTCTTTGAGAGCTTGGTCGATCGCATAGATTACCATCTTCTTTATCTGTTCCACGAGTATAAACAGGAAGCATAAAATATTAAAAACCGTTTAAAAACTAGTTTTATTAAATTAATCACGTTTTATATTTTCTAATTATATTTTTAACATGCTAGTGGTATATAGCAGAATTCCTCTTTTTAAAAAAGTGAAAACTCAATAAATATTCTAAATGGTATAAAATAGCGGAATCACATTTTCAAAACGTGAATAAATGGTATACCATTAAATCCATTAACGTATCGAAAAAAAAGTCACAACAAATAGAAAAAAAAAAAAGCAAACCCTATAATCAAGGGCAGACCCATGTTGATGAAAGTGGGTCAAGTGCACCCACTTAGATAGAAATATTCATGTTTTTTATATGGGACTAAGAGCATGTGCATCATAAGTTCTTAGAGCTGTCCTTCCCTTTTTAATTTCAAAAATTAAATCCAAAAAATTAAAGAAGTGGAGAAACGATTCTTAATTCGGGACTTCCTTTAGCTTGTTTCTTCACTATTTGCGGGCCCCACTGACACGTGACGGCACGCGATTGGTTGCCTTTTTCTTTTGTTTTTTTTTAATCTAAAAATAATAAAAAAACTAAATTACTATTCCTAAGGACAATTTGGTGAGGGACACCAATGCATATGGTCTAAATAAACTAATTAAATGGCTTAATGACTTAAGGTGCACCCACTGACGTAGAGGGTTCGATTCCCTTTTTGTATATTATGCACCCATATAAATTAATTGCTAGGTCCGCCCCTGTCTCTAATCCTATTAAATTATTAGGCATTGAATGGTAACAATTCCGCACAGTGTGAGGCATGTATCTATACATTTTTGTCACTGTTAGAACTGCACCGCACTTTTGTCTCACATGTTATCATTTGAAACCTATATAATCTAGGTCGCACTATAATGCACCCACCATTTTGCCACCAACTAAAACCACATTGTGATGAGAACATGAACTCGCGATTTCCGGTATAATCCAAGATCTAAGATGATTGGTCCTAAATTTCAAATTGAGTTGATTTCTTTTTGCTAGTTAAAACCACATTGTGATAGAGACATGCATTTGAATCCGAGATATTTGCCATCATCGAAGATGATCACCAACCAAACATTTCGACGTTAATCGAAAGCAATACTTTTGTCATTCTAGAGGAGTCAATTTTCCTACTTAATAAACCCCAAAGTAAATTAAATACAACAACCCAAACAAAGTAGCACAATAGCACATATATAAAGACTTTACACGAAAGCACAAGAAAGTACATAAACATATAAAGACAATGAGTTTTCTTTCAACGAACTTGAGGTTCTTCCATTATCACACGATGTATTCAATTTATTGATCCTTGAGAACGTGAGAAGAAATCGGAGTCGCCTACACGTTCCGACAACCCACCCCCTAATAGTGTTATATCCTTTAGCCGACAAGGTTGATCGTATAATCCACCGGATCCAAATAAGATCCAACGAGATAATACCTCGCCCGGGATGCCACGATTTGAGGAGTTGGTAGTAAATCAAGAGCTAGCCATTCATAGGATGCAACGGAAACCTTAGTTGACAAGGTTGATCGTATAATCCACCGGATCCAAGTAAGATCCAAGTAAGATCCAACGAGATAATACCACGCCCGGGATGCCATGATTTGAGGAGTTGGTAGTAAATCAAGAGCTAGCCATTTATAGGATGCAACGGAAACCTTAGTTACGTTGACAAGGTTGATCATATAATCCACCGGATCCAAGCAAGACCCAACGAGATCATACCATGCCGGGGATGCCACAGTTTGAGAAGTTGTTAGTAAATTAAGAGCTAGCCATTCATAGGATGCATTGGAAACCTTAGTGACCAAGGTTGATCGTATGATCCATCGGATCCAAATAAGATCCAATGAGATCATACCACAAGGTCCACACCGGGGATGCCACAATTTGAGGAGTTTGAGGAGTTGGTAGTAACTCGAGAGATAGCCATTCATAGGATGCACCGGAAACCTTATGTGTGTATGATGATGGCCACTAACCACCAACTATCCCGGAAAATTGAACGAGGCACACGAAACCTACATCCAGATCTTTATTCGTGTAGTGACAAGGGTGTTACGACAACCAAAACCCGAATCTCTCATTTAGTGCAAAGACAAGGATCTCAAGTGTAGAAAGAAGTCTCTTTGCAAACTAAGCCCCAGTGTTTTGTTAATAGACAAAGTCTACTTGCAACCCATCCTTCTCTTTGTTGTATAGACAAATGTAGGAGTGTTCAAAATCAACCAAATTTGGGTTCATCGACAATTGAACACTTCTAAACAAAAGTCCTATTACCTCAAGTACCAATGCAACTTGAACTCATATTTTTTTCTTTTCTAACATGCAATTGCGGATTTGAATTTGGGTGATGATTAGGACGGGGAAAAATACCCGGATCCGAAGATCAAAACCGAACCCGACTTAAAATACCTGATCCGAGTTTGATCCGAACCCGATGAAATATCTGAACAGGTCTTAGCGGTACTTTGGGTACCCGAAAAAATCCGAGCCGAACCCAAACGAGTACCCAAAAAACCCGACCAGAACCCGAACACAAACGGGTACCCGAAAAAACCCAAATCTAACTAAACCCAATAACTTTTTAACTACCTTCGGAAATTTTGTTTAATTTCATGTATTTGAAATAGTTTGCGTAGGCTTTTACTATATTTTTTGGATAATTTAAATACTTTAATTTTGGGTATTTCGGATAATTTTGAGTAATTTGGATCTTGGATAAAACCCGATTCGAAACGAATCCGAAAAGAACCAAACCGAACCCAACCCAAATATCTAAAATATCTTAGAGGTCTTATAAACCTAAACACGAAAATCCGAAAAATCCGAACCGAACCCGAATATCCACCCTTTGTGATGACATAGTGATTGATAACATTAGCATATACTACTAAGGCACAACCCGAGTCCTCATGATTTTCATTTTAAGGTTGATTACAATAAAGCCCACGGGGAACGATATTTTGCATAAGAACCTCACTAGTTTCCAATCTATGTGTTTATTTTTACATGGAAAAAAAACATTGAAAAGAAATTCAAATTTATAAAAAGAAAACATTTTTACTTTTTTGATTAAACTATTTTTTTTGTGAAAAATATACACACCAAAGCAAAGAAACAAATACCATTAAAAGCTTATTGAAAAACAACAACGAAAGCTGAAATAAGATTAGGTTATTCAGTAGATCATATAATCAATCATTAGATATTACCCATTTACCCTTAAAATGCTATTAGGTCGAGAATCGAGATGGGTAATTAGGTTTTTGATTTTTTATTACTTTAAAAAAAAACAATATTAGCCTAATTGGAACCAAAAACTTATCCAAAATTTGGATCAATTTTTTTTGTTCAATCTCCGTCCAGCTTTTCGGAAAAAAAACAAAAAAAAATGATTGGGTAAATCGGTTTGGTCTGGTTTTGGTTTGATTCAAAATATCTCCTAATTAAATTCAGATATCCGGAAAAAAAAACCCACCCGCATCCAACATATAGGCAATCAATATGCTCAAACAACAACCCAAAAAAAAAAAATAATAAATAAATAACTTGGTATTTGACAAAAAAAAAATAATAATAAATAAATAACTTGGTAAAGAGATAAAAGTCTTACCTCAAGTTTGTCCTCTCTGGCCTTGTGGTTCTTGGGAAGTTGGCGAAATTCTTCAGTGAGACGAAGACATTCATGGATGTTTTCTGGTGACACAAAGTCAACTGCGACTTTTGTGCACGACTGTCCCAATCACGAAGACAAGTTTCATTAGATTTTCCAATACAAAGCACAATGTGTGAAGTAGAAGAAGAAGAGAAAGTATGCAGTTTACCTTTAGATTTCGAACTTGATGAGGACAACCCGCTGGAATAAACACTGCTTCACCTAGCTTTTGCACAAATGTCCATGGTTCAATCCCTACGATTTCAGAAAAAACATTTAACTGTCAATATTGACACTAAAGATTGACCCAAAACATCATCCCCAAGTGACCGGTTACATACCAAATTCCGCTTTGAGTTTTCTTTTGTGCTCTATGGTTAAATAGCATGTTTGGTCATGTATGGGGTGATAAACCTGAAAAGAAGAAAACGTCAGGAGCCGGAAAGTAATTTCTTTAAAGGTTGTTGCAGAGGTGAGTGTTGTTACCTTTGTAACTGGACAACAAAAAGTGTGTCTAAATTCTTTGCAATGTTTTCTTAGATACTCTTCTAACTTAGGAACATCTTCTCTCCTAAATATGTCCCAAAGAGCACTGCCTGCTTCGTCACTTTCATTGCTCAGAATCTCTGGCAGCATATTGACATCTTCTTCTTCCTCTAGGCTACAGCCTTCAGTGCTCTGTTCTTCAAACTTGTTCTGTTCCTTGTGTTTCTGTTTCAGAGCTTTGACTGCGGATATTTGTTCTTGACTTAGGGTTACTTCAGCTGTATGCGTTAAAATATTCACCTACATGAATTGCAAAGTGAGTCTTTGGACCATAAAAATCAAAACCAATAGTGTAAAAAAAAAACTAAATTGTAAGCTTTACCGCGTCTGACATATCGCAGTGAAGCTTAGTCACGGAATCACCTCTACCGAGTTCATCTGGAATCCCATAGGCGATGTAAGTTTTTGGACCTAAATCTGGTTTGATAAGTCCTTCAGGAAGCTGTGCTGCAATGTTAAGGATCCCGGTTCTAGGATCGCTATATTCTTGGAAAGGTAATGCAGATATGAACTCATCACAGTGACGAGGTAAGAGATCTTCAAACTTATCAGAAGGAGGCCAGTCCTTTAGCTTCAACATCTCAGGCCAGAAGTTTTCATATGTTCTTCCTTTGCTATAACCTTCAAAGAAATGACGGGTATTGATCTCCACCTCACAGTTAGCTAAACAATCAATTGCTTTGACTTCAGACATCTTAGAACTTGCTGTTGAGTTCACATTTTCGCACAATGCCCGCCACATAACCATTGGCTCCCAGCTTAAACCAGGTGTGTTATCAAGGGCGTTCCTAACGATTACTGGTTCACCTTTTGCCCAATGCTCTTGAAAATGAAGAAGCTCGTCTTCCTTCAAGACATCAATTGATTCAGGACAGAAGAGATAGTTGTCACTTGATCTTGTTCTCGAGGCTGCTTTCCTTTTCATATCAGTCTCCAAATTAGAACACCTACAGCTCAACACTCTAGGGCTGATGTGGTAAGATGCCAAGAAAATCTCCGCCTTTTGTTCCAAGTCTGACATCCATGTCAAAGGTAGGATCCGCGTAAGCTCCAACATACAATCACCACAACCACCTAGCTCTTTTGGTGCACAAGTGATCCTTCCATTATCACCGACGCTCCACTTAGCGGTGGTTGTGTTAGCTTCTTCGTCTTCAGGAATACAATCACCGGAGCTCGGTTTTACATCTAAACCATGCATGTATCGAAATCCTTTATTTTCATAATGTAACGTCATTTCAGGGCGTCCAGAAAGAGATCCTTCACGAATTTCTTGGCAGCACTTCAAACAAAGCTCATAAGAGCACTTTGGGCAGCTTCGGTGCAAGTCAACAATTGAAGTTGCACAGTGATCGCTGCAACACAGATGAATATTTTTCAGTAAAATCCTCGAGAAATGAAAACTATCCTAAGTTAAGTGTGCCTACTTACCAGTATACACGTTCATCACTGTAGCTTATTGCTTCAGTTATTTTAACTTCACAAGGCAGTAATCCTACAGAAACAGGTCATAAATATGTTAGCAAAAAAAAAAAATCAAATTTTAGCAACAGAAACCATGTATTAGTAGCACAAGATTCATACCTTGAACCTTTGCCTCAAAATCAATCTCTTGTTTCTGGGAATTGGATAACTTATTGAGAAACGGAAGCATCAACGAGATCAAGTACTGGAGATGATGGCGTCTTTCAGAATTCGCGAGTTCCCTATTTGATGTCTGTACACAAATACCAGTTAACATGTAAAACCATCTCGGGTTTCTGTTAAAAACAAAACATTTTTGCGAAATAGTCTCATACCTTGATTAGACCATTCAAATGCAAGCATTTGCTGCAATTACAATTTTTGCGACAGAAAGGACATTTTTCAACTACATCATCCTCAGATAGATGTGGATACCTGCAACAAACCACAGATAGAGTAAGAATATTTTATCACAAGACAGAGAAATATATTAGATTTAAGATAGAAACTAACCATTTGCGTATACATTGAAGACAGTACATCGTCTCTTCACATTCAGCGCAAATGAGAAGAGTTATCCTTTCCCCTTTCAAGCACTGATGGCAAATTGGGCCTACCTTCGATTCCTGCAAATACACGTTATATATTTCAGTATAGTAAAACATTTATATCTCTTTGTTGATCGGATTCAAGGACACGTTTACCTTTGAAGTATGTTTCATGCTTGTGCTTGTGCAGTCATTAGAAATCCCATTTTTGACAAGGGAATCTGATACATCAGAAGCTGGGGAACGTGAATGAGAAGGACTAACATCTGTTACATTTTCTGGACTGTTAGAACGTAAATTGCGAGTCCTGCTTCTTGATTTTGCCTTGATTTTAGAAATCAGTTGAAGTTCTTCTTCCCATTCCTCATCTTCAAGTTCTACTCTGACTCTGTCTCTCCTTTCAGAAAACCAATCACCTACTGTGCGATCATCATCTTCTAAATGTTCCCCTGACTCTATCTTAGGCCTAACTTCAACTTCTTCTTTGCACTTATCTCTCCTTCTCACAACGTTCCTCCGAATCCAATCATTCAATGTGCAATCATCATCTTCAGTATATTGCTCTTTCTTAACAGATTTAGGAATCACTTCAAATTCATCATCGCTTTCTTCTACTTTGCTTGTCTTTCTCCTTCTTTTCGCATTCCTTTTAACCGCTGAATCATCGCCGTCATCTCTCGAATGCTTCCGTTTCCTGTTTAAGACTCTCGATCTCGTCCTTCCCTCTTCTTCTTCCTCTTTACTACAACCACTACTACTAATACTAAAACCTTTCGGCTTAAACGGTTTCAAACTTCTCTTCTTCTTAGTCGTCCACGAACATTGGAAACTCAGACTCTGATGCTCGAAACTATCTCCAGACTCCATGTTTTAGCTGCAAAACAAAAATCGCCAGTGAGAATCAGATCTATGAACGAGATTTACCTCAAATTGAAGAAACAAAAGTATCAAAAACAAACACAAAAATTTGAATTGAGTTTTGATTTTGAGCGAATACGCACATAAAATTCGAATTCTCTTCGATGATAATCAAATCGCAATAAAACAGTGTGATCAATCGAATCCGATCAAGATTCCAGATAAAATCGTTAAACCAATCGATCAAAAAGATACAAATGATTCCTGAAAATTTGAGTTTCGAATTGTGAAATCAGAGAGGATGGAAACTCAATTTTACCTTATGATGAACACCAAAAACAAGCTCGAAGAACTCTCTCAAGAGACTTTTTGCAACGATGAATCTCCTGCGAAGAACAATCTAAAACCTAGATTCTAGCTAGAAAATTTTAGGTAGACAAGATTTAACAATTCTGATTTTTTCTCAGAATTCTCAATTTTGTCTACTTATCATAAAAAAAAAAAGAAGCTTTCCTTTTAAAAAAAGAAAAGGAAAAATAAGTTTTCCTTTTATTCCTAGAAATTAAGGAAAATTTCTGGAGCACGGAAAAAAATGGATCCTACAAATCTAACCGTTAAAGCATATATGGGATCCACAAGATCCGTGGACCGCAAGCGACTAAAGAAATGCGTCGCAGGGGATTACTAACCCTCACCGTGTGAATTGAGTTAAGAAAAAAAAAACTCTTTTGGAAAATAAAAAGGAAATAAATTAACTGAAAGAGAAGAAAATATATAGATTTTCTATGTATAATTACGATTTAATAACAGTAGGAGTTAATACTCACCACGTGGAAAACAAAATAGAATGCGTTACACAACTCAGATTTGCATAGTTAAAGCATTACTTATTTTATCAAAAATTTTGAATACTACTACAGTACTTATTATTACTAATTTTCCGGATTTACTTTCTACTTTAGACTTTAGTCAATGGTTTTAAATCTTTCTGGATATATTTGCATTTAAAGAGATATCTTTTGATTTGGATATATTATTCTCTTTACTCATATTTATTGGCATGTTATCAATTTATTACTTTAGAAATCTACATTATCTTATTTTATCCGAATACAAGATCTGATAATATCAATTCTTTTACAACTCAATAAACTCGTTACATTGAATAGATTCTCATAACTGACCATAAATTAAAATTAGGAAAATACTTAGGTTCACCCCTGGGGTGAACCTTTAAATTCACCCAACAGATTATAGTCAATCGTTTTGCCATGTCATTACTAATTAACAGAATTAAAAAAAAATTAAAAAAAAAGAAAAACAAAAAGGAAAATCGACGTATCATAACCTTAACGCCGTCGACAAATGGGTGGTTAAGATTTAGATTTTACAATTAAAACGAAATTAGATATCGGTTTGGGTTGACAAAAGAGTGGTTAGGGTTTAGATTTTACAATTAAAACGAAATTAGATATCGGTTTGGGTTGACAAATGAGTGGTTAGGGTTTAGATTTTACAATTAATACGAAATTAGATATCGGTTTGGGTTGACAAATGAGTGGTTAGGGTTTAGATTTTACAATTAAATTAAACGACATTATATATCGGTTTGGGTTGACAAATGAGTGGTTAGGGTTTAGATTTTATAATTAAAACGAAATTAGATATCGGTTTGGGTTGACAAATGAGTAGTTAGGATTTAGTTAAAATCGATGGAAATTGATTTTGGCTAACGAAGAAGATGAAGTAGAAGAACCGTGTTCACCGTCGACGGCGTTAAGGTTATGATACGTCGATTTTCCTTTTTGTTTTTTTAATTCTGTTTCTGTTTCTTTTTATTTTATTTTATTTTTTAAATTCTCTAATATTAGTAATGACATGACAAAACGATTGGCTATAATCTGTTTGGTGAATTTAAAGGTTCACCCAGGGGTGAACCTAAGTATGGTTCTTAAAATTAACTAAACATAAAACTTATGAATCGACAACTATCGAGCTTCGTCAAGATTACGCTAAGGCAGTAGTACTACATGTTACCCAATCATGCATTAGAGTTTTGCAAAATTGTTTTGTTCTCACGCAATCTTTTCTTTTGGTTCTCACACGATCATGTATTTGAGTAAAGACAACAAACTCAAAACAAAACAATGATATACATACAAGTATACAAATATACAAAACCTTTCACCACACGTCAAAGCAAAAAATATCTCAAACGTATTAGTTCTGTTTCTTCTATACCTTAATACAAACAAATCCGGTTTAGTGATTTACTCATTGACTATCAAGTCTCCGGTTTTCCCTTACCCGAATCATGTCGATTAAAAGGCCGTGATTCTGACGAGCCACTGGTGGCATTGCTGCTCGCCACGCTGGTTCTCCGGGATCCACGTTTGGTCGGTACAACTACACAATCTTCGTCATCAGAATCCTCGATTAGTCCCTCGCACTGGTCATCTTCGTATTTTTCATCTTTGAAAACCGGATGAATATATGCGTCTTGAAGAAACCTTTTAAGATTCAAGTTCGGGTCTCTTGCTCGTTCCAATGTGTCCTTAATCATAGCTTCCTGTAAACCGGTACTCCACGAGATTAGATAACAAACACCAAACCGAAAAAAATAGTGTAGTTGGTTTAATCATACTAACCTGCAAAGGATTAATGACGAATGCTGATTCGTACCGGCCTTTGCAGAACCGATGAAAACCAAAGGTGAGAATCGATAGAACAAGGAGGAAAGGTGTGGATTGAACCTTTCCTTTTGTGCTCATTAATCCCAACAAAAGGATTTGCGAGATGATCAATGCTGATATTATGCGTCCATGAACGTCCGGCCAGAACGCAGCTGCACTCTCATACTCCTGATTGTACACATTTATGATCTGCAAAGAAACCCGGTTAAGCTAATAACCAAGAAAACCGAATGTAACAAAAAAAGAGAAGAGAGTTTTGTTTCTTGTTTACCTGATGACGAAAGATGAGATAGGCAAAACCGAAGAAGAAGATGATGAAAGGAAGTAGAACAGGCGTGACCGGAGCGTAGACAAGGCCGAGGAGGAAGTAGAGTTGAATCCGAGGCTCTGTAGCGTAGAAATCGATCTGTCCCGGATCCATAGCTTCTTCTCTGTCCTTTTCAGTTTTCACCAAGAAGAAGTTCTTTAAATGGAAAATGACGAATGGTTTTAGCCTAAGAATCTCTCCTGCCACACCCGCCCAACCGTCAACCATGATATATGTTATAAAGAAGGTTGCTTTTATCGGTATCGCTACTCCAACTGTCCGCGGAATCCTATAACAACAATATGAAAAGTTGAAAACAGAGTTTCAAGAAAGTAAAAGTGTGAGTGATGAGCTAGCTAGAGTGATATATCGAGCTTACTGTTTTGCGGATTGTTTAAGAAATGAATCAAGCTGTTCAAATGCAGATCCAGTGACTATACTACCGAGGAAAACATTCACGAGGTTGAATATATAATATCGAAAAGCCGCTCTTCTCTCTAATGATGATATCGAAACAAACCCTTCGAATTTCGACATGATCATCAGAATTGTTGGGAGGAATATCAAAAAGAGCTTCAAGACAATACCGGGAAGAAAACCTTGGATCAGCGATTTCATAAACTTTCTGCAAACACAAGATTGATCAAGAATTGAATCAAGCATATTCTTGATTGAAAAGGTAAGCGGAAAAAAACTCGAGAAATGTACCTACTTTTCGATGATGGGGTTGAGGAATGGAGCGGATTTCTGGATACCTTCAATACTCGCTAAGGATTGAACAAATGCGATTGGGATGATGAAGAAGAAAGTGAGGAAGAAGAAGGCGACGTTCATTACAAGTTTCCTTACAGTGAGAGATACATAAGGCATTGCAAGATTTGGCCAGAACACTTCTCTTGCCTCGGGAGCCCATTCGGTTAACCATTCGGTCGGGTTCTTTGTCTGTTGTGTTTGTGCGCATACCGCAGCGCCCCAACGCGTTCTAAAAGAGACAAAAGCTGCTGGCATTACACATTTGTCATCTTTCTTTACTCTCTTCCTTTCTTCCATTATCTGTGAAAATCGAAGTAACCGCTGAAAATCAAGAAATACAAACCGAAAACCGCATTATACACCCCTGGAAGAAACAATACTTACTTGCTCGCTTAGTTTCTCAATCTCAGATGTGTAGTGATCCATTGCATCTACTTTCTTTCCCCATAGCCCGAGAAATCCCAACTGCAAGATGAAACAGATTTAGACAAAAGCTTCTAAGTAAGTGTTTTTCGGGTTTGTCCAAGTATTTACCTTAGCCCTTGGCCTTTGTTCCTTGTTTCTTGTATACTTCAAATGATAGTAATCAAACCAATTCTGCATTTTCTGCTTCTCCGCTACTAATTTAGCCAATTCATTTGCATTGTACACCACCTAAAATATATACTCAAAAGACTTAACCGAGAAAATAGCGATAAACCGAACTAAAGATTCGTGCCTTCAGGACTATGATCTAACCTGATGTGTTAGATAATGGTCCGGGTGGTTAACCAAAAAGAAATGCTCAACATTTTCGCTAATTGTCTCGTCTGCCTCCGGTGGTACATTCCTAACCAGAACCTGTCAAACGCAGAAATATTCTATAACTTTGAACATATCTATTAAAGACCAAATAGCAGAGAAATTATACATATATATGAAAGAAATATCTTTACAGTGAATTGATCAGCACGTCGCTGCTCGGATTGGAGAAATTGTAATCGCATTGCAGCTATTTTCTCATATTCCCTCATTAGAACATAGCAAGTCCAGAATGTGAATGCGTAAGCCATCACAAGATGTGCCCAAAACCTGTCTGATCCACGTTCGACATTTGAAATCGAAAGCTTATCGATATTACTCGACGTTACATTACGAAGTTTTGCTAGCTCCAATCCATCACTTGTCCAATTAACAGGCACCAAAATTGACCAAGAAAGTAACGCAATCGGAACAAAGATCTTAAGTCTGCAAAAATAGTAACAAAACCATTAGAAACAAAAATAACAAAAAGCTATTATTAGTTAACACATTGTAAGCTTTTGATTACCCAATCAAGTAAATCCTCAAGTAAACAGCAGAATCCAAACCAGCATGATCAATAAGTTCAGGCTCTGGCATCTTTAGAGCGGCAGGCATCCAATTCAAGAACCGAATGTATGATCGAAAGTCTAAATTCACAATCTTGCTTACGAAAGCACCCGAAGTCACAGGATTGCTTCTAACACCTTTTAAGTACCATTTAGGGAAATAAACCCTATCATTGAATGGTTGGAGCCTCAAGATTGCAAATAACAAAAGAAATATCAATGCACTTAGAATGTTAATCGCTGCTGCTACTCCAATATCTGCTAATGTCGCCATCTCAAAATTTTCTCTTCACCTGCAAAAATTTAGAACCATATGAATTAATAAAACAGTGCCATGAGGGTTTTAGAGTTTAGACTTAAAGATCAAAGAAGCTTACACTTTGAATCATAAATCTCACCTTTAGAAACTCATTAACCAGAAAATTCTAGTCTCTCGTTGACCAAAATAAAAATTTATCCCTTTTTTTTTACTAATGTTCTTGAAAAAGTAATCTTGCGATCAGATTGATTAATGTTACGAAGCTTCGAATATAATCGTCATATTTTCTCCAATGTTGCAAAAGCCAAACATGTCTTTAGCTTTTTCTTCTTCTTCCTCTGACACAAAGCTAAAAGGAAGATGGAAACAGAGAGAGAGAGAAAAAAAACAGAGGATAGAAACAGAGAGATCGGTTCTGTTTAACAGCCGACGAATTGAGAAGAAAAGAGAAGAAACGTCATGCCGTTTTTTGTCAATACAAAACGCTAAAAATACACGGAGAAGAAGAAGAAGAAGAAAGTTGAAAGCTTTTTTTAGAAAAAACCATTGATTATAATGTTGTTGGTCGGCCGTCTAACTCAGAGACTCTTTCTTGAAAGTTGAAAAAAAATGCCTCATTTGGTTTATAACTAAATTAACTTAAACAACCTCTAAGCTTTCGATTATTATACATCTGCCTTCTTTGTTTTAGCTATATTCATGCTTATTTTTCAAATAAATAAAACAATGACTTTGTTGCCAAAATAAGTTAATGATTAAGTAGTTGACTCAAATATATTATCATGAAAAAATAGCTTATATATAATTCTAATTAAATTATTAATTAATAGTGCTAAATTGTACATGATAATGAACTGAATATGAGTCTTGACCTTTTTGTTATTTTCCTAATTAATAACATTAAAAAATTTTAAAAAATCACAGGGTAAATCCGAATGCAAACAAAAGTATAGGGATCATATGGAAATATAAATTACTTAACTATAAATTACACATCAGATTGGAAGTTTTGATTCTGTCCGTAACCGGCAACTTTGCTGCAGTTGCCACGTGGGCAGGCAACAGTAATTTTCATGCGTACGTGTCATAACGACGTCATTTATTTAAATAAAAACTTTTTAATCCACTCATTCACTCGCGTTTTGCAAAATAGCGTGCTATCACGTTGAAGTCTATTTAATCACTTTTAAATCTATTTTATTCCCAATGTGAATTACTTTTTCTTACGTTCAAATCAATGTGAATCAACAATATTCTTTTCTTTTTGTGAGTACCACGGAAAATTATCTAAAGACGTGCGTTAAGACTAATTAGGATATTTAACAAAAAAATCAAAAGACTAATTACTTATGATATATCAAATTGCAATATTTTTTAAACACTGTGCTGATCCCATGTCCAAAAGGTGCTACATCAAATATACAAACCTTTGTATCAAAATTCAAATAGTATGATTATAATATTTAAAACCGAGAAGAGGTATGAATTTAGTTTTAAATGCTATCTATTTGTCATGAAAAAGTAAGTAACTACAGTAATTATTATTTTGTCAAAAACAGATGTCTAGGACCAATAGAAAACATGTTACTCTGATATGCAGAAAGCGGATCTGAGGCCCACATAGCCACATGTATATAGGCCCCACAAAAAGCCCAATATTACTGATACCTCCTGCAACTATTTTTTTTTTTTTTTGACAGCTAATTACTGTAGTATCTTACTTGCTTATTTATGTTAAACACACAATGAAATCTACCAGCACTGTCCGAAGTAACTAATTAAATACTCCTTCCATTTTCGAATAGTTGTCATTTTAGAGTTTTTTTTTTGTTTTAAATTAGTTGTCGTTTTAAGGTAATAATGTAATTTATGTCAATAACTACCCAAATTACCTTCATTTTATTAAACACAAATTATTTGTAAATAATTATTTGTCATTTTTATGAGGTTAATATAGTCATTGTATATCTTTTCTTAATTTGTCCAAATACAGTTAAAACGACAACTTTAAAAAAACAGAGGGAATAATTATTCAAGTTACATAAATATAGTAATTTCAGCAAGTTGTCAATCAAGTTTATTATGTAGCTAGTTGGTAGGAGCTAATCCAACTTCACACGTCACCAATGAAAAAATATTGATAATTAATACTCAAGAAAATTATTCTGATATATTATCTATTTTTCGTTCGAATTATTAGTTTTAAGAAATGATTGATTCAGGAGGAGCCTCTAACCTCTACATGTATAAATGAATTATTAATCTAGGTAATGAGGATTTCGTTTGCACATGGATAGGTTTATATGAGATTTGAGATAAAATTTTGGGTGAGTCTTTAAATGACATAATTTCTATGAGATTCATCAGTAAAAAAAAATTATAAATTTAAAAACAAATTGTTTCAGATTGAGAATGTTGTTGTCGTAAACTTTTTTTTCCTAGATTGGACAACCAACCATCCAATGATCCAAAACTGAAATGTCATAAGATAAAAAAAAAAATTGATACATAATAATGATTAAAAATTTAAAACGGTCTAGTTGATCAGTTTCTTAAGTTATAGAAACACAAACGACATAAGGTTATCTTTCGTATTAGATAAAATAAAAGGGTAAAGATTAAAATAATTTAAAAGGACAGGGACCTTAAATTAATACTATTGTCAATCTCAAGGATTAGAAGAACCTTTAACATATAATTACGTTCGGACAAAAGTGAAAAAAAAAAAAAAAACAAATCATCACTGAAACTCGAGCAAACACTCTCTCTCTTTCTTCACTAGCTTCGTTAAATTCAACAAATCTTTCTCTCTGAATCGAAAAGAGAAGAAAGAGTGAGAGATTAAGCTCTCTTAGTTAGCTATGGCTACAGAGAGACCAGACGAAGAGAAACCAGAGACTTGCGATGTTCGAATCCAAGATCGGATCCAAGGAGGAGGAGGAGGAGGAGCTTCTCCGGTTCAATCACCGACCCGACTCGGTCCAACCCGGTTCTCAGAAGTAGCTGGAGACAAGATTCGTAATACCGGGTCGAATTTTATCGGGTCGATTTTGTCTTGGATCAACGGAGATCCAAACCGGAATTTGAAAAATCCGGTTAAGAGAGGAAAGAGGAAACGAATCCGAACGGCGAAAACCGCCGCGTGTGTAATCGCACTTGTTGGTTTCTTCATTTTTGTTAATTGGTTTATGCTCTCTCAGCTTCATGAAGGTCGAGCTTGGCTTAGAAGAGGGTTCTCGAAAAAACCGAATCTTAACCCCAAACCGAAACCGAACCCGAACCCGGATCCAAACCCGAGTACGAAACGGGTATCCGTTAAAGTGTCGGCGTCTGTACAGGTAATTTGTTAAAACTAAAAAATGTGATTGGTCAATTTATTGTGATTTTAAATACTACAGTATTTTAATTGTCTGTTTCTTCTTGTCAAGTCAATTTCAAATTCCCAAAAAAGAATAGCTTTAACCATCTCGTGAAAGTAGAAAAATGGATCTTTGGTATAAACAAATGAATAGAGTTCAATTTAATAAATTTAAATTTTTATATGTTTAAGAATTTGCTAGATGAAGTATGAAATTATTGTAGTAAATGGTAGGTTTATGTAATGATTTTTATGATTTTCGCATTTGGATTGATATTTATGGAAGTTTCATTTGATGTTGTGTGTCTTTGATTTGATAGCATGGAGAGAAGAAAAAGATGGGAAAACCAAAGAAGAAATATAATGGAACTTATGGTAGATTGTTGGCTTATGCGGCTCATGCATTGGCTGAGGTATTATTATTGTTGTTTAAATTGTTTTGAATCCTTCCACTTTTTTCGACAGTTCGAATTTTTAAACCGAAAATTGGACCGTGACATTGTTTTTGTTAGGGGCAAAACAAACTTGAGCCGAAAGAGCTGTGGCGAGAACCAAAGGATCAAGCTTTGGCTTGGAAGCCTTGCGCTGATCAACGTTCCTGGAAGCCTAACGGTCGGTCTCTCACCCTTACTCTTACTCTCCGTGAGTTTACTTCACAAGCTAAATTGGTGGTGACATTCTTGTTTTGCATTTTTAGATGGGAAAAATGGATATATAATGGTAACTGCAAATGGTGGGATCAACCAACAGAGAGTTGCTGTAAGTTCTGATTGCGTAACACATTACTCTATCCGAGTTTTTTCTGTTTCTCGACTAACCGTTGGATTTTATAAACAGGTTTGTAACATTGTTGTTGTTGCGTGGATGCTCAATGCGACACTCGTTGTTCCTAAATTCATGTTCAGCGATGTCTGGACCGATGCAAGGTAACTATTGTAAGGTCCCTCCGTTCTCTATCTCCTTTTCTTATTATTGATGCTTTTTAATTTGTTGACATCGAATTTTGACATTCTTGATTTGGTATGCTTCATAGTCAGTTTGAAGATATCTATCAGGTGGAACATTTTATTAAGTATCTTTCTCCCGATATCCGGATTGTAAAGAAACTACCAAAAGAGCTTCAGTCTCTAGACCTAGAGGCCATTGGCAGCCTCGTGAGTTCCTTATACCGCTTTTGGGTTCGAAATTGATTTCGTCTTTGTCGTTTTTTCTTATATACTTCGTTTTGTCTTTAAGGTTACGGATATGGATGTCATAAAAGAAGCTAAGCCCGGGTTTTATATGAAGCACATTCTCCCTCTTCTACTCAAGAACAGAGTAGTCCATTTCTTCGGATTTGGAAACCGTTTGGCTTTTGATCCGATACCGTTTGAGTTACAGGTAATTGACTCTCTTATAGCATCATGCATATTTGATCTCTGACATGTAATGAATGATCCAACTTTTTTTGGGAATTAGAGGCTGCGGTGTAGATGTAATTTTCATGCGTTGAACTTCGTTCCGAAGATTCAAGAAACGGGTGCGATTCTCGTAAGGAGATTACGAGATAGCGGTTCACATCTCGCACCAGTTGACCCATATCTCGTCGGTCCAAAATTTGCATCCTTCATATTGGACAAGAAGGCGGGTCCTCTCCATAAGGCTTCTAAGTATCTAGCAGTTCATCTCAGGTTTGAAATTGATATGGTGGCTCATTCTCTCTGTTACTTCGGAGGAGGCGATGCAGAAAAGACGGAACTTGATGCTTACCGGGAAAAGCATTTCCCGACATTAGCAAATCTGACAAAGACAAAAAAGTTTGTTCCTTTCCTCTTGTTACTCTTGTTTTCCACTTTCTCATTGTGGTGTTGGTTTCACATGCAATGTTGTTTCTTTTTGCAGAATGCCCTCTCCGGACGATCTGAGAACGGAAGGGCTTTGCCCGTTATCACCTGAAGAAGCTGTGCTTATGCTTGCGGGTCTCGGTTTCAATCGGAAGACCCGTGTTTTCGTGGCTGGTGCGAATATATACGGTGGGAATAAACGGTTAGCCGCTTTAACGAGTCTCTACCCGAATCTAGTCACCAAAGAGAATATACTCTCTCAAACCGAGCTGGAGCCTTTCAAGAACTTCTCATCTCAGGTGAAATGAAAAACAAAACCGCTTAAACTACTTTTCGGTTTATCGGTTAACTTTCTCCTCCAAACTAAACCTCAAATTCGGGTTGTGTAGCTAGCGGTTCTTGATTTCATTGCCTGCGCTGCATCGGACGCCTTTGCGATGACGGATTCAGGGAGTCAGTTATCGTCTCTGGTCTCCGGTTACCGGATTTATTACGGAGCAGGTAAAATGCCGACGATCAGACCGAACAAACGGAGATTCTCGGACATATTGTTGAAGAACAACACAATAGAGTGGAAAGTGTTCGAGCAGAGAGTGAGAAAAAACGTAAGGCAAACCAAACATGTATTGGTTAGACCAACGGGACGCAGCGTTTACCGTTACCCAAGATGTAAAGAATGTATGTGTAATGAAGATTGATTCTTTGTTTACATTGCGGTTCGGTTCGGGTTGGTTGAGTTTTCTGAAACGGTTAAACCAAGTCTCATATTTTCTAATTTCTATATGGCATTTTGTAGCGGTAACACATTCGAGTATTATTGGTACTAGTTGGGCTTAAAGTTAAGCATATAACTAGCTTATTGCGTCAGTACCAAAAAAAAAAATAACTAGCTTATTGCGTAAAAAACTATAGTAATTTGTTATAAAATATAACAAGCGTAATTAAATATACAGTTCTAATTATTTTCACTTTTAGTGAACTAAACAACTAAAAAAACTAGTTAAGCAAATTTATGTCTCTACACGTGCATTGGTATGAAATCCTTCCACCATTGTTAAAAGTAACTAGAAGATTAAGTGAATAACTACCATTCAACATCTAATTAACAAATAGACCGTTTCACACTTCAAGACTTGTCGGTAACAACGCTTTTTGATCTAGACGTTATATAAACTTAAGTACACAACACAAATATTGCAATAACAAAGCAAAAAATGCCTCATCCTCCTCCCCGTCGTCCTCCTGCTCCTCCTTTCCACCACCAACCACCACCAAGAGCACCGCATCCAGAGCTGCACCCTCCTCCTCCACCGCCTCCTCCAGGACCTCATCCACCGCCTCCTCCAGGCCCTCATCCACCACCTCCACCTCCTCCAGGACCTCACCCACCACCTCCACCTCATCCAGGACCTCACCCACCACCTCCACCTCCGGGAGCTACTTGGTTTTGAGGACCTCTTGGGCCCCACCCCACCATATTAGTCGGCATGGCTGTTTCGAAGTTAAGCATGCATATAATTCGAAATATATACTGTCGAAATATCTTATATCTTTAAACATTTCATATGTGTCATTATAATGTAACCCTTTCATGTGTAATTAGGCTCATATATGTAATCATAATGTGACCCTTTCATATGTGTATTTAGGCTAATATGTGTAATTATAATGTGACCCTCTCATATGTGTATACCTTTCACAGGGCAGGGTTGTAGGTTCTAAAATAGTTTTTTTTTTTTTTTTTTTTTTTTTTTTTTTTTTTTTTTGTAAAATAGTATTATGTATTTGTAACGTCAATTTTAGACTATAATTACTTTACTGTACGCTTATGTGGCTAACTTTTGTTTTTATATGATTTATTTTATTATTATCGATTTTGGTTTTCTCTTAGTTTAATCAAGAGGCTAATCATACGAACTCGCGAAATCAGTGATAGCCGTTGAACAAAAAAAGAAATAACTCTTTGTTTCATATGACTGAGCGTTTCATCACACTTTCGTGTTTGATTGATTTAACTAAACTTAATAAACTTAATAATTTTTTATGTCGGTTACTATATATGGAGTGTCAGTAATCATTTCGTTGGAAAATGAAAAAAAAATAAACACCTTATTTTTAGTGAGATTACGAGAAGAAAGAAAATTTCATGTTATCAAAACGGTATGGTCTTAACTGACAACGGGATTCTTACAATATGGTTTAAGCTTCCGGTAAGAACAACTTCACCAAATGTAAACTTGTTTAAGACTTCTGTGACATTGATTACGATGTCCAAATCTTGGGTTCTCTGTGCCGGTAAGGCAAACCAAGATGGGATTAACCGTACAATTGTACCATTAGGAGGTAAAACCGAACCAAGATATGTCTCAGTCTTGTTTGAGACGTTTTGGAAACTTCTTCTCACCACAAGTGAGTCTTTAAGTGCAGATATAGTCACTGACGGATGGTTAAGGTTCGCAGGGTGGCTAAGCGCGGTGGTGCACCTGAATCCGGTTGCGGCTCGAATCGTGACCGGGTTAATGTTTGGCAGTGAACACAAGAAACTAATGTAGTCTTCAAAACCTGGTCCAATGCCCCCAAAAAATATGATATTATTAGAAATACTCAAGTTTTTTTTGTTATTTACATTACAAGCACTAACTTTGTAATTTATAAACTCTGGCTCATGATAAGTTAAAAATTACCTGCCGGTAAAACTAGTCCAGGATCTATGGCTCTAGCAGGATTAACATGGCCAGCGCCATGATCGAAATGATTAGACGGATACAATCCACTGATTTCATAAGATTCCGCCGATATTATATCACCAGAACTGTCATATTCGGTGGCCGTGGTGGAGATGGCCGACGCAATCATTGCCGGGGTCCAAGAAGGATTATGTTGCTTTATCAGCGCGCCAATCCCCGCAATATGAGGCGTGGCCATGCTTGTTCCGGACAATATTGCAAAGTTCCGTCCTACACACGAAGTCAATTTTAATCTTGAGGGAGTAAATTGCATAAGATACAAAACATTAAGGGGGTAAAAGTAAAAACCTGTGAGAATAGGATCAAAGGCACTAGGAAGGCTCCAAGCTCCCCAAATTTGGTGACCAGGTGCAAGAATATCTGGCTTAAGCACATCTAAAAGATTCCGATTTGCATCGATAAAAGCTGGCCCTCTTGAAGAGAATCTGCTCACGACTGGTGCTTTTCCGGCAAAGACCGAGTTTCGGCCTTCGCCAATTCTGGCACGTGCCCCGAATTGTGTCACCAGTCCTCTCTTGTCTCTGAAGGTTTTCTCTTCGTAGTATCTCATAATAATCTACCATAAAAAAAAAAAAAAAGTCTCAACATATGTCGACGAAACTTCATTGAAATATAATTTCAATCCAAATTAAATGTTCATGCAGTTCGTAAATGAATATGGCTACTTCACGCAAGTTCATTGCTACAAGTCATTGTGGATCTCATTATTTTAATGTAACATTATAATTTACTATGTAGTCCTATATTGGTATGATATAGCTTTTATCTAATTACCTTACGAAAACATATCATTTCTTGCAATTTTTGATGGAATTACCTGAGCATCTAATACTTTAGGAACTAGAATACCGGGAGCCGAAAATAACACCGGTTCTGCAACATAATCGCCGAATCTAGGATTTGCAATGAGTATGAAACCCATGAAACCAAGAGTCCTGGCGGTTTGGGTGATGGCTCGAACGGTCGACATCTGATTGTAGAAGCCATCAGAAAATGTACAGATCACAATACTTCCAAAAACCACAGTAGGATCGAAGTTCTCCGGCCGCTGGCATTCTTCAACGTCTCCAGTTACGGTTTGTAGAACCGAGCCGTTTGTTCTAACAGCGTCTCTGGCTAAGACTAGCTTGTGTTGAAGGAATGGAGATCCAAGGGTTGGTCCTTTAATTGCAAAATGTAAAAAAAAAAAAAAAAAACATTTTATGAATACAATAACAAGTTCTTTGCACAAAAAAAAAAAAAAAAAAAAAAAAAACAATAACAAGTTCACGTATAGAATTTAACATTTTTTAAAAAATAATAAGAAGTAGTGAATTAGACTTTTTACTTGATAGTCCGACACCCTGAACTGTCTGGCCGCCGTCGAGGATGAGGGATGCAGGATAAGACCGGTCAGTATTTCCAGCAGCGACGCCAACGACCCACGGACTATAAGACAACACAGAAGACGGCGACGGGCCATGATTTCCTACGGCTTGCACTACAAATACGCCGGCTTTTCTAGCCAATAGCATTGCAAGGTCAAAAATCCCGAGTACCGTTGGTTTATCCACAGGTGGTTCGTCCGGTCCAACCGACAGCGTCAACACATCTACGCCGTCCATAATTGCCTGTGACAAACTAATATACGTTAATAAATAAATAAAATTGATTAAAGACTATAATCTTGTTTAGAGCATTGTTTACTTGGTCGATGGCTGCAATTACGTCAACAAGAGTTCCAATTGATGGATAAATCGCCTTGTAGACGGCTATTCTGTCACATGAACCAATAAAATAACTCGTAAATATTTGCTTTCTTAAACTAGAGAGTATTATTAGTCTTTGATCTTTTCATATATGAGCTAATTAATTTGACTGAGGTGACAAACCGTGCACGTGGGGCCATACCGCTGGCACGGCCGTAGAAGAATCCGTCGACGATCACCGGAACTCCAGCGTTCCCGGCTGCGATGGATGCCACGTGGCTGAACCAAATCGACCAAACAAACTTACAAA
This sequence comes from Erysimum cheiranthoides, assembly GCA_011420285.2. Taxonomy (NCBI): domain Eukaryota; kingdom Viridiplantae; phylum Streptophyta; class Magnoliopsida; order Brassicales; family Brassicaceae; genus Erysimum; species Erysimum cheiranthoides. Next base: position 19,966,524 of record CM022179.2, read on the forward strand.
ACAATGTATAGACCATTTTACAAACAAACACAAACAATATAGACATATAATTTACCCCAAAATATGGCCGTATAAACTTTAACATAACTTATTGTTTTAGTTTTACCGACTAATCTATAAAACCATTAATATGACTGTAGATATCTAGAGTCAAGTCCACAGCCTTATTTCCATATTCTCCCAAAAAGTATTAATATGTATATACTATATAGTAGTTCACCAAAAGAAAAGAGATTTATAGTAATTTTTTTTTAAAGATAGATTAATAGTTGACTAAAAAACAAAGAAGTGTATTTATAATTCACCCAGAACACAAGAATGGAAAATAGCATAAATTTAGGCATAATTTGGATACAATCACTTCAATTTTAAAAATATCATTAATGAATACAAAAAGTGTCCAACCTCAATCTTGATTGACTTTTAAAATAAAGAAATCTTAGAAAAGTTTGATAACTTAAGTTTCATTAAGAAAATTTTGGTACATTAGTGATAGACTTCTAATAGAGTTTACTTTGATAGTATGTTTAAAAATTGATTAATCATTTCACGAAATTCCTTTTTTTTAAAAAAGAGAGAGAGGCATTTATACCTTCCGTGGCCGGACGCATCAAACGGAGAGAGTATATCTAAGGAGGAGTTGAGAGCGCCTGAAGCTCTAGCTCCGGCGGAAAAGAACCTTGCGGAAATAATTTTTCCGTTACAAGAACCAACGGGAAAGAGAGGACCGATCTCACAGTCGCCGGAGAAATTCAAACGTGAGATATTTGATGAGTAAGGGTTTGTGAGATCGAGTGCGGCGAAGCTCGGATGAGTAGGGTTAATCCCTGTGTCCACAAAACCGATCACAATGTCTTCTCCTGCGCGTCTATCGCCGTCGCTAGAGATCTTTGGCCAAACTTGCTGAGGAAGTTCCAAGAAATCGGGAGTGTATGTTGTCATTAGTTTCACTCCTTTGTCTTCTTCTACTGCCTTCACTCCTTTTGCGTTCGTAAGTTTCTTGGCCTGCAAGTATCAAAAAGAGGATTGTTTCCGGTTTACGAAACAAAAATTAAGCAAAGACTGAACCAAACCTAATTGAAAGGGGAAATCTGGTTTACGGGTTGGATCGACAATATGTCAAGTAAACATTTGAATCTCATGAAGTTTCTTAAATTTTGACTGACAAAATGAACTAAACCGGACAAACTGTAAAATCAAACCAGAAAAGTAAACCGGGTTATATTCATTGTGGGTGAGAGGAGAACCTGAGAAGGAGTAGTACGAACTGCGAAAGCATTAATGATATGTTTGAAGCTATAAAGCTTTGTATAACTTCCATTTTCAAGTGTGCTTCCAAGTATTTCTTCATGAATCTCTTCTATCTTCCTTGCTTCAAATGCCATGGCTTTGCTAATTTTCAAAAATCATAGGACAAACATCAAACAAATATAATTTGCCTCCAATGTATATATATTAATTAGTTGCTTCTCTTAGATGTAATGAAAAATTACGATTTGGCCAAATCAAAGATATATATGTTAATGAACATGGAACATGAGAAAATTAAGAACTTTAAGATGAATTAAACCAAGTGGATTCAAAATTTTCTTATAATAATTGCGTAAATTTTCAAAGATAACAAAATAGATTGATGTGAACCTGTTGATGGTGGTAGCAGCACGAAAGGCCAATGGTTCACCTTCAACCAAAAAGGAGTAAATCTTTGGCATATTATCATCGTTTTCGTCTTTTCCTTCTTTTTCTTCTGCTCTGGATAATATTGAACAAACAATCAATACAAATATACAGACTATCAACCATATGAAACAATAGGATCTTAGTTTTCTTGGATTGGGTTCCATTAAGTCTTTATTAGGATTCTCCATTTGCTTAAGAGATATATATACTCTCGAGGGTAATGAGAGTCATGTTCTTGGACAATGCACATTACCAACGTGACCAGTTGTTATTAGTGGTTTATATGCGTTATAATTTGTCTCATTATTAATATCCTATTTGGTATGGTGTGAGTCTTGCTTATAAGGAAGTATTTTCTTAGTTCTGACCAAAAAGAAAAAGAAAAAAGGGAAGCTTATTTAGAAAAAGTTATATTCTAAAACAATCTGTCATTCCAGTTTTTTTCCATTTAGTATTATCTTTTCTACTTATATAAAATAGGTACACCTTACCAAAAAAAAAAAAAAAAGGTACAGAAATTAGTTTATCATTAATTATCTTTCTTATGACACATGGCATGTTTTGATTCGTTTTCTAAGTTTAGGCTGGCCCAAAATGATAAGATTGTGAACCGAATTTTTTCATGAGCATTTCACTTAATGAGGAAAAATGAAAAAAAAAAAAAAAAAAACAATTAAAAAATGGCAACGTTAAAGATAATGTGATTGTTTGAATATTCGTTTAGACGAATTTGAACGATTTAACATCGGCTTTTGCTTTCCGAAAAATCAATTCATTTCTAGTCTCATCTCTTATTGGGCCAATATGGGCCAGGCTATTGTTTTAAACAAAATATAATTTGAATCTACATCTGAATTTTGTTGTGCAAGTATATGTAAACTCAACGGGTGTATGTTGGATAAGTTAAAAAACGGTTTCTTTCAGTTATGTAAAAGGATCTATATAAGTGTCGGAACATAAAGAGAATTTTTTTTTCCCGATTATCTATTCTGTTTTTGTCTCGTCCATGTTCCTTGTTCAAGTTGAATACAAACAGATTTGTTCTGAATTCAACCAATTATCGTTTCCGATTTACCTTTACTCTTAAACAAAGGAACTATAGAAGCAATGGATTTAAACAATCCTAATCCTAATTTGTTGGACATGATGACATCTACTGAGAATCTGCCTCCTCCTGTCATTCCTACACCATCCATGCAAGTCAACGAAACTCAGTTCATGCATGAACAGAATCTTTCAACCACTAATTGCGACATCAACGATGAGTTTGATGGACTATCTCTCCTCGATGAAGATTTTCTTAACGATATCATTAACAGTGATGTCTCAGGAGAGATTAGTAATGCAAATGGTAGTAACAATCCGCCTTCTGTCATTCCTACACCATCCATGCAAGTCAACGAATCTCAGGTCATGCATGAACTTGATCTTTCAACCACTTGCGACACCAACAATGAGTTTGATGGATTATCTTTTGTCGACGACGATTTTACTATCCCTTGGGACATGTTTGAAGTTAACGACAACATTAACAATGATGTCCCAAGAGAGATTGGTAATGATGATAATGGTAGTGATATTGCTGTTGGAACCACTAGACTCGAAGTGAGTACTCGAGCTTTCCGTGATAATAATGGTCCAGACTTTGAAACCGGTGGTACATCGACAGGACGTGTCCCGGTTACACCGACAATCTCTGATGGAGTTCGCATATGTAATTGTTGCAACGTGCTTCAACAGTTAGTCCATAGTGATGGTATATATCATTAATATTTGAGTTTATGATCGTTAATATCGTTAATATTTACAATATTGATCGCTTATTGATTGGTTATATATATTGTGTGATTAGGTTATGAGATGAATACACTTGAAATTCGTGGAGGGATTGGATTCTTTTGCCATGCAATTCTCGAGATTCGGCCGTTTGCTGGTTGTAAGGAACGTCAATATCAAACACTTAATCTGAAGGATTTAACGATGGAGGAAGTTAAAATTTTTATAGAAGATTATTGCTTGCAGAGAGTAACACATAATTTATTACTTGTGCAAGACACAATCTATCAAAATGTCAACACGATCAAAAACCAGTCGCAGACGTTGACTATTCCATCGTCTGATGATGTACCAATGCCTTTGGTTATGCCTGATCAAAGGTTAAATGTTCCACCTGTGTCTACCACTGGTTTGCCGAAAGGAAGTCGAAGGAGACAAACCCCTCTCGCATCTCAGGTTTTGTCTCTGATTTCTCACGTTATATATAACCACTTATTTCACATCATATGATCTGTTAGGGTTACCTGCATGTTGAGTTGCGACATGTTACTTGCACCATAAGGAATGTTTTAATTTTGGTATTATATATCGAGAACAGTGACTGTACTTGTCGCGTATAGAAGATTTTAGAGGAACCCTTTGAATGATTTTAGTCTAGAAATATAACTGCGTGCGGGTCTTCCTAGAGGAAAGAGGATAGTGAATTTGTTAGGTTTTGCATTCGTGTAAGGCACATGGTTATTATTCTGCTACAAGCATACAAGATAACTTCTTTTGTTGATCTTACTAAAGATGGAGAAGTGACTAATCTTCGGTTTTGTGGTTCATCTTCTTTGTGCCGAGGACAAGAACAGAGAGAAAGAATCGCAAAAATGACACTAAAGGATATTTGTATGCATTTTCACCTTCCAATTGAAGAAGCTGGGAAAAAGATGAATCTGTGTCCTACAGTGTTGAAAAAGATATGCCGGAGGGGAGGGTATAAGCGGTGGCCTCACCGGAAGGTAAATGAGTTAAACCGCTAGTAACAATCCTCACTTTATAGCCAAAATTAATGGCATATGTAACATCAAGTGTTTATCTCTCTTTTACCAAAAAAAAAAAAAAAAAAAAAAAAGTGTTTATCTCTTTTTTCTTTAAAACATTCCTCACTTTATATGCTTTTAGTATTGTAACGTTTTATTTGTTAAACTGATAGATCAAATGTCTCGAGAGGAAGATAGAATTGGTACGTACGGCAAGGAATGAGGCAGTTCGGGCGAATGCGGAAGCAGAAATCGACAGACTTCAAAAACAAATCGATAAAATTTGTAATGTCAAGTAATATGTTTGTCATTTAATTAAAATTCGTGATTTTTCATAGTCTAGTAGTCTATAATTACTTGTTAGTATGTAGTGTTGTGTCATTAATTATCTAAAAAAAAAACACTTTAAAGTTTAAACTTATAAATTCCAATCTATTAGTTGACAAAAACAAACTATTGTGTCTGTTGGACTCGATAGAAAAAATTTATCGGAAGTCTCCTTTTGGTCGTATCCCAGTCAGTAAGAAACGACACTAGCCCGCCAATTTCATCTCTATCTTCTTATTGGGCCAATATGGGCCAAGCTAAACAAAATATAATTTTAAAACCCAAACCTGCTCTCTTCACATATATCGAACAAAAACCTCAAAAACACATCAAAACTTCTTAAATGTTCAGAACTAAAAACCCTAAATCCGCAATTCATCAAAGCTTCGTTCTTTATCTTCTTCGCCAGATTGGTTCAAGAAACAGAGAAATCAGTGTTTCTACGGCTCGTTCTTACCAGTCGGGACCTGCTTCGAGCCCTAGCTTATCGATATGGAGACGGAAGAAAGAAATGAGCAAAGAAGGTTTAATCGCAGCCAAAGAGCTCAAGCGTCTCCAAACCAAATTAATCCGACTCGATCGATTCATTTCTTCTCATGTCTCTCGTCTTCTTAAATCCGATCTCGTTTCGGTTCTTGCTGAGTTTCAGAGACAAAACCAAGTTTTCCTCTGTATGAAGGTATAATGAAAATGAAACTCTCCCCAAGTCGTCAAATTTCAATTGCATTTCGGTTCGGTTTATTGTTGAAATAAATTCGGAATTTATCACTAATTTCCGGTAATTTAGCATAAATTTCTGATAATTTCGGTTTAAATTTGCATAAAATTTGGGTTTTGGTGGTTTCGAACTGAACCGGTTCTTGAATGTCATGCTTCATCTTGCCGATTGGTTTAATACAAGAAACCGATTTTGGTTTGGTTTGCTTTATATGCGCATTTTTAAGTTTGGATATGGAGTTTTGTTGATGGTGTTAATGCTTATGTTTTGTCACATTTCTTTGATGTTGAATTTGGTTTTAATGTTCATATTCTTTTTTCATTCAGCTCTATGAAGTTGTGAGAAGAGAAATATGGTATCGACCAGATATGTTTTTTTACAGAGACATGCTCATGATGCTTGCAAGAAACAAGAAAGTGGATGAAACCAAGAAAGTATGGGAAGATTTAAAGAAAGAAGGAGTTTTGTTTGACCAACATACATTTGGAGACCTTGTTCGAGCGTTCTTGGATAACGAACTTCCTTTAGAAGCAATGAGATTGTATGAAGAGATGAGAGATTCACCTGACCCGCCTTTGTCTCTGCCTTTTCGAGTTATTCTCAAAGGACTTGTTCCTTATCCTGAGTTGAGAGAGAAAGTGAAAGATGATTTCTTGGACCTTTTCCCTGGAATGATTGTGTATGATCCTCCCGAGGATTTGTGCGAAGATAGTGATGAAGAAGCTAGAACAGATAGCGATCTTGAATAGAGAGGTAATTCTTGAATCATTGCTTGGTTTAGTTAGTGCTCGAAATCTTAATGGATGTGTATCCTCGTGAGGCTGATCCGATTAATCGTTGATCCATAGTTTTCTTGTTCCTCGAAGTTGCATTGCTTTGTCTCAAGAAGTATTTGGATCTTTGTTCTTTGATCTGAAAATCATATTCCAATTATGTTAGATCCATATAGATTCATCATTCATTACACACAACCAGAGAGAATTCTTAGGCGTTGGAAAAAAAGCTGTATCTTAGAGCCAACTAAACCTGAATTTGATCTATTTGTATTACTTGTCTAAATCAATTTTGATATCATAACAATTCCACTAACTTTAAGGAATTGTGTGTCCCTGATTCAGGTTAGATCAAGATAAACTGAAACGAGTCGTCTTTAGATGGAACAAATTATGGCTATTGAAAACTAAAGATGATGGAGCAACTGAAGAAGGATTTGAGAAGCTCATAAGCTTATACATATGTAAAAAATCTCTCTTTCCTTTGCTAATGCTGTTGTATTGAATCGGCTCAAGATAATTCATATGTTATGTGAATAGATACTGCAGAAAGTTTTGACCAAAAAAAAGAAAAGCGTTTCAAGGGACAAATAAAGCTATTAGAATTGGACTAGACTAATTGGGCCGATGTTGTTTTTAGGGACAGTGTTGGGTCGGTTTGGGCCGGATTAGGTCTTTGGGAGTGTGAACCATATCATGACTCATGTGCATGACATTTACAAACAAATCCAGAATCGCTCCAATTTTTTTTTTAAACAAAAAAAATACGAGAATCGAGTGAACCAATGGGTATAGTGTTTGCAGAATCATTTATTTAAGTGATGCAAAATATTTTTGTATCAATTATAAGTAATACAAAAAATCAAAATAAATGATACAAAATGATCTTTTTTTTGTAGTGGTAGTACTCTAATACATGTTGTGTTGTGAAATAATTATTTATTTTCATTAAAATAAAATTACAAGATACATTCGGAAAAAATAAATTTAAGTTTCATAAATTAGGATAAAGAAAAGTAAAAATAATATTTTCATAAACAAAAGTAAACTTTTTTTTTTTTAAATAAACTTATATTAAATAAAAAGGTTAATGGACCACCCCAATTACAAATGGGCTTCAGTTATGGGCCCAAGTCAATAAACAAAAGTATTTAATATTGAACATTATCTACAGTTTTCTTAGGATTGAATTTTGATATTGATTCATAAATTTCAGTCGATTTAAATTTAGTTTTCGGTAGATCTCATCGATCTTCTATCAAAAAGTAATCAAAAGAGGTGAATTTGCTTGAAAGACAACATAACACACATATATACATCAATAATAATGATTATATGCAGTAGAGTTTGAAAAAGACTTTACATTCACTTTTTGCACATTTATTTTGGAACAAATGCACATATATAACTATTAACTAAAAATGTACAAAAAGTGAAAATACGGTTTATGCATTGTATGAATATGATCCAAATGTTCGTACCTTCCCGTAACATGTTACTTATGTAAACAATGTTCCACCAAATTGGCTTTTATAAGCTAATCAATATATATTATTGACCAAAAAAAAAAAAAAGAATATGATCCAAATGTTTGTTAGTTTATTTTAAAATAAATCACCAGTTTTCTAGAAAATAACTTGTTATTATACCATTAAATTGTTTGTGAATAGTTTATTTTAGAAAATTATAGAGGGCAGATGAATCATCAGTTCTTTAAGAATGTTTTTTCAGCTTAAATAAGCTGCTCTTTTTCTTCCAATCTTCACCGGAGTGAAACTTCGATTAGATACCAGTAGACAATGTACTTTTGAACCCATTCATGATATGTCCTTATGTGGAATTATGCGCGCAAAACCTCTGAATGATGGACCTAAAAAAAAATAAGTAAAGATAATCATAAACATCGCATGGTTTAGATCACAAAATCACTTATTTGTTCTGAAAACAAGACAAATAAGAGAATATAGACAATGACTTTTTCATTTCCTTGGACACACTTTTAGATAAGGAGTCTTCATAAGCCACAAATAATCTGATGTGGGCTCTCTCACTGAAACCAGCATTTCTCAAGCCCATATGACATCGGAAGTAGAACTCAGCAACAGATAAGTAACAGATAAGTGTCTTCTCGGTGACTCTCAATCATCATTATTATGGTTTGATGTCGAGTTTCTCTCTTCCGAGTTATTAACGTATGACTCATTGGTTTAGCATGTATTTTAACATATGTATAAAGATTAATCTTTTAGACTAAATTTCAGCGTGTCACGATACGTACATCTTCTCAAGATTTAAATTTTGTTTTTCCCAAAAATTTATAAAATAGAAAAAAAGAAAAATAAAGAAAGAAAAAAAAAACTCTATAAAACCTACCTCTACGATTAATTTTTAGAACTTGATTGCTAAATAAAAAGGTTAATGTCGAATAAGCTTTTTACTATCAAATAAGAGCAATAGGAATTTCACATCACAGTAGAACAATACAAAAAGGTACACAACACAAATCATTCATAATCTGGGAAACATCAAACGCTTGTTCATCAATCGGAACATGTAACATATGTTCCTAAGTATACCGAAAACCATAGATTTTACATATTATAAGCTGTTTAGTGATTATAAATATAATGAAATAAAGTTTTAAAGGATCAATCAAAGCATGGTGGAGGAGATATGATCCATGGGGAAAGGATTACCCAAGACATTATCCATGAAGTAATGGTGAGGATGTGTTGCGTCCATTACTACAAACTGCATATCCTCCGATGGCTTCCAATGCCGTTTCCTCTGGTTTATGAACCAATTGTTTATCTGTTTCTGGTCCAGCCCAGTTGATTCCGCCAGCGCTAGCTTTTGTTGCTCCTGCCATTTCATATCGACACGAGAGAAAATATGTGTCAATGATCAAGTTTTCTCATCAAGATTCCGTGATGTACTCTTATGCTCTAAGATATAGGGTCAGTCCATGATGATAGCTGCATAAACGATTTGCTAGATTGGAACAAGAAATTAGAGTCCATCTAAAGCATACAAGCTTAGGTAAATGACACTTATATAGTAGGGTCGTTATTCGTGTTCCAAAGTAACTCATTCAACACATATACCGTCAACGGTCGATCATATTAAAGACATAAGCTACTATTCCATTAAGGGAATTGTCTCATGCACGCTACTTTCCAATGTAAATAAAACATGTGCATCAAAGTTTATGCTAAGTTATGGTATAGCCAAAAGATGAAATTGGTACTTAGATTGACATAGTATTCGGACCCTAACAAAAGAATGGAAGCAAGAATCAAGTTGTCATCAGCTAATAGACCAAAAACAGTACATTGACCAAATAACTTCTTCATTCATCTTAATTAGAATTTCAAATTATGCAAATGAAGACTGCAATGCATGAATCAAGAAAACATGAACTAAAATAAACTAATGTCCCTAGCAAGTATGGAAGCAAGAATCACAAACAACATGAGCAAAAACACTGAAAAACAACATACATTGACCTAAGAGAAGAAAGTTACCGAAGGGTAAGGCCATTTGTAGTGGCGGCTCCACCAATCAAGCAGTTGTTGGCGAGCTTCTTTAGGGAGCTTTCCTTTCTTCCTCTTCTTCATAAACTCTTGCTTGAGGCTCCCCAAGTAACCGCTGTACTTGCGTAAGAGCTGTCCTTTAAGCTCCCTATCCTCAGCCTGCGGATCTACAAATTCATTGTTCATATCGACTTCTTCCTCAGATGACCCATTATTGTTCCTATCAATAGCTGACTCTCCATAACCTACTTTGATTAAACATGTAAAAACAAGACAAAATTGTCACCAAAAACGGCTAAATGGGTTCCAAAATTTCGTGTATTTAAGTACAAAAGATCAATGATAGAACAGAGAAATGAAAATGAATAAGCTATAATGATCCAGATAATTAGAAGTAACAAGTGAAGTAGGTGTGAGTTTGTGTGTCTATACTAACTTAACTACACACTTGAAAAGAAGAGTGATATGACCTTGTGTAGATATATGTATATGTGATTACACGTACAAAAACATGTGTATGTCTAAATTCAGCAATAGATCTAAGGAAGAGCAGGCTCTAGATCCAGATATTCTTTTTGATGCATTTAAATTAAATAGATCCAAAAGAAATGGAGAAGAAAGAGACAAGAACAGTGATTGTTGCTGTACCAAGCAAAATAAATTCAATTCCAATAGCAAAAGAAGTAACATTAAACAAATCATTTTAATTCAATGAAATATCTAGATACACTTACTTATGTATAGATAGATAATACACGTAAACCTAGTAAGCTATATGTAACAATCTGACACTAACCCTAGCAGCAACTATCAAAGGGGTATTAACCCAAGAAAAACTCAGAAAAAGGAAAAATCTTTCTTAAAACCCACAAAGAAAAGAACAACTTTTTCTCATCTTACGTTTAATTTGACGCCATAATTAAGATGAAAATCAATAAAATAAATTTTAAAAAAAAGGAGTTTAGAAAAAGAAAGTAACCGGAGAAAGAGGAAGGTGAGGAGAGAGAGAGGGATTTGAATTGACACTCGACACGTTGTAGGAAGACCATAGCTTCCCTGAAAGGTTTGGAGAGCTCTTGCTCATACTTAACGAGCATTTCACAGTAAGCTTCCATGAACTGATCAAGCCCTGGATCTTCACCTAAGCACCCTGTGGGTCCCATCGATGCTGCTGCAGCCGCCGCAGACGAACATGCTTCCTCCAGCCGTGCCACGACCTCCGGTGGTGCTCCAACCTTGATAATTTTGGAATTAATAAATAGTCATTAAAAACATCAATTAAACTAAGATGAGGATCCTCAAGTTTCTTGTGGGTATATCATACATCTATGAGTAACGAAAATGAGGAAATATATACATATATGTCCTAATCTTCAACCTACAAACAATATTTTGGATAATCTCTTGAAAATAGGTTTGTTAAAATTTTCTTTCTTTTTTTCTGTTTTAGTTTCTTGCAACTTTCTCAAAATAGGAAAAACAAGTTTCTTTTGATTTGTGTATATTTAGTTGGATTAAGAAACTAGTAAACAAAAGGAGATATCAAAATCAAACTAAAACATCAAGTAAAGGGTTATGTAAAAAGGAAATAAAAGGTAAAGTTTGGTAATTAGGGTTTCTAGAATCTTCTTCTTCTTTGTGTAAAAAAGATCAAATAAGGATCATTAGAGTTAAGAAGAGACATTCAATGAATAACCCTCTTTTAGGGTTTATTTTCGCATCACCTTCTGACAATTGACATAAGCGGCCAAGAGGCGGTGGTAGTGAGGATGAGCCATGATCTTGGCCTTTACAGAGGCTGAAGAAGAGGAAGAAGAGCAAGGGTTGATCCCTCCTGCAACGACGTCGTTATGATGGATCTCCATGAGAGAATAAGCAGGAGCACAAGAGGAAGGAGAAGAAAAAGAAACGACTTTGTTCTTAGTTTCTTGGGGAGGAGCTAGTGATTGAAGAAAAAGGGAGGTACTTTGTTGGTGGTGTGACTGATATGCATAACCATCATGTTCTTGTTGTTGATGTTGATGATCATGACCATGATGTTGATGTGATGTCATGATGGGCGGCATCATCATCATCATAGGACACATCGGACCATCACTATTATCCCCGGCAAAAGCCATTGGACAAGAAGTGCTGTTGGAACCACTCTCCATCTTCTCTTTCTCTCACTAGTATTATTATTCACTTTGGCTTTGCTATATAGCTACGAGAAAGAAAGAAAGAAAAAAAAATAATAAAAAAGAAAAAGAAGATGAGCATTGTAAATACAGCTAGCATTTATCATCAATATTATGAAACACAATAAAGTACTATAAGTGTATTGGGAAACCCTAAAAGAGTAAATAGATATGTGTATATGTGTGTGTATGTATGGTTTTAGTTTAATTATTTGAAAAATGCAAAAGTGGTCTCCCGGGATTTATGCTTCAACAATCAGCTTGCTTTTCACATTGAAAATTCTAAATAGTGATAGTTATGGGGGAGAGGGAAGCAGCAGAAGAGAGACCAAGGAAGATAAATCTAAGGAAATTAAAAGAATAAAATAATTGGAGAAACTTATATTTAAAAAAGTGGAAAAAGCAGACATGGACAGAGGTTGTGTGATCTGTGGGTTCTTAACTCTTTTGTGTTCATCTGCTGAAATATGATTTCTCATTTATGCCTTTTTGAAAAATTAATGTTGTAATTTCTGTTCTTCTTTTGTGAGGTAATAAACCGGATCTCAATTTAACATTGACAATTTCTTGAAATGGAGAAAACCCAAATGTGCCTCAGAAAGCCCAGAGAAAACTTATGGGTATTTGATGTTCTTTGCCATGGGAGTATCAAATCGAATGTTGTCATTTGGTTTGATTTTCATACCATGAATTCCCAAAAGTCTTGGTTTGATGGGATATACGTATGCATATGTTGGTTACAAAGTACATTTGTGTATATGAATATAAGATGTACGTATTACGTATGTACATATATGTATATATATATATATATAGTATATATGTGAAGATATTATTAGTACTTTTGTACAGAAACACTTTCTTAGATTCTCAATAATTAACTGACAGATCTCCACATATAATTTAAGCATGTGTTTGAGTAACCTAAGATATTGGATTCTCTTTTGCCAATAGGAAAACATTAGCACTCTTAGTATTTCATAATTATTTGTTATTGTCAAAGTGATTTAATATCTGATTACGGATAAAAGTTTCAGTACTATTGTAAATTTTGGTTTAGAGATTAAGAAGCCAAATGCCATTATGAACGATATATAAACTATAATCATACGGTAAAACAGTTAACAACTTAATCATAGTAGTTTCAATGATGGATTTTTGGTAGTTGGAATGGCAAACATTATGAAAAAAAATTATAAAATTATTCAATATATAACTACAAAAACGAAACTTCAACACATTTTACAAAACAAAAAGTATCTTTGAAAAAGAAATGTATCTTGTTTCTGTCTTATTTTTGGACGGCTAGTTAAAAAAAAATAAAAATAACTGACGGCTTCCTCTTTTAGACAACAAAGAACCATTTGTATTTGCCACCATTATCATGTTCTCGACCTTTTTTGTCGATTGATTGTATTTGGTGGTAGACCTCTTTCCACTTCAAAAAATGACCAATGACATTCACACCACTAACCAAAGCTTTTTAGACATTTAAGAATAATATACGAGGCTATTAGCAATCGTTAGTACTTCTTCGAACTTAGTATTGAGTCAACATAGGACACCTGTTTATCTTTGAATAATAGCGCATACGGAATTAGGCGAATAATTTATTTACTGTTGACAATGTAATCCATCAACTGTGAATGTGGATTTGAAGAAGGAAAATGTTGTAAAATATGATTTTATTTAAAATTTTTATCATCCAGTACTATTTGGAAAAAAAAAAATATTTCGATAGTGTCAACCGCAAAATTATCAAAATTTGATAAGTATTACATCAGCACTGCATATTAAGACTATTATTCAACTTCTGTAATCGTCTTGTACCATTTATTCCATCGATTTTTCACTAATCATATCCGCATTGCTAGCTAATTTTATTGTCATAAAAAAAAAAAATTATTGTCATTATTCAAATTATATTTGGAAATCATGTATATTGACTATAAATTCGCGTACCCCTTCTGTCCATTATATAAATAATCTATATAAAAAAATTAAAATATATGCCAAAGTAAAGCCATAAGTATAAAGCTTATTTTTCTTGCTTTTAGGTTAAGGACAGTGATTCGTTGAAATCAAAAGTCTTAGAAAAAAATCGAAGAGAGAAATCTTCAAGGCAAAGTTTTACTTTCCCCATGAAAGAAAAAAAACTCTCTCCTCAGCCACTGCCTTCACTGCCATTTCTGGCAAAGAAAAGATAACTGATAATAGATAGAGAGAGATTACAAGGAACCCATCAAATCATATTTATATATATTGCCAAACTGGATTTCAATTGCTTTAATTTATATATACCCTAAAATATTAAACTTTATTTTCTTCGTTCAGTTATCGAATATGTAAAATAAAAATATTGTGGATTTAGACTAAAAAGAAGAAGAGAAGTTACTTTCTATTGTCTGTCGGCCTATGCGCATAGAACTTCAAAAAATGATACCCAATAATAAGATTTTAACTATAAGAAAATTTTGACCAAAAAAAAAACTATAAGAAATTAGGATCGAAAAAAAGAGTAAAAAACTATAATAAATTAGGAAAATATAGCAAAATATTGGATATAGTAAATACTAAATACTAACTAACTAATAGCTAAATATTAATCAATTATTCATCATTTTCATTTGCACTGCGTTTTTTTTCTTTTTCTAAAAGAACTTAGTATACATATTTATCGATAATATAATTTATGCAATTTTCAATTTAGATGGTAATATATTTACAAAAATTTACTACTACGTTTCTTAAATATAAAATCACCAATCAAACTTCTACTAACAAGATAAACTTCACTTTTATCATTCAAAACGAACGTATATCTCTACAATAATAGGACAAATAATGTGAAAGCAGTAGAGATTGGAAGGAGAATGAAAAGACATCATTACTAAAAAGCGATTTTGGATGTATATTCACTAGGAAGGTGATACTAATATTTTTTGTATATTTACACAACCGAAAGCGATTCTACTAAACAAACTTTTTTCCTCAATGTCTAGTTTTTACTAATTTTAAGTATAAGTATTATTATCACCTTCCTTGTGAATATACATCTTCATGTGAAACTGGATATCTAATAGAGTATAAAGTCAAATAAAGGAGGTAAAGTAATGCTGTAATACGTACTCCCTCTGTTCCTAGAAAATTGATGTTTTATTTTTTTCACACATATTAAGACATGATAAAGTTTTATGTTTTAATTAGTTTAAAATCATTTTATAAATAGAAAGAGAAAATTTAGACAATAGTTATCATGATATGTGGCAAAAAGCATAAAGAAAAAAAATTATTTTAGTTTTTAATTCTAAAAAATCAATCTTTAAGGAACAAAACTAAAACCTAGAACATCAATTTATTATGAAGAGAGTGAGTATAATTTTAGAGAATCTATCAGTTCTATGGCAATCATTTATCACTTGTAGGAAAGAAAAGTTAAAAACAAAAGGACTAGAAACTGTTACTTGCAAGTTTTATTTAGTCCAAGTCAGAGCATATAATCTGCATTTACTAAAAAAGTTGGTTCCTTCTTTTAGATGTTGTAATATTTAATTAAAAAACAAGATTAAATATGTTATTATAATCTTATTCTACAGAAAAGCTCGAAAAGCAAGTGGGGACAGTCCGAATGTCTTCTCTCACTAAAACCCTAATGACCCTACTCTCTCCCTCTTAAACAGTAGGGCTAATCTCTCTCTATACTGTATTCTTTTATACCTAATAGTAAAAAAAAAGTTTTATACTATGTATTTTCTTCCTGCACCTTGTTCTTTTCTTATCCCATCGAGAATCAGATTCTCTCGTATCTAGAACTCAATCCGACGGAAATGAGCTCTTATTAAATCAAACGACGGACAACAAGTGAACATTTATCAAAAATACTAATAGGACAAAGCGATTCAAAAAAAAAAAAAAAAAATTGGTGATGTATAAGTATAACAATCTCATCTATCATCATCTCTTATCAAAAACGACATTTGTTTTGTATTGCTCTTTTTTACCAAAAACAATCCTATTTTTGTATTTTATTGGTTATCTTTTTTTTTTTTTTTGACAAAACTTGTTTTCATTCATCAGAATAGAATCCAAGTACAAAGATAAGAGGAATCTGAGACTATATATATAGCTTAATCTATCATAATCGCTCATATATAACAATATTTTGAACTGAACCAAGCAAACCGAATCAAAATTTTTGGTTTCAGTTTTATCGGCTAAACCAATTGACATATTTAAAATTTGGATTCAGTTACTCATGAATTTTGGTTCAACGGAACGGTTTCTTTGATAATTTTTTTAAAAAATAACTAAATTATACCATAACTAGACCCGTTTATACTAAAATTTAATCGGTTTACCCGAATTTAAATTCAGATAATTTGATTAGTAGAATAATTAGTGGGTACACTACATCAGTAATGACCGATGGTGTTATCACGGGTATTTATGCATTAAGCGCAAAATAAAGTTAATTATCTCATGGGTAATACATGAAAGAACGTGTTGCATTATGTCATGCTTCCTTTTTATTGACTGGTGAGAAAAGCTATTATATATCCAAAAAAAAAGTTAAAAGATATTTTATTGGTTTTAATCGAGAGATTAGTTTGTTGACCAAAAAAAAGTGGGCAGTTATTCCTTTGGAACATTAATAAATGGGAAATTAGCATTTAAAAATTATACTATGATTGAATCTGTTAATCATCATAATCCTTTTTTTGTCAACTGAATATATTAATTAGCTTAAGAAAGCCAACTTGGCGGAATGTGATTTACAAAAGTAACACTATGCGGTAGGACACGAACATTTCGTGCCAACTTATCCGCTTTGACATTCTCGCTTCGTTTAACAAAAGATAAAGAGAATGATGAAAATTCTTCCCTATCGGCGGCGATATCTTCTAGATAGACTGCAAATGCCGGTCATTCTGTTGGGGAAGACACCATCTTCACCAGGTCCGAGCAATCTGTCAAAAACGCGACATAATCCTTTAGTTGGTAAATTCATAACTTAATAAAAACAGATACGCTCAATAGTAGTTTTATAAAATCTTTAGATGTTATGTAAATTAAAATTCTTAATACAACCTTTTACCAAATGATAATAACCACTTTAAATTGTTTTTCAAAATTTAATATTTTTGGTTTTACTTCAGTGTATAGTAGCAAACTATGGAGACGGGTGATAAGGATTGGCTCAATTACATTAGCTGCTTTGATTTACATTGGCTTCTTTCAAAATAAATGAATACACCTATTTTTAAAGAACTCATAGCAAATTCGTGAAAAAAATAATTATTTAATTATTACTATATTTTAATAAAACCTCTTTGATTTATGCCAACGCATGCTTAAACATTTGTAAGTTTGATAAAAGACATGTATTTGTTTGCATTATTGTGGGTGTCCTTTTTACATATCACCTTGAATCCCTGAATCCTGATGGTCTTACTTTTTAAAATAGTATACAAAATTAATACAGAAATGTTTTGAAACTATATGCGTAAACAAAATTCGGGATTTTATGCATATGTACGAACTTCTTGCACACCTTTAAATCAGACTATCATGAAGATCATGATGGCGCAAGTGTTGAACTGCTTAAATATCTATTAAAATTTTAATGAAATAGAACTTTTCTTTTATTTATTTTTACTTTCTATGAAATTGAATTTTCTCTTTAAGAAAAATTGTTGAAGACAGCTAGGTTGTGTTATAATGGGATGCTTGATGTTTAGATACGTGACAAAAAAAAAAAAAAAAGTTAGCTACATGTCTCGGAGATTCTATATGCTTTGATGCTTTGTAATAATTCCAAACATTATTGGAGTCTTGACCCTATAAATTTAAGTTCTATATTGTTGTCTATCATGTAACGGATGTGTAGTGGTAGTTCCATTTAGGTAGTCCATATGTTTTACTATCTCTTTAATTATATTGATATAAATTAACGAAATATATATATTTTAAAAATTCTAGGTAAGATAAAATCTGTTATTTTCTTATTTCAATGAAATGGTTGTCTGAGTGAGTAATGTTTTCTTCATTGGACAATTTTGAGAAAAAAACATCATTTTCAAAGAAATTGTAATATTCTAATCAAGATCTAGATCTCAGACTTAGAATATTCGTACATTGCCATTATTGTTTAAAATTGGACATTTAAATAGACGGTTAAACTAGAAGTCCGACATGATAAATGCTTAAAAATCGAGGTTCGGTAATAATCTGAAGTCGCTTTAAGCCTTTAACAAATGTAAACAAAATTCAAAACAACGAGAGTCAAAAACTCAGACGTAAAATGTGTGTCTTAAGAAATAAAAAACAGTCCTAACTGTTTTAACATCTGTGCCTCCTAACGACCTCACGAACAGTCTTGAACGGCTGCATAGTTCTCACATGCACAATCTAAATTGGTGTGAGTATGGCTAAGACTTGATTATGTCTTGCTAAACTAGTCCTACAATCTCGTATTCACCAATCACATATCCATCTAATCTGTATATATTCATTCATACTCATTCATTTCTGTACACCCCATAGTAGATTATATGCTAGTGTAGTCTGACCACAATCGAGCGGGATCACATTAGAATTCTATGTGTTTTCTTCTTTTTTATATTTTTCGTATTTTTAATACCAAAGCCGACTGTTTCGTTCATAGTAGAAAAAAATTGATTTCATATTTTGTTAATTTGTAGATTCAAATATCTCAGAACCAATATCTCAGAACCAGTGTTTAACCTGAAGACTAATTACACATTCATAGAAAAAGGGTGTTTATTAAAGATAATGTAGGTATTTTATGCATTTTTCTTAGAAATTTGTTTCCCTAATCGAATTTTTTTCACCCATTTTTTTGTTGTAGAGAGAAAAAAACAAAAAGAATTTACTACCAAATTTGTATCAAACAAATTTTATCATTGAAATTTATGGCAGTGGAAAGTAAACTACTATAGATCACGTACATATGCATTTCATTTTTGCCTTTAATTGTTGCTTAGAGAATTGGATTGTGATCCAACTCCTAACAAATTTATACACCGCCGTTGATAAAAATAAAATAAGGACCAAAATAGTAAAAGACTATACTTCCTAAATCCATAAAAAAATTTTGTTATTATATGGTATTTTGTTCCTAATAACATCATGTATCATGATTTTTATCAAAAAAAAAGAAACATCATGTATCATTACTCTTCAACAATGATACTTTTACTCCATATTTATTTCGTGGACGTGGTCCAACCATGATTTGACACACAGAAACAATAACGGTGAATATATACCATCTTCAAGAAGAGGATGATGTGATAATTAAGATGGCGATGATATAGTATATATATTTTTATATATCCATTATGGTAACCTTCAAATCATAGTAGGGCCATAGGGTTCCCGTGAAAGATATCACCGTACCCACATATATCAATCTCAACATAAAATGACAATATTTTTGGCGTAATATGACATTTAATTACATCTTATGTCCTTATTGAATATCGGAACTACTTCTTTTTTCTTCCTGATCAACTATCTATTGTTTTTTTTTCTTTTTGGTAACTACTAGAATAGCAAATTATGTTTTCATTTGCTAAAAATAAATAAATAAATGTTCTATACAAGGGATAAAAAATTGCACTATGTATCTGATTGGTAATACAAAATAGTAATAAATATATATATATATATAACAGAATAATTAGAAAATGTAAAAGGTGATGGTAAGAAATATCGGTACACTTTTTCCTACAACCATAAAGAGTCACCATTCACACCGGATATTTCATATGAGTTTATTATATGAACCAATTCAGTACTTACGAGCTATGCTAATAGTATTTGTTAAATCGTCATATAATTACGTAATAACATTGGAAGCTTCAACCTATAGAAAATCCAAGGTTCAGGTAGTGGCAGATTTGTAGGGTTAGGGCTTTCCATAGCACTATTAAATACACATATCTTCATGTTTACACACATACGTTAGTATACGTAAAAATATGTATTTAGGAGAAATGTGTATCCATAAAAATAAAAATAAAAATTAAAAGAGGAAGAGAGAATAAAGGAGAAAAGGTGAGGTTGTGAGACGTCATTGAAGAGGGAGACAAACTACAATCTCTCACTCTCTCTCTCTTCCTTGCTTTACGTCACCTCTGTCCACTGTTGAAAGATTTGTATTTTGTCGAAAGAAAGAAAAAAAGAAAGGTTTGTTATTTTCTTTGCCAATTTTATATTATTTTATTTATAATGCATACTTTTTTTTTTTTGACGGCATTTATAACGCATACTTATATTTTAATATTTTTAGTAATCAATAATTTAGCCATGTTTTCTTTATTGCAGATTTTGTTCAGTATTTATAAATGTTATACTTATCTTCCGATATTCTTAACAATTACATTTAAAACATATTATATTTTTTGTCAGCATTTAAACATATTAAATTTTTAAATGCAAAGTTAAATAAAAACGTCACTGATATTCTGAAATTTCATTATAAATTATATTGTATAAAGTTTAGCTTTAGAATTTTTAAATGACATATCAAGATACAAATATAATTATAATTTGATACAAATTTAGAAAAAGAAATTGTATAACATAAAATAATAGGGGATGATGATGGATATTTTATCCAAACTTTTGTTTGTAGTAAAATGTAGAAAGTAATTGAGAGTTTTTGTGTTATCAAACCCATGAAGGCTAGAAGCAAAAAGAATAAAAACTAGTCGTCAACCAAAAAGAATTGACTAATAGTCATGTAAACATATGAAGCTCTTAGGTTTGACTGGGAATCAAAAGCAATTTGGTAAATTAAAAGTTGAATACTAATTAATTATATATAGTACACAGCCACAACTCCAAGTTAGGATATGATAGAAACGACATAAGACAAGAGATTGATTGGTAACTACAAACGTCAAATAGATATTCTCCTTGTTCCCCTCTTATACCAAACATTCAAACAATAATGGCTTACATTTGGACCACCCAACCTTACCTTTCTTTCATTCCTATATGCTTTCAATGCACAAATTATTCTCACTAATTCTATAGCCCTGAATCTGATAGGTACTTGGGATATATCGACAGGACTACAACTAAAGAATAAAAAAAAAAAAAAATTGAGTCTATTCTCTAGAGGTCATATTAGTTGTTGTATATCACAGACACTACTTCATTTCTTTCACCAAATGTTTATCCCACAAATCATTTTGAGTTATACACTTTCGTAATTTTAACATTTTAACTTGATTAGTATTATTATCTTGCAAGTCTCGGTATAAAACATAATTATTCCACATATGTGCTTTCGAAATTAAAGCATAAAAGTGGGCATATAGAAAAAATTAGTGTCGAATTATAAAATCAAAAGTGGCAAAATTAACATTTCTAATGTCTGAACGCAACATCCGGAATAAAATCAATATGACACTGTACTTATAATTTTATATGACATGATTCAGGGTTTATTTCTATACAGAAATGAATGAGATTTCTCCATTTGAAATGAGACACTTTTTAAGACACTCATTAACGATATGTTTACATATAAGAGTTTGGGTTGAAATCCGAACAACACCAATTTTCATTTTCTGATCCGATGTAGAAAAGGCTGTCCAAATAAATTGGTAGGACTAAGGCCCAAAATAATGTTATTGGCCTGGTTCTTAGGCTTATACTTTCAACTTTAGGCCCAAATGTTATATACTTTATTTTTAGTTCTTTTGTTGATCTCAAGATTATATTTTTCAAACTCTAATGTTTTATACTGTCAACATTAGGCCCAAATGTTATATACTTTATTTTTAATTCTTTTGTTGATCTCAAGATTATACTTTTCAAACTCTAATGTTTTCCAAAGATATTATACTTAAACGTCTTCAATCATTGATTAATATAAGAACATTTCTTTGAAGAAGCAACATTTGACAATTGATGCTCCCCTATCGGACAAATAAATTTAATTAATAACGAAAACGAAACCAACCAATGAAAAATAATATAAAATCATAACATTGAGAAATACGTGCGATTCCCTATATTACAAAACGTAAGTCAAATACGTTACTGATGAGTGGCACCCACTAATTATTCTCCTAATTTTTGTCATTTTCTCCATTTTTCAAAAACATATTGTATCATATTATATACAAAAATGAAATATTTAATATTTATATCCAAATTTGTGATCATCAACATAATAAAAGACTCAGAGAACTCAGAAAAAAAAATCAGAGTCCTTGCATAAGCATTTATTGATTGGAGCCATTAAAGCTTTTATATTTCTCGTGAATTTTGAGCCGAAACGGTTATTTATTTGTTGATATTTTTGGGATTTTTTGTACGGGTCCGAGTTAGGATGAGTCAACTCGGAGATTTGCTCAGAGAATCGGAAGATGGAACAAGAAGTGAGAGGACGATGATGTTGAGTTTTCTTGAAGAAGATGATCAAATCGACGGTGGAGATCGAACGATGAGCAAATGGAGTGTGTTGAAGCAACGGCTGAGATTTGATTGGGTTGGCTGTTGTGGTAAGCCTCTCACTTTGCGTTTCAGACAATCGGAAACGCCAATCGTCGTCGATGATGATGATGACGAAGAAGAAGAAGAAAACGAAAGTCAAAACCGGGTCGTTGACTTTTTGGGTCCTGGTTCGGGTACGGGTACGGGGTTGGATTGTTTAACACGTGGCGCAACGAGGAACCTTGCAGAGGCTTTAGCGGAGGAGAGATTAGCGCACGTGACGGAAACTTCAGTTGCTAAGGTACCGTTGATGAGGTTGCTTGCGGAAACGGACGGTTGTGATTCGACGCCGTGGATGGGTAGTGATCAGGTGTGTTGCGTGTGTATGGGAAGAGAGAAAGGTGCGGCTTTTATTCCCTGTGGACATACGTATTGTAGAGTATGTTCAAGAGAGATTTGGATGAGTCGTGGGAAGTGTCCTCTTTGTAACCGTTCGATCTTTGACGTTCTTGATCTTTATTGAAAATTTTCATGGATTGTTATGAATTTATGATCGTTGGATTGATCTGATCGACGGTGATGATATGTTTAATTTCTTTTTTTTTTTGGTCAAAATATGTTTAATTTCTTTGTGCATATTTCTATTGTTAGTTACAAAAAGGATGATTAATTGGTGAAGATGAACGTTGTAGTAAAAAATAAGGTACTAATAATTAACGTTGTGAATAAGTGTATATATATATGCATTTTATTTAAGTTTTACACAAGTTTAACTCTATTTTTTTAGTGGAATCGTCGGGAAGAACCAAGAACTTTTAGTTTATAACGGACTTTATGATTAAATCAAGTCATAAACAATATGTTTGACAAAAAAAAAAAGAAGATTAAATCAAGTCATATTTTTTTCTTATTCACTTCATAAACAATGATTCAAGTTAATTTTTTTTTCTTTTTAAAAAGTAAACATACTTAGACGACATAGGACTTTATATCATCAAATTTGCTGCTTTATAAAAAAAAAGACTTACCTTTGCGTTTTTGTTTTTTTCTTTCTAAAATTCACAAGTTGCTTGCAGAGATGCTAAGTATGAGTATAAAGTATTGGACTAGGCCTGTTTATGTACATCGTCAGTTATTGGGCCTGAGCAAATATATTGTCCACTAACATCGAGGTACTTTTTCACATAGTATTTGTTTTCGCAATGACTATGATTGTGCTATAAATTAAACACTCGGCTCTTATGTGCAGTTTCTTCATCTTCTTGGGCAAATTTAGACTCAAAGTATGAAAGTAATGAAAAGGAAAGATAAAATTTGAAAATAAAAACATTATAATTGATATAGCATTCATAAGAACTTTTTTTTCTTTCTTAGAAATGATTTTAACTGAACTAGATATCAAACTGGATATATTCCCATATTGTTAGGTCATATGGGTTAAACCGTGTAACGATTGGTTAACAGTTTATAAAAAAAAAAAACACAAGTATACGTACATATTTAATACTCTACATGATATATAACCAGTTGACAAATTTTACGAATTGACTATCACACTAATACGACGGAAATGTATAGTACAAATACGATTAATCGTGTGGCTCTTATGTCCAAAAACAATTTGTGTGGCTTTTAATTACAAGACCAACTAAATAGCATAATAATAAAAAAAATGGATTTCTGAGTTTCAGTTTTCAAACACCATGAAAACTAATAAAGCCTCTTGATTAACTCAAATTTTATTCACAATTGTATCTTTTTTTCTGTTTTTATAGAATTGGTTATCTCCGAGGCATACATGAGTCTGTGATGTTAACGTTACATGAAAATCACACGCATATATATATATATGTAGGAATCTAGGCTTTATGGATAATTATGAATGCATTTATGTGTTATTAGTGGGTTGGTAAGCTTAAATCACATCATGAAGCATTATCAATTATCTAGTCAAGCTTCAACAATATTCTAAAGTGCATGCATAAAATCATAAGACAATATACTGATGGGAAATTTAAGTATCGTCAGTAAACGAATATATATAAACTAACTGATGTATCTCTATCATATATAACAAAAGAATTTCATTTTTTTTTTAAATTTATTCCTTTATGAAAAATAAATAAGAGTATGTATAAAGCTGGTTATAAAGAGCTTATTCTCCGTCTCAAGTTATTTAAGTTTATAGAGAAACAAATTGTTTTAAGAGAAAAATATGCCTTTTCGACCATAACTTTTGGTGGACTCAAAATCAAATTATGGAATAAGGGTCAAACTCAGACATTTTATGTGCCATCAGGACGGAGAGCTACTGGTATTATGTACCTTACGTAAACTATTTGGATTCAAATTCAATAAGTGGTACAAATAAATCGAGAAATCGTATGAACAAGTACAGCCATCGACATTTTTGACGATTCTGTTCGTTTAGTTATTTTTCCATTATTCAAGTGTTTTTTTCTTAAATAGCTTTTTTTGTTTGGCCCATGCATGATGCAGGTTACGATTCAAGTTTTATTTTCCGAATGCTTTTAACTTGTAACTAGTTTTTAATAATATACGTGATAGTAAGTGTAAATAATCTCATCTCCTATATGTATTGATGGGTGAATTTGGCAAATATCATACCATGAACTGAAATCAAACATCTAATATGCATGAAAAAAAAAGAATATTAAAAATAGTTGGTTATTAATTTTTCGTTAAAAAAAAAGAAAGAAAGTAAAATTGTTATTTTGTTATTTATGTCAGATTGACTTATGTAAGATTAATTGACTTTTCAAGATGCCAGTTTTTAATTAGACATCAAAAGATGTTAGATTAATTTTTCCAATTTCTGTATATTAAAAGAAAAGTCATGAAAAGAAAATGCCATACATGTCATGTTGAAAGGGTTTTAAGAAGATGTTTTGCTAATTTGTTGAGAGTATTTTTATAGATTATTTTGTGTTGCGATTTCCACATGTTTGTTCATTATTTGTAGAAAATGTTTTTTTAGTGGTTGGACGCATGAGAAAATGTTTCCCACCAGATATACACCTTTTAGTATTTTGAACAATTTTGTGACTGCATGTAAAACGTAGACATGAAAAAAAAAACCTTTGACTGACTTTAGCGTTTACAAAAATATTTTTATGAAAACGTAAAATGTTTTATTGTTTCACAATATGATTTTTTTTTTTTTTGAAAAATAGTTGTTCTACGTACATGTATAAAACGCACAAAAAAAAAAAAAAAAAAAAAAGGTCAATAGATATGTCAAAAGGGAGTGCTATATTATTTGTGGATACAGTGAGGAGAGGTGTCATAGATGTGACCCATATATGTGTATAGATATAGATGTATGTATTGATATATGTATGTATGTAATTTATAGATGAGAACAAGGCATGTGCATCAAGTTCCAAAATAAAGTTGAGACAATGTCGTCCATGTTCATGAACCCATCTCTCATTTATGCTAACCATTTGGCACAAACCTTATTAAATATGTCCCCTCCTATGGGCCAAACACACTTAACGAAACACACCTTTCCTAAAATAGCAATCTTCCTATCCCCATCCCACCGTTAAATTTATTAATTCCCAAAACCTCATGATTATACGTCCATCATGACGACCAAGTAAAGTGGTGTGAATTAAATAAAGTTGTGTTAACACGTTAATCTGTTCTAAATATTTTTTTTTTTTTTGAGCAAAAGTGTTCTAAATATTTAAACTATAAAATAATAGTATAACCGAGAAGATGAAAATTTTACATGTTTTTTTTCTTACTTATGAGTAATAAATAAAACTAGAGCACAGAGATACATGTCAGAATTAAATTCCACAACTCAAAAAAAAAAAAAAAAAAAAATTCCACAACTCAACATTCATCCCTATGAACTTTGTCACACTATTTTTTTTTATTATCATGTTTTTAAAAAGAGAGTCTAGGAAAAGAAAAGCAACCAACTGATATGATTATGAATTCAAGTTAATATTAGTATGATCATAAGGATCATAGAATGAGAATAAGGATGAATGTTGAGCAGCAATATTGATTTTCGATGATTCTGTAAAAAACTCTATGATATACTCATATACCTTATACCTTGGGCAGAAATCAAAACAAATTATGTCACTGGATCGAAGATAAGATGGAGTCTAAGCAAAATGCTGATTCTATGCAACTAGCTAAAGGCAAAGTTGGTAGGCCTAAGATATGATTATTGAGTAGAAATGAGACCGCGCAAGTTTTGCCATAAAGAGGAAAAACACGAGACCTTTTTTTTTTTTGTGTGCACCAAATTATAGAAGTTTAGGTAAGATTCATAGAATTTAGTCCAAAAGCCAGAAAATAATATAAAAAATGAGGACTTACTATTTTTGAATCCATGCAATGCTTGAAATCATGTCAGGTATTACTAAAGTACCAATCATTTCTATATGTGTAACTGCAAATTTACCTAACTAATAAAAGTATAACCTTTACAGATTCATATGATGATTGGTGACAATAAACCCGATTTATTAATTTTTTGTATTGGCGAATTACATTAAACTTAAGGTACGTCTGTATAATTTACTTTATATATATAATAAAAATTAAGTCAATAATTCGACTATCTTATTAGTGACATAATTATTTACTGCATATAAGACTCGTCGTATAGCAGTAGGATGAAAACATATAAGATATCCAGATATATAAAAAAAGAGTCTTATTTTGTTAGGTACCAATATAGAGATTCAAATATCTGTGAAATTCATTATCCCCCAACTTATTTTAAGAAATAACTTGTTAATAAGATTACTTGTACTAGAATTTATTTACTTATTTATTTGTATATAAAACATGAAAATAGAAACAAATTTGTATGCATAACTATTAATCTGAATATACAAAAATTTAAATTTTAACATATACTTATTTTAGACCGGATACATATATATAGTCGAATTAAATTTTAATATATTCATAGCAAAAAAAAAAATTTAATATATATCCACTATCCACTCATGGGACCAAAGTCATCAAACTGAATAAACTTGCATGGCCTTGGAGTCTTGAATGCTGATATTAGCCTTACAGAATTTATTATAACACTAAACTGGTGGAGTGTTCGTATTCACACATGAAAATATTTTCTTTTTGGATAAATCTATAGTTAATGTGTTATGTATATTTTTTATCTCGCTTGGATCGAACCACCAAATTTCACTACTGACTAAGCATGTATTCACACATGTAGCTATTGCTAGTTATACCTACCATCGAAATCATGAATATCTAAAAGTGCGGAATAGCTGGTCGTATATCGAATCGGTTATTATAGAATATATATAGATACTTCATCTACTTTGTATATAATTATATAGCACAAATGAATGTTGTTCTGTTTTAGTTGCGTTCCTCGACTTTGGTTTACTGGTGAAATTGCTATATATATAATGTTGTCTATGGTTTTACACCCTTTTTGAGAAATATGCCTTAAAGTAGTCACAGGGTCGAATTTTGAAATTAGATTTACCTACTCTAGTATCTGGTCCGAACGGATTATGAGCATTTAATCTCTTGCTAATCCAAAAAACTTCAAATAAAAACGATATTTAATTTCTTTATGTTCAAGATGATAATATGGCCGCAATTGCAAAGCTGAAAAGTTGATCGACAATTTCACATTTTGTCTCTGTCATCATTTATTTCAAGCATGCGCTGGTCCTTCATTTTCATTTCTATCATATTCCATCAATTTATTTCCGATTTTTTAACGTTTTAGATTTATCATTATTACACAAAAGTTTTATAGTTCTCACACAAATGATACAAAATTCTAAAATAAACCATTTATGTTAGTGACTTTGGTGTTATCCCGAGATATCCGCGGATCCCATTCTCCTTTTGGCTCTTCACACAATCTTGCTTAGATAAGTACAGATCTAGAAGAAAAAAAAAGAGAGACAAAAAATATGTATCTTTTGGTAATTATAAGATTTTGGATATTAGGTTTAAAGTTTCTCAGGTAGACTAGGTTCGGGATTCGATTTTGATAGTACTTGTGACAGACAAATTACGTTACATCTTAGAATCGTAACATTCAAACATCACATCGTTAAGCCGTCATTACAGAAAGCAAAACTCTGTTTTGTTATTTCAACAAAAGTAAGAAACAATAGACAAGAGATCACATATACTGATATACACATCATTGAACCAACGTCGGTGCATGATATATTTACAGAACAAATCTCATAATTTAAACTTATATTCTAATGAATGTTATAAGTCTCGTCGGAGTTCATACAACCATGAATTCATACATTGCGTCAGACCCCACTTCGACGTACGCCTTTCTTCTGTAGCCTCATGAACGGACAAATTTCAACCTCCCGTCTCTCTCGCTCTTTACTTTCAAACTCAATGCATGCATACAATTTTTCTGTCTTTCTCAGAGATACTTTGATCATTTATATTTATTTTTAGAAAAGAACTAATTGCTAATAACAGTTGTTAATAGAAAATTTGTCTGAGGACACTCCAAAAATTCACTTCACCCGAATTTCTCTTATTTTACAGTATATATATGATGCATGTATTCTCAGAGGTCAAGTTAAGCCAACTTATTTACCTGAATTTTTATTGATTTATTAATAAAATCAAATTGGAGACAAAACAGAACTTCCTCCTTGACGTTAGCTTCAATCACAATGTTTTATACTAATGTTTAAGCGTCTGCTAGATTTTGGTTGACGATTATTTTAATGCAATTTGGTCTAGATTATTCCAAAATCAAGGAAAAAAATTGATAGAAAAAAGTAAAATTCAATGGTTTGTAGTAATAGCGTCGTTTGTATGTCAGCATATATAAGATTTAAACCAGTTAGAAATCAGAATGCATGTTGTTGCGAAAACAGAATTGATCTAATTAAAAATTTAAGACTCACAGTAATAATAAAAAATTAATTATTTATTAATTTCAAGAAATGTATATATAACTATTTAGATCTTAAACAAAGAGTGCAATTACCATGTCAAGGGATAAGCAAATTTTCATGTATCCTTTTTGAAAATACTACTATTTTATATTTTAGTTTTGAAACTGTAAAAAGTATAGTTTTGATCAATACTATGATTTCTAGATGAAGTTAAGTAGTTAACAATTTACAATTTTTGAATAGGGTAGATCTAAATGATATTTCATTTAATCGTGAGAAAATAAGATTTTTTTTCATTCATGATTTACAAGTAAAATTATTTATCTGGAAACTTTATTTGAAAAAAAAAATTATTTAGGAAAATGTGATTGGATTTTTTTTTTACTTTTTTAAAAAACCCCTAACAGCTATATAAATTTCCAATTACAATTAATATAATCAATTAGACATCAGAGTTTACATATTCTTTATTTTTTTCACAAATATAGTCTTTATTATAGATTGCGTATAGAGTATAATGTAATCTACAAAATTGTCTATCTTTATTCCCTTGGAGGTCAGAGTTTTTGGTCAATTAATTGGTTATTCTTATGAGTGGTTGAAAGCATGGCGTACGCCAAATCAAATCATACAAATTAGGTTATATGATTATATCACAAGATCATCTATCAGGTTCATGAACTTCATGTCTTTCGTTTTTTTTTATTATTCATTCACGTCACGATTCAGCATATTTATAAAAGGCGTTATATGTATTTCAATATCTATAAAGCACGAGGGCATTATTGAATAATGGGAATTTTCTTTTTCGAAATATTCGGTTTACTTGAAAGAGATCTGATGCAAAGCTACAAATATATCATTCTATTTTAGGTGAATAGTGTATAATTCTTAAGAAAATTGTTGGCGTTTTTGGATCCCCCTTACTGCCTTGCAATTATTAATGTTTTTTAATCGAGAGCATCCTTCCCACTAATATACTGTATTTATTAACAAAAAAGAAGATTTTATTTAGCCAAACATTTTGAATGATCTCTATGCAGTTAGAACATTCCATTTTAGTTAATCATGAATTTTGAAATATTTATTATTCAAATCTAGTGCTATTGGTTAAAAAAATTAAATGTCTCTTAAATTGTAGGTTATTCAGTTAGTTATTTGCGTAGTTACCACAAACCTTATGTTATTGGAAATTTTAGTAGGCATTGCATTTGTCAGTATTTTTGTAGTGATTAGGTCCAATGTACGTAATATGATCCCTTCCCAAATTAATTTTAGGGACCAAAGTATATAATATGATCCCTTACCAAACAAAACTTGATTCCTGACTTCTGGATTCAAAGACCGTTTGGTGAACCAAGTATATATGCTGCTGATGGTTGGTTGAAAATACTAAAAATATTGCAAAGAAAAAAAAATCCAATCAGATAATATTTCAAGTTCACTGTTGAATAACCCTGTTAATATCTTCTTTTTCTTACTTCCTACCAAAAATAAAATAAAATAATAACAGTATTACTAATTTGTTTTTGAATATTTCGGTTGGTCAAAAAAATTAAAAAGGTCTTAATTACAAAAAGTTTGGATTTCAATCTGAGAGTTTAATTTACAGATTATCACAATTTCTAGATAAGTAGATTCAAGTTTTTTACAATTAAAGTATACTACCGATACAAAGTGATTCTAACAGATGATGAATATTAGTATAAATATTAAGTAATGACTAATCAATTTAGATTTTAAATAAAAAAATTAATCTAACAGAAGATTTCGCATCTTTAATCACAGAGAACAGTACATATTATTTTACCTCACTTGTTACAAGATTCTTGCTTAGGAATAATTTAGTATGTGAACATATAATATGTTGGTTTATACGTTTATAAATATTGAAATATCATGTTGATTAGGTTATCCATTCTTTATGATCAAGAATTTATGCTTCATATTCTAACACTGGATTAGATTAACTGGTTGATCTGTGTTTGCTTTTCCTTTATTGATATATTACTTAAATAATGACTTGTCGAGGAACATTTATCGCCAAATATTTTATATTAAGGGTCTTACATATTTAAGGTTCGAAAGAATCGATTAATGAACACAGTAACGATGCTTATGGCCGCCCTTCATAATTGTCTTTTTGTTCCATATAGCTGTACATGAATTTACAATATAATAACAGGTCTTTACTTCAGTTATAATGATTTACCATAGTTGAATTTACAAATTAACTTTCAATATTTGTGATGGTTTGAAACAGTGGCGGATCTAGAATAAACTTTGATTGGGGTCAATGTGTTATAGAAAGGAAAAAAAGAAGGATTTGAACTTATATTAATGGTGTCAATCAATAGAATTTTAACCATATGATCTAATTTTTTCATAATCTTTAATAGAAAAATTGTTAGAACTAAAATTTTATTGGTGTCAATTGCACCCACTCATTACAACGTGGCTCCGCCACTGGTTTGAAACTTTGTGGTTAGAGTTTAGAATTTACAATTTACAAAATTGACCATTAACCTAGAGCATAGATCTTATATGTAAAACAAGTTTTTTGGTAAAATACAATTTTACATTCGCTAAAAGAAAAAAAAATACACAAAAGAAACAATGTATTGCCTTGGTTTCTAAGTTGAGCCTAAAAAGTGATATACATACATCATATTTCATAGTATTTTCATGGAAATAAGGCATTGTTCCAGCAGACACATTACACATACATTGATACCTACGTCGGATTGTATATGCATAAACACAATGCGCATAAACACAATGCGTATTATCAAAACATAGTCGGCAACTCGGCATTGATAAAATACAAGTAATAATTTAATTCTAGAAAGGAAAATTAAAGGCGTATTAAATTTAAAGACATAAGCTTTACTTTTAGTTTTATTGTAGTGAAGAAATAGTTTTGTTTAACCATTTTTCAGGAAAATAAATCAAGAGTGATGCGGAAAAGCATAATCTATATATCAACACCTTTTGACTTTTTGGATGAATCGACATTAAACAAACTAAAGAAAAAAAGTTTATATGCTGTCACTCGGTGAATATTACACATTAATTCACGCTCGTTTTTACTTTAATAAACGTTTGATTTATAGTTCAGTAGACAAGATCAACAAACATTCGTACGATTTCATTTCCTTACCAACTAGCTAGTGTAATTAATTTTATTGGATAATTTGTTTTATTATGAATTAAAATGGATACAGAACCTGTGATCAACAGATTACCTTAATTATAAACATTTAGTTTATAGTAGTTCAGTAAACAAGATCAACAAACATTAATGATCAACTAGATTCCAAAAAGATAAAAGGAATTACATTGAACTAAAAACAATTGAACCAAACTCGCATGAAAATTCTTTATCAAAAAAGAAAAAACTCGCTATGAAATAGTAAATATATATATATATGGTAGGGAGTTCTTTAGAACATCATTATAGAGATATATGAGATGATAGATCTTAAGTTCATTACATTATTAAAATAAGTTGGATTACAAATCCGATCAGTTAATGTATTGAGATCAGTTCTACGACACGTGGCCACTCTAATGTATTGCGCAACAAATTTTTCATTAACCAAATCCTCTAACCACTCTTCTTACGACACGTGGCGCTAAAACTCGAGTATGAAAAGTTCTTGGGCAAGACCGGAGACTCGCCTCTTCTCCCACTTTTTACTTATTTTCTAATTTTTTAATTATAAGATTCTTACAAAATATATACCGTTACGGATGGTTTTAAGGAGTCTTTTGAAAGCCAATCTATATTTATGTTAATTTTTGCTTCTCAATGTTTTTTTTTTAAAAAAAAAATTATTGCTTCTCAATGTTGTTGTATCCATATTATATTTTTTGGTATATATGTGCGTACACACATATGATTATCAATAATTTTATTTAACTATTTCAAATGCACACTTTAATCTTCTTTTTTTTCTCGAAGCAAACTTTAATCTAGATCGGTAAACCTTATTCATAATCATTTGTGCCCAAATTTACACAATTATTGGTAATTAAAAAATTATATCACGCGCATGAATGGAGTCTACGATCGTCCAAGAGAAAAGTAGGTAGCAGCCACGACCTGAGTCTTCGTTCTCACTTTGGTTGGTCAACGTTTTCAAGAAGATAGGGAGAGAGAGAAAGAGACGTTTTGTAATTCAACACTCAACAGTTAATTATGTATATAAGGTTATTGCAACTAGTAATTAATTAACAACATTTCACATTGTATATACGTACGATGGCTTATGGTTACGATATTTTTTGGATGTATTATTTGAGTAAGAAAACAGAGTTTAATAAAACGAAAAGAACAAAGTAAATATTTGTGGTTTTATACCAGTTGCTTACTTTAAATTGAGTTTGAGAATATTCGATAAATTTAAAATTGACTTGTATAGTTTAATTATGAAACATCAGATCAACGTAGTATTCCGTCCAAAGTGTGGAGGAATTTAAAGATGAATTGATATATCAAAAAGTGGCAAAAACAAGAATATTATCAAATAAGGCCACCATGTAAATTTCGTAGCTTATATCCTTCCATATGCTTTCTAATTTTTTGCATCCCGGGTTATATAATATAACTCCCAAAAAGAATCCATTAGAGAGTACTTTATTTGATAAACTTATCTTGCAAGAACTACTTTCGGAAAATGATATACATGCTATATATCAATATTGAATTATTTGATATGAATCCTAAAATACTATATTGAAGAGTTCGGTTCCAAGAAAGACGTCAAATAATTTTCAAATTTGGTAATCTTGAAGATGAAAAATGCAAGTGATAGAACTAGTCTCCTTTTTTGGAATAACTATTCTCAGATTTGGTTATGATTTGAAAGATGGACTCAAATAGTAGACTCTGTAATTTAAAGCCATCTCAAAATATTGGAAGATCCTATGCAAAATTTTTTATTTGTAAAACAAGTCTAATTATTTCCAATAAAATAATTCGAAAAGAGAAGAGAAAAGAAACCAATTGAAGGTGCATAAAATAAGAGAACCCAAAAGGAAAATGCCAAATGAATCAATCTCTTAAAGAAGAAGAGGGTAGGGGTCCACCATAGATGTGCTCACATACATGCTCCACGAACTCCTGTTTCTTTTACTTTAACTTTTTTTTATCAATTTGAATGAAAACATTTATACATCTTCTTATCTATGACTATGACTAAGACTATCACACATATATTTTCTTATATTTTTATTTATTTTCATTAGATCCAATCTCCTTCATTTGCGCCTATAAATAGCAACCTTCTCTCATTTAAGTCTCTCATCAAAGCAATCAACAAACACACAACTTGCAACTACAAATAGAGAACTTTCAAAGAAGAGAGAGATATTAGAAAGATGGAGAGGAACATGAAGTTTCCAGTGGTAGACTTGTCCAAGCTCAATGGTGAAGAGAGAGACCAAACCATGGCTTTAATCAATGAAGCTTGTGAGAACTGGGGCTTCTTTGAGGTACATACATAATATATACATATTTTTTTGATATTTGATTATAGCTATAGGCTCTTTATGGTAATGTGGATCTTTTGTTAATTTTTAATTTTTTCAGATAACGAACCATGGATTACCACATGACTTGATGGACAAGATCGAGAAGATGACAAA
This sequence comes from Erysimum cheiranthoides, assembly GCA_011420285.2. Lineage (NCBI taxonomy): Eukaryota > Viridiplantae > Streptophyta > Magnoliopsida > Brassicales > Brassicaceae > Erysimum > Erysimum cheiranthoides. The sequence goes on from CM022179.2 coordinate 20,001,572, forward strand.
GGAACATTACAAGACATGTCAGGAACAAAAGTTCAATGACATGCTCAAGTCCAAAGGTTTGGATAATCTTGAGAGAGAAGTTGAAGATGTCGATTGGGAAAGCACTTTCTACGTTCGACACCTCCCACAATCCAATCTCAGTGACATTTCTGATATATCTGATGAATACAGGTATATAATTTTTCTATAAATATATGTCATATTCAACTATGTATGCGATTTATTTTCTTACATGAAAAACAATTAGTCACCAAATTTAAGACATAAGTAGGACCACTTCTTTTATAAGAAATCTCAAATTTGACTAAACCAAATTTCGGTTTTCCAATCCACCTCTTTTAACTTAATTATAAAGTTTTTTTTATTATTTTTTATTCACATGCATGGGGTAATAATTTTTAGACTTTTTATGATATTTATTGGTAACAGAAAACACTTTAAATAAAATAGTTTACTTAAAAGTAACCTCTAGGAAACTTGCATAGTCAAAAATACAGTATATTATTGTTTACGTAAATATATATTATATTCAATTGAAGTAGTAAAAATGTTTTGATTTGGCAGGACGGCCATGAAAGACTTTGGGAAGAGATTGGAGAATCTTGCAGAGGATTTGTTGGATCTGTTGTGTGAGAATCTAGGGTTAGAGAAAGGGTATTTGAAGAAAGTGTTTCGTGGAACAAAAGGTCCAACCTTTGGGACAAAGGTGAGCAATTATCCACCATGTCCTAAACCAGAGATGATCAAAGGTCTTAGGGCCCACACTGATGCAGGAGGCATCATCTTGTTGTTTCAAGACGACAAGGTCAGTGGTCTCCAGCTTCTTAAAGATGGTGACTGGATTGATGTTCCTCCTCTCAACCACTCCATTGTCATCAATCTTGGTGACCAACTTGAGGTATGTCACGTTCACACCACATTTTCAAAATATCTTTTGCTAAGCAAACCAATGTTTTGGTATTGAGATTGATATTTGGTTTCATCCCGGTTTTGATGAGATTGAGGGAAATGGTTTGTATATGTTATATGGTTTAAGGTTTAACCGGAAGTGTCTTCTTAATTGAGTGTAGGTGATAACCAATGGCAAGTACAAGAGTGTGATGCACCGTGTGGTGACTCAAAAAGAAGGAAACAGAATGTCGATTGCATCATTCTACAATCCAGGAAGCGATGCCGAGATCGCTCCAGCTTCATCGCTTGTCGAAAAAGATTCCGAGTACCCGAGTTTCGTCTTTGATGACTACATGAAGCTCTATGCAGGAGTCAAGTTTCAGCCAAAGGAGCCACGGTTTGAGGCAATGAAGAATGCTTCTGCAGCTACAGATTTGAAACCAACAGCAGCCGTAGAGACTTTCTAAACTGAATTATGGGATTTAAGTGAAGCAGAGAAAGAAAACAAGAAGATGAGTTTGTGTCGTGTGTTATGTCAATAAGTTTAAGACTGGAGTTAGTGTTGATATAATTAAGAATCTGGTGATTAATTGTGGTGTGTTTAAAGTGTGGGGTGTTTATGTTATAATAATAATCTAAGAAGCGTTTAATTATCTAAGAGTTCTTCTAATAATGTGTTCATGATCAAATCAAGTGAAGCACTCTGTTTCAGAACTTAAAACTAATGAAGCTAAAGAAGCATAATCAGAAGAATCACTAAAAAAGCAACACAACAAAACAAAGAGATTAAAAGGTTGAAACTTTAACAAAGAGTTTACAAATTTATCAAACAAATGCCCTGGAAAATTTATCACCTTTGAGGTGAAGAAGATAAACTTGAAAAAAACCATTCAAGTGATAATCATCAAATCCAAGCAAGATCCAGCAGTCAACAACACCTTCAGGATTCGTTTTTCCAGTCACACAATCATTCATTATGCGAGAATCGGTTTCTATTTCATAGCTCTTGAGATCGGATTTTCTTGTTAAGAATTCAGGGGTTTCAAGGTGCAGGTACCTTTTTCTCATCTCCTTCAGTAGCTGCGGCGGTTTCATTGGAACAATGGTTCTTGACAACCGTTGCTATGTCAGCTTCGGAAGCACCTGCAAGTTTGAATCTTTCAACAGCTGAATCAAGATTCTTATTCCAACCATCCATCCCGATTTTGCATTCAACTTGCGACCTTTCGAACAGCATGTTTCCCCAAAACAGATGGATCTGTGATCTCATTGCAGTCGCTTGCTCTGCTGCTTCTTCAGCTGTGATTGTCTCTGAAACCTCTTCATTCCCATCTCCTCCTTGCTTCTTTCTCCTCTTGGAAACTTCCTCTTTCTTGTTCGAATTCGGGTTTTTAAGATCATCCATCCTCTGCTCTTCAAGCTTCTCCCACATCTCTGTAGCATCCTTCATCTTCGCCTCTGCGCTGTCAAAGAGATTTAGGGTTTCTGACGGATCCCAACCTGAGATATCGATCTTCTGAGCTAGCAAGTAAGACCAGTGTAGCTTCGCCATTTCAAACTGCTGCTGTCCTAACGCAAGTAAACCCTCGTAAAAATCTGGTTTGATTGAAAGGGCCTGCTCATATTTCTCCTTTGCCAATGTGTATCTCTCTTTCACCCACTCGTAAGCGGTTTGAAGCTGTGCTGCAACCACTTCTTTTCCAGCAGATTCGTCTAAAGGAATCCTCTTTCTAGCCGCACACATGTGAACATTTCCCCAGTTGAAGAAAGCTAACGCAGCAACTTCCTGGAATTTCGCAGAAGCTTTATCGAATAGTGGTTGAGCTTTCTCGCTTGTGACTGTTTCTTCAAGCGCCTCTGAGCAAAGCTCCATTCCTAACTCATGTAAATCAATATGAGCATCAGGGTCAATGCCGACATGAGTACGGAAGAGATGAGCAAAATCAAACAGCCAATCGTCCATCTCCAATTCCTTGGTCTCGGGATCTTCAGAAGAACCTGCTTTCTCTTTTTCAACTTCCTTATCCGCCTTCTCACTGTTGATCTCTGTTTCCGATACCGATTCACTAGGAGATGATATGACTTCTTCTACAACAGGCTTCTCTTCCACTTCCTCCTCATCTTCCTCAATCAACATCGGCTCTTGCTCAGGACTCACATCAACAACATGCAATCTCAACATCCCAACAGAATCAGACTTATCGGTATCAGGCTCTTTCGTCAAAAGACTATCAGCAGCAGATTCCGCCAATTTCAACTCCGCAGTAGAAGTTATAGTCACCAAATCTCCGTCATTATCCTTATACTTAATCAAAACCGCCTTCGAAGACGGGAAACGACCGCTCACAATCTCTCTCAACTCCTTAAACCTACAATTCACAGGCATTTGACCCAGCCTTATGTCATGATCATAAACAAACTTCAACGGCCTCCAACGAATTCTCTTCTCTTGAACCTTTCCAACAACCGCCACAGACGAAGAAGAACCCAACTCCTCAACCTTCGACCCTTTCGGTGAATGACTAACGGGCTTCAACACAACTCTCGACGCCTGTCCCTTACTCACCGAACCGCCGTTTTCAGCCACCGGATTATTAACCACCTGTGGCCTCTCTACCTTACCATTACTAACATTAGGCAATGAAACAGGCCCAACAGGTGAAGTAACACCCTTTTTATGAACAGAACGAGAAGGTAAACAAGGGCCAAGTCCAGCAATTGGACCACCTAACGCAGCCGAAGCACCAAGAGCTGCAGGAGAAGGACGACTCTGCAAATCTTGGTGAGGACCCAAAGCAGTTTTTAACCGCTTCGAAATCTCACCTGCATCTTTATGATTAGGATCAGAACCCAACAAAACATTGACATCCTGAACAGCTAAATCAAACTTGCCAACAGCTTCAAAAGCTCTAGCTCGTCTAAGCAAAGCTCGAGTAAAACCAGGTTGAGCTTTAAGAGCCAAAGAACATTCAGAAATCACAGATTCATAATCAATTGGCTTCATCTGCATCAAACAAGCAGCTCTATTGCTATGAAACACAGCTCTATCTGGATGAGTCTTAGGAATAAGCTTAATCCCATTCTCGTATTGCTCAAGAGCACCAACGTAATCTCTTGCTTGAAACTTTTTGTTACCTTCTTCTTTAAGCTCATGTGCACGTTTCAAGAATATCGAAGCATCGAAATCAACACCACCATTAACAATCGGCTTCGATAATCCTGAAGTTTCAGATGAATTGACCTGATTCGAATTCAAATTCGAATTCGCACCACCACCACCACCACCACCACTCTTCTTCTTCCTTCCTCCAGATTTCCCCATTTCAAATCTCCCCCAAAAAGCTTCAAAATTTCGATAAATAAATGGAGAGATGGAGAAACCCAGATGATTATAGATGGAAATGGAGAGGAATTAGTAAGAGGAATGAAGAGAAATGTTCAAAATCCAGATAAAGATGATTACTTTAAGAGAAGGAAGGTGCTAGAAGAAGATGAGGGGGGTTTTGAAAAACTAGAAACCCTAGCTTAAAGGTACCAACTTGTTTCTCTCTATTATTTTTACTAAGTCGTTAGATCATTTCTGGGCCGTTGGATTTCAGTTATGTCTTTGTTGAAACACGAAGATGTAAGATCATGGGCCTTCAAATTTTCAGCCCAATAGCTAAATGTCAAATTTCCTAGGCCTACTCATAATATTTTGATAAATCCCCAATTTTTTCCGTGTACAGTCAACGAATACTGGAACAAGTTTTCTACAGCTTGTCAGCTTCCACGTGGCACCGTTACTCCATTGCCACGTGTACGAATCCACTTGGTAAACATATTTTATCTGTATGATTAATAATGTAGTACGAAAAGGCATCGAATTGCTTCACTCACGGATTGTTCACAAATGTTGTCGCTAAGTACAGTAATATATCGCTTTTTTACACAGTTGCTTCCATTCACACATTGCCAAATAATTGACAAAGTACTCGACGTTTTCTCAGAACATAGTTTTCTCTATGAAACAGGTGTTGTAAATTAATTAAGCTCTCTATACACTACAAGAATTATGCGTATTAATAGCACATGAGGATAGCACTAATTTGGATACTGCTATTATAGATGACCAATTTGATTTGGGTACTGTATTACAGCATTAGATTAGTGCTAAACCGTAATTTTACTATGCGGAAAGCTAAAATTGTGTTTTGGAGGCTAATTTTAGTGTAAGCGCCAATACTTAGCGCCATACTTAGTAAAAAAAAGACAACTTTCTGAATAAAAAGCAAAACATATCTTTTTGATTAAAAGAAAAACAAAAAGAAACAAAATAGCTTGTGCTTCTTCTCGATTTCACATCATCTCTCTCTTTCGATTTCACCATATCATCTCTCTCTCTGCTACGGCAATCGACCACCGCCTTGTTCTTCGCTGGCGATAATCTCCATCTTCGACGACCTCCTCCTTCGCGGCGCCAATCTCCATCTTCGGCAGCTGAAATTAGCATCTCCATCGTTCAAATTAGGGTTCTTCAGATTTGAGTTCACATCAGATCTCTGCAAGTTTCGGAGGTACAAATTCACCAACTAAACCTCGATTAGGTTTCTATTTACCCTCAATTGTTCTCATATGTCGTTTTCATGTTCTCAGATCTTCCAAGGCTCATATTCAGAAGAAGAAGTCAAGCTTCTCAATAATCTCTCCCATTCAAATATACTTGTAAGTAGCGGTGGCAAATGTCTTCTTCTCAATGCATATTGTTTCGGCTCTGTTACTTGAACTTTTAAAAGACAGTATTTGATTGTTCTTTTGTTTGGTATTTTTACTTGTATAACTCGATTAGATTTTTCTTCAACTTTAGTAGTTCTCATTTTACTTACTAAATTTGTTCTGATGTGTTTCAAGCAAGGGATAACAAAGAAGCGAGTTGTTTTAGCACTGAAAAGAAGCAAGACAATCATCTCCTTGAGGCAGTTGGTTATAGAGGTAATAAACAATGTTCCCAAATTACAGTTTTCGATTTAGTTTTTCTTGTGTCTTTGAAAATGAATGAGATGTGAGTGTTATGTATATGTTATTAAAATCTGACAATGAATAAGCTGTTATAGTTATGTCTATATGATTAAATCTGACAATGAATAAGTTGTTATAGTTATGTCTATATGATTAAATTTGACAATGAATAAATGTGATTGTTATGTCTATGCAAATAAGCTGTTGTTCTTGTGTGTTTGACAATGAATAATCTGTAATTCTTATGTCTATGTGATAAAATTTGACATTAAATTATTCTGTGATTGTTATGTCTATGTGATTAAGTTGTTCTTCTTGTGTGTTTGTTGGACTGGTTGTGGTTCTGAGTTTGATGAACCTGTTTAACCCTTTACTAAGGTTTAAAAATAAAATGTTGGACAAGGCATGGGTTCATCTTCGCAGGTATGGAGTATGTATATGTATGTTGTGTTTTAAATGAGTGCTCATAGGATGAATAAGAGTTTATGTTTGTCTGCTTTCATACTACTACATTATAGAGCTCCATTGGCTCCAAGAGTAAGTCATTAAGATATCGTCTTTATTACCCTTATATATTTAATAAATTGGCTAAATGCGATTTTCATTTTGGTAGAGTGTTAACAAAGCAGTACCACCTAAGTGTTTGTTGATTGATTGGACTGGAACTGAGGAAACTGTCGCTGAAGGCCGTCTTCTTTCAGCTGATCCTGAGGAGTGTGTTAATGAAATTCCATTAGGACCCGACTCTGTGAAAGTGTTGGTTGAATCTGCCATCATCCCAAATGCAAGTCTTTGGAGACCTACAACAGAAATAGGATCAATAGAGGAGGCTGTTGGTCATATAATTGCATGGAATGCAGATAGTTGTGTTGATGCAGACAAAGAAGTCACTGAAGACGACTATGTGCCAAAGGTACTTAAATTTTTCCTTCTTTTGACGTAATTTTGAAATTTTGATGGTAATAACATTGGTATTAGTTTATTGATAATGAATTGTTGCCTATGAGACTATGTTGTTAATGTTATTGTGTTTCACAGAGCCCATACTTAAGTTCGAAGAATAGATGCACACTGATGGGTTTGGGTAAAAATTATGACAAACCTGTTGCTGAAGGACGTTGTCAGTCAAGAGACCCTCAGGCTATGGTTAATGGTATTTCTATTGGACCAAATGCAGTGAAAGTTTATGTGGATGTAGTACTATTACCTCTTGCATTTCCATGGAGACCTACACAGGATGTGAAAAAGATGGAGCAAACGTTACATTCTTTCGTAGCTTGGCCTGCCAATAGAGTGGAGAATGAAACAGAAATAGAAGTATCAGTTCAGAAATATTCACAAGGTCGGAAGTCTCCAGCAAATAGTACTTCCAAGAGTAAATCAACAACAGGTCCTTCACCTTCTCTTGAGAAATCTCTAGAAACTCCAAAGACACATGCAGCAGGTCCAATGGCTACTTGTCAAACATCTCAATCAACTCCAAAAGCTCCTGCAAAGAAAACTAAACAATCTGCAATGGTAATTTTCTTGAACTCTAGCTATAAATATTTTTTTTTTGAACTATTGTTGGGTATTGCTTGGTGAAACTCTAGAATGTTATGTGGTATTGGTTAGTTATTTTGTTATGTGGTTTTCTCAACTCCGCAGCTGAATGTCGTGAAGGATAATAAGAAATGCAAGCTCATGGATATAACTGGAAGTAACCGAGTTGTTGCTGAAGGACGATGGTCATCAAATGATCCATGTGTTAGTGTCCATTGTGTACCCTTGGGTCCAGATGCAGTTCGAGTTTGGGTAGATGTTGTGAAGATCAAAAGTGCAGCAGTGTGGAGGACAAGTTCTGAAATTGAGACAATGGAAGATGCGCTTGGTACTTCTATTGCATGGCCAGAAGCCAAAGTTGTTATGTGCTCCCAGGATTGAAGTCATGTAGAGCTACCCAAGTTGTTCATCTCCTTTTCATTAGAATTTAATTATCTTGAATGTTTCAGACATGGTTTTTAGGTTTATGTATGAGTTTGAACTTGGTTTGTGAAGATATTTAAGTATTTTGTACGAATGATTTATGCAATTTGCAATACATTAATTATAATTAAATTACAATATTGTATTAATTAATATTTGAATATTGAAATGCACAAATAAAAGTTATAATACAATCTTCTATTGCAGAAACAAAACGCTAATGTAAAGTATAAAATAGCAGTAATTTATTGTCATTACTAAGTTTATAATTGCAGACAGGCATTGCCATAATAAACTATCAAATGGCAGATAATAGATGCTACTGTAAACCCTTTTATAGCAGTAACAATAGTGCTATCGTATATTGATTTATGATAGCACATAAATTAACGCTATGTTATATGGGGGGTCTACGATGGCAGCGGCAAAGATAGCGTTTATAGAAATGCTATCATAAACCTACCATAGCGTTTTTGTGGTGCTATTGATACGCATATTTCTTGTAGTGATATCAGCCACAAAAATTAGTTTATGATAGGTTTAAGGAAAAACAAATGTTACAGTTTTGTTTTTTATTTTATTTAATCGTTATCGATCCAATAATATGAAAGCACAACTTAAGTCGGTAACTTAGGCGACTCGTTAATTCAGTTCGAATAATAAAAAAGACTCCTTTTTTTTTTTTTTTGTGCAAAATAAAAAAGACTCCAATTGGCATTAACTACGATACAATATAAAATCCTAAACACGAACCGAACACGATTTGAATTGTTCTCAAGAGAAAAGATATATAAATATTTATAACCCTTTCTCTCTTAAAAAGGCTAACTTTTGAACGAAGCAATCACGAGAAACCTTTGAAAATCTCTTTCTTTGGATCCGTTCCTTATTCACTTGGTTTCTTCTTCAACTTCCAAAACTCAACTTGTATCCAAAACTTTTCTGGTGCTTTTCTTTTCTTCTCGTGTGTCCTTTTTCCCCCGGAAAATTTTGTTAGTTTTCCCGGAAAGTTTCATTGGAAAATAACAAGATGAAACCAATTTGTTTCCTTCTCTGTTTCTGCTTCCTTCCTGTAAAAGTCTCTTCCTTTTGACACAAGTCTCTTCTGTTCTGTTTAGAAATCTCTTTGTTGGTTGGGTTTTTTTCTTTTCCCAGATTCACTTTTGTTTTCCCGAGAAAATTAATGAAACGGCGGCTATATTCTCGGGAGATCCTATCGAACCCATGTTTTTGAATCAGTTCATGCATTTCCTTAAATCTATTCATACTTTCAGAAGGAAATACCCAGTTTAACACATCTTTAACCCTAGATTCTCTGTTTTCAAACCCTACCGTGTGATCCAAACAAAACTCTCCTCTAATCATTATGTCTGGTTCATGTTTCAATCCGTTTCGTCTACGATGGTCTCTAAAATCCAAATTTCCTCCAGAGCCTTCCCTCCCGCCTTTAGCCTCTAACCCGTCTTCCTCCAAACCTAACCGGTATGCAGAAGCAGAGACGATGGAGAAGAAGAGATTCGACAGTATGGAATCTTGGTCTATGATCCTCGAGTCCGAGAACGTGGAGACATGGGAAGCGTCTAAAGGGGAAAGAGAGGAATGGACCGCGGATCTTTCTCAGCTCTTTATCGGAAACAAATTTGCTTCCGGAGCACACAGCCGAATTTACAGAGGGATCTACAAACAAAGAGCCGTCGCCGTGAAGATGGTGAGGATCCCAACACACAAAGAAGAGACAAGGGCTAAGCTCGAACAACAGTTTAAGTCCGAGGTTGCTCTGCTTTCTCGTCTCTTTCACCCTAACATCGTTCAGGTCTGAATTCTTTATCTTCTTATCAAAGTTTAAACCTTTCATTATCATGAATTAGAATCTTGGTGGGTGAAAACAAAAAACAGAGCAAAGATCTATTTTTAGCTTGTCCACTTTATTCGACTAATTATGTTCTTACTTTGATATATAGTTCATTGCCGCATGCAAGAAACCGCCTGTATACTGCATAATAACGGAGTACATGTCGCAAGGAAATCTCCGAATGTACCTAAACAAGAAAGAGCCTTACTCTCTTTCAATCGAGACCGTACTAAGGCTGGCTCTAGACATTTCAAGAGGAATGGAGTATCTTCACTCACAGGGTGTTATCCACAGAGACTTAAAGTCCAACAATTTGCTTTTGAATGACGAGATGAGAGTTAAAGTTGCAGACTTTGGGACTTCTTGTCTTGAGACACAATGTAGAGAGGCCAAGGGTAATATGGGAACTTATCGATGGATGGCTCCAGAGATGATCAAGGAGAAGCCATACACTAGAAAAGTTGATGTTTATAGCTTTGGCATCGTTCTATGGGAACTCACTACTGCCTTGCTTCCGTTCCAAGGCATGACTCCCGTGCAAGCCGCATTTGCAGTCGCTGAAAAGGTCAGTGTCCAATCATCTTATTTACCACTGTGGAGTAGTGTTTGTGATTAACATTAAAGATTGTTTGTTTCGGTTTCTTGGACTACAAGTTATTAACATTTTCGGTTTTTTCTTGAATGGGCAGAACGAGAGACCGCCATTGCCGGCTAGCTGTCAACCAGCGTTAGCTCACCTAATCAAAAGGTGTTGGTCAGAGAATCCGTCGAAGCGGCCGGACTTCTCAAACATAGTGGCTGTGCTAGAGAAGTACGACGAGTGTGTCAAAGAAGGGCTGCCTTTGACATCACACGCAAGCCTCACAAAGACAAAGAACGCGATTCTTGATCGCCTTAAAGGCTGTGTCTCATCCATTAGCTCACCATTTTCTTCCTCCTCTGTTCCTGTAAATGCCTAGTAGTTCAAAGTTGTTTTAAGTACATGTAACTCATTCCAATTCTTCTTCTTTTTCTTTCAATAGTTATTTGATTGTATATGCATCTACGTGATGTTATGATTTGATATACACGTATATAGGCTAATTAATTTGTATGACATATGATGATAATTATTGATCATTGGTCTCTCATTTTTTAAGGAAGTGAGCTAAAAAAGAGTACGTTAATGTCTTATAATCTGAATGTGTTAATGTCTTTAATTATTAAATATCAAGTGGTGAAACATAGACTAGACCACTCATATTGATCAGAGTTTTCTTGATTCACAAGGTCGGTTTTGAAGAGAATGGAGAAATATGAGAGACTTGAATAATAAATACACACAAAACTCGAATGTTTGTTTGTTATTGCGTTTAACTTTTACATTTAGCAAACCTTTTACCCAAAAAAAAAAAAAAACCTTTACAGTTAGCATATACTTTTCTTCCAGATGAACTCAAAAAGTTAATCATTTAAGCAAAATTTATTTATTAGATGAAACTAAGACTTTATTTTTATTTATAAGATTTCTGCAATTATTTAACGGTAGAGCTAGCATTCTATAATCATTCTCCCCCAAGAAACTGATAAGACGATAACCAATCACTCATCATGAAGACGATTTCAGGGCATATATAAAAATCTCGTTTTTCTTAAACAACTCTGTTCATCCTTTTTATTTTTTTTTGGGTGCAACCTCTCTGTTTACTCTTTCTAAGACCATGTTTATCGGGGCCAAATTCATGTTTTTCAGCTTTTTTTTTTTTTTTTTTTTTTTTTTGTCAACGGCGTTTTTAATAATAAAAATAATGAAAAAATGAAATTAAACAAAGGGACGGTCCCTAATTAACGATATTTGCTCTCGTCCTTAAGCCATCTGGCGTCCGCTGGTTGGGTGTTGAAGTCGCGTGTAGGGCAACACAAAGAAGGGTTTCTAGAAATCGAAATCATTTCTTCTTTTCCCATTTTCTCTTGACGGCGAGAGAAAGTTGCTCTCTTCCGGCAAAATCAGGTTAGAGATGGGTTTAGTTTCTTGTGTGTTCGGCGAAATGAAATAGTTTATGGTTTAGTTTAGGATTTTCAGATCTGGGGTTTGTCTCCAAATTTTCGATTTAGATTATTGAGGTTTAGTTTTTGGGTTTGGCTAGTTAAGTATCATAGAAAGTACAAACCAAATGATTAGGATTTTAGTAGCAGATGTGATTTGTTAAGGTGTTAAAGGGTAATGGGTCGATCTAGCTTCTGAGTATATGGGTTTTGTTGCTTTTTGTTCAAGAACAATGATTGCTGTGTGTGATAATATCTGGTTTACACTTAGAACTTATGTTCTCTCTTTAATGAAACTCACTACAAGTGCTTTGGTTTTGTCTGAGAGGTGTAGGTGAGGATGAGCAGTGAAGTGTACTAAATCGGATAAGCAACAACAACGAACATTTCCTCCATTGTTCCCTAGGTAATTCACTACTCAATAGTGTGTGATAAACCTTGTCATTCTTCTGTCTTATATGATTGTGAATGGTTAACTTTTTTGGTGTGAATCTGACTACACTCTGCTTTGGTGTTTTCTGAGACTGATTTAGGTGATAAAGAGCATAAAAAAATCGGATAAGCAACAAGGAGAACCATTTCATCAAATTTTTAAGGTTAATTCTCTACTAAATTGTGTCTGATATACCATTTGTAATTTTCATACAAACTCTATTCAAAATTGATAAGATGTCTTATTATGTGTGAATGGTTAACTTGTTTGGTGTGAATCTGACCACACTTTCCGTGATAATTCTGAATTTCAACAAGGAGAAGATGTGGATCTTACATTTTCGTCGGTATGGGTACAAATCTCGGGCACTACGATTACTCGTCGAACAAGAGTTCGGGATAAAAAAGCTCATGAACAATTACAAGATGATTTGATTGAGCATATTTGGGCTAACTTATCTTCCAAATAATGAAGCTTAATTATTAAGTTTCTATGAATTGAATAAAATGTTTGTTTTCTTTTTTTATGTTTTTAATTTAAGTCTTGAATTTTTTTTAAATGTCTTAATTGTAAGTTTTAATTTTTTTTTTCTGTTTTTGCAACTTTGTAATTTTCTTATGTTTTCAAATTATAATTCAACATGTTTGATTTTAATTAAAACTTTTATATGTTATTATTTAATATTTAATAATTTATTTTTTAAGGACACAACTAAAATTTCTACCAATAATCAACTCTCTTTCTAAGGACACCTCTAACTCAAAAAATTAATATACCTAAGGACAAAAAAAAGTCCCAACCCATAATTATGCTCTAAGCTCGTTGAAACAGAGTTTTATCAACCAATACCATTGGGCCTTATTTAACTCTGGCCCAATTTGAGAAATGAACTAGAATCTAACATGAGGTAACATCAAAAGATTTCCTAAACCAAGACTAAACTGATTTTTGGTGTCAAATTCTCTGCAACAAGTGTGGTCATATTTCAAACCTAGTCGCGATTCCTTTTCATCTTTTTTTACCGGAGACCGACGGCCCGTGGCTTCTGTAGGTGCGGGATTTAGCTTCCTTAGCCATGATGTCGACTAGGTTTGAAATATGACCACACTTTATCTTAAGACGTTTATTATTGCTTTTTTTTTATCTTACCACACTTGGAAGTTTGCTTGTGTTATTGGTCATGTTACCTTTTTATCGGTTTATAAGATTTAGGTTTTTAGAATTAGAGAGTTGCATCAAGTTGTAGAAGCAACTTATCAACGCATGGAAAATCGTAGATGATGCACCTCAAGCCCTAAGTGAGATCTTAAAAATATACAAATTAATAATCAAACTTACATTATTTTTCAAACATAGACACTATAAACTAAAGTTCGAAACCATATGCATGAGAGTTCACTACGTAAGCACGACCTATATCACCTCAAATCCTTTTTATTATTGATTTAGCGTTGATTAAATAATATGAAACTCAGACTGATTGTGAAGTGATGATGATAACAATAGATACCTACCAAAGGAAGTTTTTCTTAACTGAGGGAGAAGATAGTCTAAAGATTCTTAGTAACAAGCACATAGGTTTAAACTAATCTTACCTAATCATATATTTTATTTATTATTTTTTAGGTTTGATGTTAATTTATATTATTATTTATTGTTTTTGTAGTGAAAATTTAAGGAATCATTGTTAATCCCTTTTGTCAACACTCTTACGCTTATGAGTATTAAATATTCATCTCTATTCCCTAGTGATGGTAGCTCATACGGGTGATTTAACTTTATTAACGCCAATAATTTTTAGCAAAATTTTCTTTTTTTAAAAAATTTTAGCAATTCTTAGTGGTTCGTTAGTGAGACAATAAGTCAGAGAGAAACATTGAGCGATAAACTTTTGGAAATGATTCAGTATTGGATTAGTGTTTTCCACCATTTTTATAATTCTTATAGCGTATAAGAGTTTCAAAATCTATATTCTCTTATTTGGCCCTTTTTATGGTCCGAAAAAGGGTTGATCATGTCCAAATTAAGACATGACGTCGTCTAGAATACTTCACCAAAATATTAAATCTTTTGTGAAGAAAACAAATCCAAATTTGTTTTGCCAAATTTGTTACAGATTCAAAGATTTCAGGGTCTAGTTCGTGATAACTGAAGCTGGTGTATACAAACAAACAAACAAAAAATTGATGTGTTCCACGACTCTTGAACAAAAGTATCCCCAAAGAAAAATATTTCAGGTGATAAATGTACAAACTGTCAAGATGCTTTATATATAAAATTAAAAAATCTCGAGATGCTCGTGATGACCAAAAACAAGACGGAGTCAAAGACAACGTATTGACTTTTATAATTTGTACGAAATAGAAAACCTTTCAAAGACAACGTATTGACTTTTATAATTTGTACGAAATAGAAAACCTTTCATGCCGTGACAAACATTTTTTTTTATCTTAAGTAACACTACACTAAACACTAACGATAAATTTTTCAATAATAAGTCTAATATTAGGTAGTTTGAAAACAAAGCCTGTGTTAACAACCACACTAACTAAAGATAAACAAAAACCGTAACTGAACCTAAATTCGATTTGGTTTTGTTTATCAGTTCCAGTCTTATAGAACTAATAGTATTATTTATAAACAATCTTACTTTTTTTTACAGTACAAATGAATGAAAAGTATTCACATACAGTACTATAATCATCCTTTTTATGTCGAGGAACGAATGTGACTGGAGGTAAAGTGTTACACCGAGACAAGAGCCATATTGTCTCTTCTTTATGTATTATATTCGTGAAACCCAATGTCGGAATATGCTCATTTCTAGGCCGATTAAAGTACCAATTCATTGGATTTGTATATTGGTAAAGCATTAGACCGAATCTCTATGCAATATATAATCGTATGATATGTAACGAACAATCTTGAACTTGTCCATTAAAATATCCAAAAATGCGATTTAAGAAGTGATTAGTAATTGTAAGCTTAACAATTCAGATATAAAATTCCAAATAGATAGGAGATGCATTTAACGTAATCGTACCAATTTATGTTCATGGGAAGCATAAAAGTGCTTGTTGGTGGTGGTGGGCGGCACACCAGATATTTGGATATGCGATAACCTATTGTTGTATTTGTTTGTATGTATTTACGTGATTATATATGTAGCCTTAACTCATAATTTATATGGTTTTGCATTATATTATATATAGCCTAACTCATAATTGATATGACTTCATATTATTTAATATTTTTCTTTTGACATTCTTTACTGTTTTTGGTTGGTAATGGATTTAACGAAACCTTTGCTATGTAGGGATCATTACTTTGTGATGTCAAAAAAAAGAAAAAGAGGATCAATACTTTGTACTAATATTTGCTATTTTTTCCGGGTTCGAATTCTCACGGCTGCAAATACCTTAAGTGGCCACCGCAGACAATTTAAAATCAGGCTATGCGGCCTCCAGAAACTACTCTTGCCGCCTTCGGGACGCACGCAATGGGATAGTCTGGGCCCATTGGGCTTGGGATACCTGGGTTATAAAAAAAAAAAAAAATTTACTATTTTACATTTAAATACTTAAATTTCAAATGTTAATGTGTAGAGTAACTAGGAAGCCAAGAGATGGGATTGGACTCCTCCAACCATACGAGTTGTGGAGTTATACAATATATGCTCTCCAGTCTCCACTGTCAAGCCGCTCGTCCATGCTTACCAAAACTTCAGCAACAACGATGTTTTCCGAAAAACACTATAAAGAATCAACCGTTCGATTGATTTTAAAAATACGTACCGAACACAGTAAACAATTTTAATCAAGAGATTATATACTCGTAATTAGTGTACTATGTGCGTTAATTAGTAAATCATGGTAATATACTAATATGCGATTTTAATCATATGTACTAAAGAGTAAATCGTGGTAACTCATGAAAAGATGGACGGTAAAAGTGATCCTTGATTTTGAAAGCTAAAGTATTCTTTTCTTGTTTTGTGATTCTATAGTTGTTTTTTTTTTTTTTTTTCCATCTTTACGATTCCATGATATTATTATTATCATCGATCAGAGCCAATCAGAAAGTGTAAAGCAGGGGAACTTTAAAGAGTGCAATTATTTCCTATGATACACATTTATTTCATTTAGGTGTTATAATACAGTGACTTAAACTTATAAATTACAGGGTAGTTAAACATCTATATTACACGAAGTAAAACCCTTTAAAAGGAAAAAATAAAATTAAGAAAATGCAAAAGAAAAGAAGAAAAATAAAATTTCTGGAAAAAAACATGAGCCAGAAATAAAATTTTACAAAATAATAAACTATAATTTTTGAATTTTTGAAAATTTCGTCATTTTTTCCTGCAAAATGTTTGGAAATTTCCTTAGCCCCAAACCCCCAAAAATTTCTGACCAATAAAACTCAAAACCTTCCCAACGGAGCCTTTCTCCTTCTCCGCCTCTTCACCACCGCAATTTCCTTCCTCCGCCGAGTCACCACCAACAAACTCGGTAGAACTCGAACCCAACTCACTGAGTCGACTCGTTCCCACCGAGTCAACTCGAACTGAAGCTTTTCCCGATCGCTTTCTCCGATCTTTTTTCTTCTTCTTCATCTCCAAACTATCTTCGTAAGCATCGATGATCTCGTGAATGAGTTGGCGATTCGGCGACGAGTCCCATCTGACCCAGTAACTTGTGTAGCAGCTAAAACAATCACAGAGGAATAGAGGAGAGTGATGATTATTATCTTTTTTTGTTTTCTTGAGACGAGAGATACGATTTGAGTCGCCGGAGTTTGAGATGAGGTAAGCAAGAACTTCACGGTCTTCAGCTGAAAGCGCTGCCACGAGAGAGAGGATAGCTACGGGGAGGAGAGAGAGAAACTGATCGTCGGATTTTGTCACCGCCGGCGACGGATGAACGGTTCCTTTACGGCAAAGCTTCTTCATAGAGAGAGAGAGAGAGAGAGAGAGAGAGAGAGAAAGAGAGAGAGAGATGAGAGAGAGAGTCTTTCTTGAAGAATGAGTCTGATGAGACTTTGAATTTTGAAAGGTTTTTACTTTTATTCTTGACGCCGAATCTTGAAAGGTCTAAGAAAGTCCAATTATGTCTCTGTGTTTATTTATTTTAACAATTTTTTAGAAAATTTACTGTTTTTTTTCAAATAAAAATTTGGTATTGAAGGAAATAGAAATGTATGGGATAATGGATAGGTTTATAATTATATTGTGGAGATTACTACTAACCAAAATCCACATGTAAATCATTCATATTTGTTTAATTACCTGAATATGATCTGTCATTGCAATCCGACAACAGGTAAATTATTATCAATTAGTAGAGTGACACAATGTTTTGTATGATTGTATTATATAGGAGTTTTTTTGGTTTTAATGTTAAGATAGACACTAAATCAAAAAGTTTTATTTGGAAAGAAAATATTAAATGGTGATTGGTGAGTTGCTTACAAATGTTTCTCTTATCATTATTGTTAATTAGGTCTGATCATTTTGACCTTTAATGTAAACTTCCCAGTATTTTAAAAGTATTCCAGAAGGATAACTATTGGATTTTTGTTTTTGGTAAAATATTGAATTTTCTTTCTTTGCACAAAATTAAAGTTTCCTTTGTAAGTTTTTAAGAAGTAGTATATGATAATGCTTGATTAATTTTCCAGGTTTTTAAATACGATTTAATTATATTTGAAGACAATAAAATGGGATATCGTGGTTTAAAGAGCCTAGGAGCATGCCTCTACGTTTGGTAAAAGAAAAACAATAGAGCACAGAATTTGATTAAAAACAGTACTAAAAGTTTGCTATACTAGTGTTTATTAGTTATTACAGTATATTTCATCTGGGTTATTATTTTTCTTTTTCTACATGCTTTACCTGCATTTGTGGACTTTTCTTTTTAAGGTTAATTCTATTGCAAAAGATTCAAAACTTTGCGGAAGAGAGTTTTTGACCATATAGAGGAATATTTTAGTACTACTAATCGATTTTTTGGACAAATTGTATTAGGCTGTGACTGTTATATGTGTGAAAAGAGGAAATAATCTGATTTTCTTATCTTAATTCATTTGAGATAACAGTAGTTTCTGACCCTCGTCTTTACATGTTTTGAAGAAAGTCTTCTCACATGTTACTGGCCCATAGTCCACGATCGGTATATGGGCCTAAAGAGTCTATTGGTCATTTAACATCGAAAGCAAACATTATGCTCATAAAACTTGTGAAATCTGTTAAGGACTCAAGAACCCACCTTTATATTCACGGCAAGGTAATACTGGAATACAAACAGTAGAATGAAAAAGGAAATTAACCAGTAACAACAAAATATGATCGAATGTGATGTTCTGGTTTCTTTTAGCTGATCAATAGAATAAAGAAGTATTAAGTGAATTTGACAGTTTGTCGATATCTTTTTGACCAATTATTTAAACTGAAACACACGATTTGCCGTAAAAAACACTCGGACACACCCACAATTTTCTTTTTCGGGGAAGGAAAAACGCCAAAATACCATTCAAATTATAAAACATTAGTCGCTTTGACTAGATTTGTGTTGAAAGTTGAAAATAGACCAAAACAAATCTGACTTGGTCAGTGTAGCTCAATAGATAACCCATCCAGAGGAAACAAAATACATACATATTTATTTGCTAAACTAACACCAAAAATAGCACTATTTACGAACAAAACCCGAATTTTGATTACATCAGGCTCAAAACTCAAAATGATTCACTCTTTTATTTTCTGATTATTACTATAATTACACTTCAACTCCACTAGCATTGAAAGCAACTGTGAGCTGACCAACCATAACTTTAAAACCTTTCGCTTCCCAAAACTCTTCCTTGCAACCCTTAAACGCCGTCGTATCATTATTAGTAGTATTAACCATTTCGTAATTAGCCGTCGTCGAAGTTCGTTTATAGAAACCGAACCACTTAGCTTGCATGTAACCGTTTCTCCTCCACGGTGGCACGTGGATCCCCACGTGCTTCATCGACCGTCTCATCTCGTAGCACATGATCCTCACTAGCAGTTTCAGCTCCTCCGAAGTTCCAACGAAGACACGTGGCACTTGGCTTAGTATTGAGAGGTACCGTTTCGTTGGTCGGGCTATCTCAAACTCTCCGGCGAGGTTTGTCTCGACGATGTAACGATTATGATCTCCACCGCATCGAACGTCGACGTAATCGTATTTTCCGGCGGTGTACTTGTCGAATCTCTCCCATCTCGACTTGCAAAGACCTATATCAAGTACAACATACAGGACAAGATTAATTTAATTTAAAAAAGTATAGTACAACTTATTTCAAGTACCACGAGTGAAATATGAAGTACAACTAAAACAAAACAAAAAAGGAAAAAATGTGAAGTACAACTTATTTATACTGTATAACATATAGTACAACTTAATTATTTCTAGTACCAGGAGTGATATGGAGCGAAATTGAGTCTCTTTCTCAAAATTTATGTTTAATATTATTAGTTAACAATTACACAAAATCATTAGATATCATTTGTTTTTTTTTGCTATGAGATATCATTTAAAAAAAAAATTGAGTATCCTTGCGGCGAAAGAGAACTATTTAATCTGGTCAGTTATTCCGTCTGACAACCTTAATACCCAAATCTCTTTGCTAACTAGAAAAACTTGGAAAACAAAAGAATACAGAATCATTAAAAAATGATAACTAATTTTTCCTTTAAATAATTAAATTTAGTACTGAAAGTTCCTTGTAAACTTAGGTTCTACATGAGAATAACAATAAATTGTGGAATCGTGAATGATTAAAAAAAAAATGGAATAGACTTATGATGAAAAGAAAATTTGATTTAGCTAAAAAACAACAGAAATATAAAAAAAAACATTAAGCCAGTAAAACTTGTAAAATCACGAAATCGGTCACAATTCTACCTAAGATATGATTGTAAAATATGTTCTGCAAGTTAAATATAGACCCTTAAGTTATCACAAACAAGTAATTCCTCTCCATTACTAATCTCCCTTTGAAAACACAAACAATTTATATATAGAGATGATTAGATGTTAACCTGCATCAAAACCCTTGTTACGTAGAAAAGCCATCAATTGTCGCTTAGGAGAACTAATATCTCCGACGAACGTTCCAGCAACTTCCGTCGTCGCCATAATTCTCATCCGCTCTTCGCCGCCAGATAAACCTTCTAAAAGCTTCCGTAACCTCTCGTTCACATCTTCCAAATCGTTATCGTCCGATGAAGTATCCATTTCTTCTTCCTTTGGGAATATTATTCGTTCCTCTCTCTCCATAAAAGATGCGACCATATCCGAAAGATCTGGTGAGTGATCACTTCCACTGCTGTTATCACACGGCGGACGTACACGCGCCGCCGCCATGTTGAAAGCCGACTCAATTCTCTTGAATCTCCCCTGAATCTCCACCATCTCTCTATTTTGTCCTTTTGATAGTATCTTTTTGAGGATATACAATGATTCGGAGAATTTAGAACGTATTATTTATAACATTAAGATTTAACATTTAATATAGAGACATAAACGGAGTAAACGACAAAATGATAAAAGATGACGACAGAGTGGTGAAATTATGGTGACAATTTTAAAAGTATACTCAATTAGGTGAGAAATATTAACGCCGTTAATATTATGTTTTTTTAACTTTCTATTAGAGATAATTGTGAATGTGTGTGGTTAAATTTTTTTTTTTTTTTTATCACATTATAGCGTCTAGATTCGCTTTGCATCATAATAAAATCTTTATGCTATAAACTATTGCTGAATATATTCAGATTTATCTCTATATGTAAAATAAAATATCTATGTTATCACTTAAAAAGTTAATTTAGATACGACAAAAGAAAGTGACAAAAAAAAGATAGGACAAAAAAAAGGTTTATCTACATCCACGTCATACTAATTATGGGATACAGCTGCTGACGTGGACTAAGATTGGCGTGTTTAGTCTAAGGCGCCGGCGCGTGAGCACATGTGTCAGACAACAAGTGAGTCAAGGTTAACATGTGATTGTCACGTGACGAGATGTGATTATCTTTGGTTGCTTTCGTTACTGAGATTTTTTAACTTTTTTTGCTCGTTATTATCTTTCAGACGCGGAGATTAGAAGCAGGCTTAAATCCAAAGAACGTCCAGGTTCAATGTATTTGATGCTATTGATATTTCCTTACTCATTTCCTTTTTTTTTTTTTTCGTTTTAAGTTGCCATAAAACGAGTTGTCACTTTACCAAAAAAAAAAAAAAAAAACGAGTTGTCAAAAATATTAATATTGCATCACCTTTTCTAAAAATCACATGTGAAAAAACGTGATACCATTAATTTTCTTACGATAAAATGACATTTTAGGCATAGTGTAACAAATTTGAATATTGATTAGTAGTCAAGATCACAAAACAAAATAAAAAAATCAAATATTGTAGTCTAGTAGCTTGCGAAACCGCTAATCAAATATTTACAGTAGCTAACCATTATTGAAACACAGTGGACGAATTCGATTAACTTATAATGGTACTATGATCTATACTCTATGTTGAATAGTAATTAAAAAGCCCGAAGCATGTCCACAAGCATTTGGATCTTAAATATAAAAAGTTTTGTGGACCTATCTCCAAATTAACAATTTAGGCCTATATTCAAAGCCCAGAAAAGTCCAAGACCTCCTTACTAATACGTCATCGTTTTATTGCAGTCAAATTTCCAACAGACGCAAACAACGAATGGAATTCATGGGATAAACAAACCAAATAATGTTTCAAATTAAACCAATATACAAAATACAAATAAACCACCAAAAGCTACTTTTAAGTAGAGATAGTAGATACAACTCACTTCAAACCTATTGTATCAAATGAGAAGACTTTAAAAAAAAAAACTTCTAATTTTCGACAAATTTGAAGAGAATTTACAATGACAGAAAACAAATCTTAAACCAATTTCAATTTTATTGTCTCTAGTACGGATATAGGGAATTCCAGAGTTATAGAACCTGTTCTTGGAGAATCTGAATCTGAATCTGAGAAAAAACAGTTTTGGTAGTGGAAACTATTGAAGCTTGTCCTTCAGCATTTGTCCTAATTTCACGAAGAGAGCTTGTTGTTCCTCGAAGGTAAGGTTCGTCAATACCTACAATGAGACCACCACATGATTGATTGATTCATAGTAAAGTGAATTTTCGGTTTTGATGCAAAGTCGAGAAGTTAATTTACCTGGTCCAGGATTTTGTCAACCGAAACGCTTTGAGAGACTATAAATGACTGGAGATATATGTAAGCAAATACTGCCATAACCATCTGTGACAATAAAATAAAAATAGGTTTGGTTTATGTATGTGTAAAGATGGGAGTAAAAAGCAAAGACTATGCAAAGACAATCTTGTGAATGAAGAACTTTAATAAGCATAAATGTAAACAGTATAATGCCTAGTTTGGTTTGGAGTTTGTGTTTACATTTAGTTTGCATTATTTTCAACTCGTTAGGCAATTTCTTCACTGTTGTTCTTAACAAACTCAATTCTGCTACTAAAAGACCTAATCATAAACTTATGAAGAGATACTAGTTTCATTAAAGTTACCTGGCAATCCATTCTATCTGTGATTCCACCATGTCCTGGAATACTATCACCAAAGTCCTGCGATTACAGATTTATCAAGCAAAGGTTTTGTTAGAGGTTAGATGTGTATGGAAAGTGAAGCTTAGCTCAAACTTGGTGGTATTGAGTACGAACCTTGATTTTGAATGCTCTTTTAAACCCACTAGCGAAAAACCCTCCAAAAGGTGCTATGATTGAAGCGAACAAACCGAGGCATAAAGCATGCCACTGAACAGGGAGGACGGTCATTTCCTTCCAAGGAAACTGCAAAAGAGTAGTAAGAATTTGAGAAACCTTATGCAAAATGTTCTTATAACGCAAATACCTACTGCTCAGTTTAATACTACTATTGTTTTTTTTGTTAGTTATCACTAGCTAACGTCCATTAAAATGGCCAGAATCTGAATTCTGAATCTCTTCAAGAGCATGCAACAAAATCAGTAATTCTCTTAGGGACTTCGCCTACATTCAATTACACAGGCCTAGAGATATACCCATTACCCACGTTAAAAGAAAACCTATGTGAATTTGATCATTATAAAAAAGACACTACATATAAGCTTCTTCTAAGCGATGTAGCATGATAATAAAGCTTACCCATTCTGGAATCCACGTGGGTAAAGCAAAAGGTTCAGGTTTGAACAATGGATCAGCGTCACATTGTAGCCAGCCAGTGGACAAATCCTGTAGAATGATTCACAAATTTACTATAATATTTCTCAAAGATCGTATTCTCAATCAGTCTCATTCATTTTGCTCAATGACTAACCTGTCGTGGGCATGTCAACCATGGGTAACGACCCAGAATATTTGCGAGCTGAAACATTACACATACAGAACATTTTCAGGCCGAGGGTGGTCGGTGAAGATACAGTGAAATTATATAGGCTTTGTAATGTGTCATGTGGTGATAGAGGTAA
The DNA here is from genome assembly GCA_011420285.2 of Erysimum cheiranthoides. Lineage (NCBI taxonomy): Eukaryota > Viridiplantae > Streptophyta > Magnoliopsida > Brassicales > Brassicaceae > Erysimum > Erysimum cheiranthoides. The sequence goes on from CM022179.2 coordinate 20,025,274, forward strand.
TACTCACAACAAATGCAGAGATAATAGTTGTCACAGAGGCTCCGATGAACCCCTCCCATGTTTTCTTTGGAGATAGCTTTATTAAGGGTGTTCTTCCGAAAAAGAAACCAAAAATGTAAGCGAAGATGTCGTTGATTATAATTAAAGATGCTGGAAGAAGAAACCTGCATTGGAAACCACCAAAGGTAGATAATTAGATTGCATCGAAGAAATAAGTAACACAGATCGGGGTCAACATATGCAACTGTAGGAGGCAAGATTTTCAGGATGTTTGCTAAGCACAGTCTCATCCTATTTTGGTGACAAATAGACGAAGATAGTTTTGATTTCTTAGCAAAATTCTTAGACGGAAAAGCATAAAACTTCATATGCTGAAATAAAATGTGTACCAGAAGATCCCTTCAAATATGTTGGCAACAGTGAACGAGGATTGAGTAAACACGACTATCAAAATCATGTGGGTCCATGCATACTGGCCAAACTGGTACTTGTACATCTTCTTTTTCAATGTCAGAATGAACCACATGAAACCTGAAATTAGTCATAAGCATCACATGCAAGGTGAATCAAATAAGCAAAGCATCAAGACCCATTTTCATGGATAATGGAAAACCAAATTCCACAAAGACAGACAAAATGGTGAAGCAAGACTGACCTATAATATACAAGAAGTAACAGATAGCCATATGGTATTTGATTAAGCCGGTGACTAGCCGATATAAGAACTGGTCTGCAGTCATGGTATTGGCTAACCGTTGACTAAGGATCCGGCCATACACGAAAAGCATAGCAGTGAAAAAGAAGTGCCTACAGAGAAAATACAAACAGCAAGACGACTTAAGAACAATTTACATCGCCCAAACTGCAATCACATAGACGATAAAAGGCTCCAGACTTTACCAATTCAGCTGTTTAATATAAGGGAGACATTTATCCTCAGGTGCTTTCCTCAACAAATTAAACAACTCTTTAGCCATAAAGATTTGAATAACAACCACCATAGCTGTGATATAAAGATGACCCATGTAGACAATCAAAACAAAACCACCAATCATCCATAACGTCGAGTAAGTCCGAACCATGAAAGATTTGTACTTATTTCGATCATTAACCAACAAAGGACTTGCATTCACTCTATCTCCATCCAACACAACCTAACAAAAACCAAAAACCAAAGAAACTCAGTAAACCTTACTTAACTTTCAATGAAGCAAAGAAGAGATCAAAAACAAACCTCATTAGAACGTCTTCTATGCCTAAGCCTTGGTGTTGAAGGTGAACTAGTAACATTATCTTCTTCCATAGCTCTTCTTAAATTCTTGATTTGCAGAAATAAAAAATCAAGAGGAAAACATCTGTACACACAACAAACAACAAAAATCAGATTCTTACTATAAAACTTTTGAAACTAAGTAAAATTTTAAACCTTATCAGTGGATGTCAACATCTCCAGATTCCTAATTACTTTTAAAAGTTAGCAATTATTGATATTAACTAATTGAAAATAAATTGTGCCCAGAAAAGATTCGTTCTCCAAATTAAACTCAGATTTAATCGGTTTTTAATCAATTTAACACGAGAAACTTAATACAAGTAAGAAATTTGAATCAAATGGAGTGAAGAAATTCTCAAAGTGAACTGTGAAGTGAACGAATTCGAATTTAAGTTAGAAGAAAATGTTCGAATTCGAAATACCTTCTTCGGAAGAGAGATTTTGAATCCAGGAAAAGCTCTTTGTTTATTTGAAGCGGAGATCGGAAGAAACAGCGACGAGAACGAGGAAGAGATTTAACAGAGAGAGGGATAAAGAGGAAAACGAATATTATTGTGGAGAGAAAAAAAGCAAAGCAAAGGCGAAGCAGAAAATATAAGGGAACGATGATTATTTGTTTTTTTTTTGGATTATAATATTTATTTTATTTTTTTGTGTGTGACAAAAAAACGAATTATTCTTTTCTTTTTTTAAAAAATAATTCTTCGAATGGAATTTGTTGTTGTTAGTATATTTGGGTTATTTAAAAAAAAAACTATCGATGAAAAATACGATTTCAGATTTCTTCTTTTGACATACCTATTACCTAAAGATCTTGTGTCCACTTCAACCATTTCATAGTCCTTTAACGGTTTTAAGTTTTTTTTTTTTTTTTAATGTTTTCTTAGATATAGTTAATATTCCATGTACTAATAATGTTCATTTACCGTAACAGCATATGATAATATTAGGGTTGGTATTATAAATGTAAAGGTTGCTTCATAAATTGTGATAGTCAATTTCCACTTAATTGTTTTTTTTATAAAAAAATTGTAGTAAATCAAATAGTTTCCAATCGTATAGGCGAAAATATGAAATACTTATAACAAAATAAATTATAAGTCTTGAATTATAAATAAAACATAAAAATTACTAAATTAGGTTCATAAAGCAATAAGAAGTGCAGTTTGTTGAAGCATAAATCCATTACGCGTCAACCACGATCACATCCTCCTTCATAGCAAGCCTAGAAACACAACAATTGGCAAAACATAAATTGTTAAACCAAAACATTTGTAGTTATCATATCTTTTAATAACAACATCGAGAAATCTGATATCATTCGAGCACTATATTGACAAAATACTTGAGCATTATATTGACAAAACAATCATTAATTCAATTAGTGTACAATCAGTAATTCAATTACCTCAGTGGTCAGTGTTGAGCAAGCTTTCGTAACCCAACCTCTTCAAGATTTTGAAGACCGTATCACTCCGCAAGGCAAACTCAATGCCTAGTTCGTCTCCTCCGACAATCATGCCAATTACCACCCCATCTAAATTTACGATGGACCCACCAGAATTACCCTATCATTGCGTTAAAAAAAAAGACAAACCAATGATGCAAGTCAATGTATAAATTCACAAAACATATATATACTAGATTTTTAACTAATGAAAAAAATGTAAAAAATTATTTGATATATATGAATCACCTCATTAGCTCCACAATCAACTTGAAGATATACGTTGCCTCTGTTTTTGCCAGCACATATTTCCTTGCTTGTGCGGCTGACACAACTTGAAAATAAGATTAAAAAAAAAACTAAGTATGAGAAATTACATGACACAAATTTAAAATAAAAATAGAAAAGAAATCAAGAATATGAAAATTTACCTGATAATACCATGTGAGAAACTGTTAGGCCAACCAAATGTACTTCCAGCACTCAAAATCAAATCTCCAACCGTCATGCGAGCTTCTCTGGAAAACTTAGCAGCAGAAAGTGAAACGGAAGGCTTGATTCTGACCAACGCAATGTCATCCTTAAACTCGTAGGCGAAAACTACTCCAGTGTAGGAACTGCCGTCACTCAACTTTACTGTTACCTGTTACTACCACAATACTCAGAAAATTAAACAAATGTTTCAAAATAATACGAATATTGTAGTTAAAAATTGCATCTGAGTTTACTAAACTTACACTAATAAGTATAGAAGGTTATTAAGAAAATTGGTTATTACCTTTTCCGGGTTTACTAAAATTACAATAATAAGTAATGAAGTATAGAAGGTTATTAAGAAAAGAAAATTGGTTATTACCGTTTTTTCCGATTTTCTATATACTTTATCGTTCTCATGTCGGAATTCGTTGACAACAACATGCGCACATGTGATTATGGTGCCTCCGTTGTTCACAATGATTCCGGTGCCGGTGCTCTTTTCTCCAAAAGTATCTAAATATCAAAAGTCAAATTTTATTGACAAACTCTACAGTAAAAAATTTTGAATTTTTTAGAAAAAAAAAATCAAACCTTGCAAAATGATGTGTACAATGGACGGTGCGATGATTGCCGCGGCTTTTGCTAACGAATTATTTTTCAGCATAATTCGAGGAGAAGCATTTGGAAGGATCCGGGGTGCTGCAGTCTGATTGGAAATCAAGGTTTTCTCAATCTCTTGACGACGTCCTGCGTTCTCAAAATTCTCTATGATAAATCCTCGTAGCAGAGGAGAAAACCCAAGACCATGTCCAACCATCTGACCAATTATATCCTTGGCTTGGTCAAGTGCACCACCATCACAAAGACCTCTAACCACCACATCGTAAATGGGAAGATCTGGTTTCGGTTCCCTCTCTCCCATCTTAGTCAAAACCTCTGCAGATTCCGTGAGCTTACCGTTCTTAATCAGAACACCAAAGACCCTTGTACCGAAGTCAGAAACCACCCTCAGATTCACATCAACCATCCTGTTCAGTATCTTGAGAGCATCATCGAATCTCTCTGCCTTGAGATAAGCATCAATCATTGCTCTGTGGCTTGGAGCATTAACATGCAAGCCTTTGGTTAAACCTTCAGCAAAGAAGGTTTCAGCCTCTGGTAACATCTCTTGTTCACAGAACCTTGTGACTATGTTAGAGTAACAGGCATAATCCAGCTTGGCCCCGACTTTCTTGAACGTGTCGATCGCTTCACTAAACTGGCCCATCCTGAAACACTCATTAACCATTATGTTGACAGTCTCCGAGTTCAAGGTTTGATTATCCAACATCTCACTGAAGAGAGCCGACGCTTCAGTCTTTTTCCCATACTTGAGAAAAACCTCCAAAAGCACATTTCCAGTTGGTGGATGCATCCTGAATTTGTTATCCAGCAAAGACCTGTAAGACTCCATGGCTTCCTTATCATTACCTTGCTCAAACCAATACTCCATAAAGGTTGCATTCACAATCCCATCCGAAACCTTACACTTACTTTTCAGCTCATCAAATAACTCATCAGCCTTGTCTAAATCGCCAAGGTCCAAATATCCTCTTATCAGATTGTTGTAGACCATCGAATCAGCAGCTTGACCTTTGCCCAACATCTCCCTTAACAAACTCTCAGCATCTCCAATCCTTCCAGCTTGAACCAAACCTTTTGTCAAATGTCTATAAGTAACTGACGACGGAGCGAAAGGAGCATTTGCCAATATGTTGCGGTACACTTGAAGGGCTTTCTCCACTTGCCCTTGGTCACAGTGAGCGTTGATGATCAGATTGTAGGAGACTAGGTTGGGGACGATGTTAGACTGGTCGAAGAAATATTGGAACAGAGAAATCGATTCACTGTAACGCTTAGCTCGGTACATTGCGGCGATGATGGCGTTGCAGGTGGACACGGTGGGTCGAGGATTGGAAAACTCAGAAATATCAGACTGGCGAGCGAGGCGTGACGCAGCGTCGAGATCCGATGCTCTGATCAGTGACTGGACTCTGTCGTGGAGGCTAGGCCGTTTGCCGACGAGTGAGGAGAAAAGGCGTGGTGAGTTGGGATCAAGTTTCGGAGGAGGAGGTGACACATCTCTTCGGAGGGCGTGGAGAGGTGGCTCGACCAGGAGACAGCGTTTGGTGGCTGAATATAGAGGGGAACGGCGGAGGAGGTTACAGAGAAACATGGTGTGCGGTGGTTCAAACCCTAAGTGAAATTGGAAGGAATTAGGGTTCAGGAGTGGAAACCGACGAGAGAAAATCTAGCCGGAAAATCTGAAAGAGCGAAGATTGGGCTTTGTATATTTTGTTTCTATGTTTAAGGCGATAAATGTCATTATTTTTTTTTATTTTTTTTTTTCGGTCGAACCATTATTTATTTCTTTAGTGTCACTTATATAATTTCTAATTTTTCCAACTAATTTAGTAATTAATACAGACTATTAGAAAACTATCTCATTATACTTACTATATGGCAATTACTAAATTAGTTTCTTGTTAACAAAATGCCAATTTCTTTGTATAACTCATGTATCGCTTGTTCTTAAACGTATGTACATTAATTAGAACACCAATTCACAAATAAGTTTCAGATTGCAGAGTACAATTCTAAACAAGGCAAAAATTATGAGAAACATGAGAATGAGAACTTAGGAGTCTGATTGAAAAATCTAAATAAACTCTGTGTTACATTATTATTTCACTATACTATCAAGGTAATTAAACGTGTGTTTAGGACAACAATATTAATAAATTCAGATTTGGTTGGACAACAATATTCATATGGTTAATTGTAATCTTCTGGCAATTGCAACGTCCTAACTTTTTTATTTATCCTGTAACTGACTTCTTGAAAAGATACATCATCATACATGAACTTCAGAACTAAGCTAAAAATTCAAGTTACAGAAAAATGAATCAAAGCCTAAAATCAAAGGACTCTGCTGAAGAAGCTCCTTATTGTTATCACTGAGGTTGTCAAGAAAAGTCTAGTTTAGTTGTTAGACCCTAAGAGATCCGCCATTATCACCCGCTGTAAGGTTCAGAATCATCGTAGCAGCCTTCACAGCCCTGTTACATTTTCCATCCCCACAGCAAAGGTTTAGGTTACTGCACAGGATTTTGATTCAGAGTTATATGAGAAACTGAATTCTAGCTTTATAGTGTGAAACATCAAATTTTTAAGATATGTCAATGTTCTGAGGAGGTTGGGTGTTGCTCACCAAGCATCAGGAGCTTGGTACAAGGAAGCTGAGTTGCCAAAGCAGGACGTAACCAATTCTGCGTTGATGACTCCTGGATTTAATGCAACCACTGCCATTCCTTCGGCTACCTCCTTCGCCACTGCTCGGCTTAAACCCTCAAGTGAAATTGCAACAGACAAAAAAAATATCAAATCGTTTCACATATAAGCAACAAACAAAGAACGGGAAAAACAGAGAGAAACTTAATAAGGAAACAACAAAAATTGTAAGAATAAAGATGGTATAGAAGAAACACACAACAAATGGAACATACCACTATTTCTTACTGCACAATTCCAACATTCCCTACTCAAGACAGAGCAATTCCAACAGTGTTAACGCTGGGATGAGACCCTAAACTTCATCCTCGTCTTCATTGCCAAGCTTATAGGAACTAAAATGATCGACCCGAAACTTCCACTCGCCTTTCACAGGATCAAACGACACAAACTCAGCTCCTTGTGCCTCAGCTTTCCTCTTAGGCATCATCTTATACTTCATCCACTCTCTCTCCTTCAGTTGACTGTTTCCCTGTCTTCTTATCAACACTTTTTATATTCAGCAGTGTCACCTCCGCCGGTTTATTCAACCCTTCCCCAACCGCCGGTTTCTTGCTCTCGTCCATGTATATACAATCACTTCCCGGTTATTGAACTGAACCAAAGATTCCAAGTCCAGTTTCCTACGAACATCGGTCTCTCCCATGAACTTTATGCTCCCATACCCGTGTCGTCCCACCACAAAGTCTCTAACCCGCCTGCAATAACCAGGATCCGCTCTTTCCTTAGCCGCTAGTTCCTGGATTCGTGGCTCCGTGAAATAATCGGATTGGCGTAGCTTCGGCACTAGCGCCTCGATATCTGCACCGTGCTCGTACACAATTGCTGCTTCTCCGGCTCTGTGTCCGCCTAGTGTTCTGTAGGGACGGTCTTTCTCCCCAGCATGATCTGTGCCGTTTGATTTCTGATTTCCATTGACAGATGGACGAGTTCTTTCTTCAGTAGAACCAACCATTTTCTGTGAATACTGTCCCTCAAGTCAGTCAGAAATGGTCCAATCATGGCAAACGTAATGAAACATTTTTTTACATGTGCATATTATTATATACTCACTGTCATGGTCTGCTGCATATGTCTGGACTCTTCCCTGAAATTTACGGATAATATCGTCACAAAGAGCCACGAATAATTGAGCTCGGTACTTTTTTCGTGTATATGCTTCTACTCACACGCAGAGCAATGAAGTTTCAAAATAATAACAACGCATGAACAAGAAAACGTGCTCCTATGAGAGTGCAAAAGAGTCGGACCATTAAAGTTCCAACTGAAAAGTGCTCCTCTAAGATTTAAACTCAATGGGAATAAATTGAAGAAGAGTCTCAAAAAGCTTTCTCACTGTTGAAAACTTAAAGCAGGACTCCATCAGAGGAAAAGAAGCTTACCATTTTCATGTACTGCTATTTTCATGTACTGGAGCAGTCGACCGATCCTTTGGAATTGTTGATTTGTCCCTTGAAGACCACTGTTGAACTGGGCGTATAACTAGAGCTCTAGGGTTCTCCCTTGGAATGAAAAGAGCGTACACCAAAGGTGTACTTGAGCAGGTCTCCTCGTCATCAGTGAAAAATGGAACCTTAAAATAGAACGAACCTCAGCACCAAAAATTTAGATTGAGTAAAATATAATGTGAGCGAACATTCACAAGACAGAAGCATGCCTTTGGACCATTATCACCAAGGCGGTACTTCCTTGAGAAGTCAGGAGAGATGATATTCTAACAGGAACAGGCTTGTCAACAACCTGACAGGAAAAAGCAACAATACGAACAAAGACGAAATGAATGAAATGAACAAGAAGAAATTGAATAGAGAACTTTTGAGGTATGAAGATGTAAATATGCAATTTCATTGTGTGGGATTACTTCTAAATGGTAAAAATTTTGAGGATAAAAGAGGAAAATCATATTCCTCATTCTTTTCTTCCAAATTGGTCAGGAAGCCAAATGATAACGAACCAAGAAATTATCAACCATTTCCTATGAATAGTAAACAAACTTCAAGATACAAGTGGAAGAACTGAATGTCTAACAGAGGGTTTTACTATAGGGAGCATCGAAACAGCTATATACGTAGACTATTTGGTTACATTCAGGAAAGAGTTAAAAAAAAAAATGCACGGTCTGGGTGTTGCAGAAGAAAGAGTAAGCTTACAGGCATGCTGGAGATTCCATATTGAATCGAAGGTGAGTTTCCACTTTGATTTATCGAAATCTGAGGCATAGCAGGAAGTGTTCCAAATGGATTTGTAACAGCAACCGGTTGTAAAACAACAGAGCTCGGAGGAGCAGGCCTGTCGAAAAAAAAAGAGGGAAATATTGAAGCTCCAATAGAGTAAAACAAAACTTCCATAAAAAGAAAACATAAGTCCTGTATGGACTGATGTCAGAAAGACCATACGTTTGTCCGAAGTTGCCTTGACCAAAAAATCCCAGCCCACCGGCATTTCCAGTTGCATTAGCTTTAGACCATGAATATACAAGAGTTAGAATCCAGAAATAAGATGATAACGTCAGTGACTTGGTCGACAGATGTACCTGCTTGTGTTTGACCGAAGTTGTTGAAACCAAAACCATTTGACGCTTGACCTGGCTGAGCTGATTGAAATGGTGTCATACCAGCATTCTACAGAAATAATCCAAAAAATAGAATGCCTAAATCAGATCAAAAGGGAAGTGCAGGTGCTGGTGTCAATGAAGAGAAGCAAAAAAACCACAGTGAAGAGAACAGGCATCACCAAAGGAAATGAAAAAAAAGAAAAAAACAAAGTGCTTGGCCTTCATAACGAATATGAAAAAAATCACCATTGTTTGTCCAAAGGGAGAGCTGCTAGACGTCGTTAATGTTGAAGAACTTGAAAACATGTTGTCAAATCCAGTGGAAGGTTTACTGAAGATGTTAGTTTGACCAAATGCAGGAGCACTACTCTATCCGAACTGTCCAAAAGCATAACCAGTCTGTCCAAATGCAGAACCAGTCTGCCCGGTCGAGGGGTTTGAGCTGAACAAAGTAGATGATTGAGTGTTGCCAAATGCTGGAGTTGCCCCCTGAAGAGGAGCTGAGCCAAATATTGATGGAGAAGAGCGAAATCCAGGAGTGCTCGACGAACCAAACAACGGTGATGAGGTCGTTGTTCCAAAAGCGGAGGATGATCCAAAAACGGATGTGGCATTTGATGAAGTTGACCCAAAAAGATTGGATGAAGATGTTACACCAAAGGGCGAGGAACCAAAATTTGAGGTACCCGCTCCAAAACCCGAACTGGCAATTGTTGTTGGGGTTTGAGGGGCAAAAGGGTTGGTAGATGTTGAGCTCGAAAAAGGGTTTGTTGGATTTGCTGGTGTCTGACCAAACACCGGTGATGGGGAAAAAGGATTTGGCTGAGCAGTTGATACACCAAATCCGGTATTTCCAGCAGACTGGCCGGCAGGAGGCGGTCCACCTGAAAATTGAAGATGTAGAGAATCATATTTGTCAGAAAAAGTACAAGATTATAGCGTTATGCAGATGTAATACAAGATTTGTTTGATCAAGTGTACCTTTATCTCCTCGCTGGTAGTCTTCCCACCTTAGCTCCTCATGGCTTTTATCTTTGTATGCCGGCATGGCAGAAATAGATTCTAACTTTCCAGCAGGCGTACCATTGCCTGTTTCTGCCTCAACTGTCGGTGTATAAGGCACGGCTCGACTGCCTTCTTGTTGTTGACCACCGAAAGGTGATTGACCAAAACCAGGACTCCCAAATGTTGGGTTCGAAGCCTGCGCACCAGCAAAACAAATCATGCAAACATATTTCTTCATCCTTTATTCAAATGACTAACACAACAGTTAGTTTAGACATGCTAAAGGGAGAACCTTGGGCTCTAAAGGGAGATGGTGTAGAGCCAAATGCACTGCTGCCAAACGCTGATGTGGACTGGCCAAAAGCTGGGGAGGAGCCAAAGCTGAAGGATGAGGTATTTGATGCACCAAAAATAGGAGTACTGGATGCTGCTCCAAAGGAGAACTGGATGCCCCAAAAGCAGGAGTACTTGATGAACCAAAGGCAGGAGCGCCTGATGCACCAAAAGCAGGAGTGCCTGATGCACAAAATGCAGGGGTGCTAGAAGCTCCAAAAGCACCTCCAGAACCAAATCCAGTGTTGCCAAATGTGGTGCCAGTGCTACCAAAGGCTGGTTTCAGGCGCCCAAGGCAAGCGTGCTTGTGGCACCAAAAGCAGGCGTGCTCGATGCCCCAAACGAGGGTGTGTTTGTAGCGCCGAAGGCAGGGGTGCTTGATGCGCCGAAGGCAGGAGTGCTCGTGGCACCAAAAGGGGTGGATGAACCAAAAGTACTGTTTCCAAATGCAGGTTGCGATTGCTGTGCTGTGCTTCCAAAAGGATTTGACTGAGGCGTTGAGAATCCCAGAGGTTTCTGCCCAAAACCAGAAGACCCTGAAAGAAGAACAGATAAATTAGCTTAGTCACCACAAGCAAATGTAAAACTGAAAACATGGACTAACGAGAACCTGTACTAAAGAAAGGAAACCCAAAAAAGTGTACAGTTCAAAGAAGTTCAAGAATATTAAATCTGGTAGTGACAAACATTCTACAGACCACAACATAGATACTGTGCACTGTAAATAACAGTAAATACTAGAAAATATCAAAACCATTAAACAAGGCTAATTCTTAAACCTACCAGCATAGAATGCAAAAGACCACCTCCTCAGGTATCCATATATTCATGATGTTGAAGACAGAAAATATATTCATATCCAGGAAAAGCAGTAAATCAATGAGCTAACTGACAAACCATGCGATGAAAGACATATATATATATATCTCAAATTCCCAAAAGCTGGTGATGAAGAAGCTCCAAAAGTTGTGTTGGAGGCGAATGGAGAGGAGGCTTGAGGTGCACCAAACTGTTGAAGTGCCACCAAATATTGAACTCCCTGTCTGTGCAGCAAAAGGTGCAGACGTGCCAAACGGTGTTGTTGGAGCAAAGGGATTATTACTACTTGAATCGCTGGTCTGGCCAAACAAAGATTGTGACCCAAATGGACTGCTACCAGATGACTATCCAAAAGCTATAAGAAGAATATTTCAGAAGATCAATTTATTTTGAAGAATTAAAAAAGAAAGAAATAACAAAAAAACTAAACAAGAAAAATAATAACGATATAGAAGGCAAATAATTAAACCAACAAGCAAGTTCAAGATCATATCACTTACTATTAGATGAGCCAAACATCTTCTTCTGTAGCTTCACAACGCAGGGTCCAGCCAAAAGAAACTAATTATCTTGTAGCTGGTAGAGAAAACAAAGTTAAAAAAAAAAAAATTGATCATAACTATCAGGAAAGATAACAAAGGAACTAAAAGCACATAAGCAGCACCATATCGGTAAAAGCTGGTTTTGAAATTCAAACACAATAAAACATCCAAAATCAAACTAGAATTCAACATCCCCGTGATATGAAGCCAACAATTTAAGTTGGTTCATGTGTGTAAATGCATAATAAACTGGTATGACTGAGAGATGACGAACCTCTAAACTTATGAGCTACGGCAATTACTTTACGGTGGATGTAAAAAGTTCAAAATGCCAGTGATTCCAAGTTCTCCAACAAATGAAGAAGATCTTAACTGGGTTTACAGATACATACCTGAGAGAATCAGAAAGACCCTTTGTTGGGTCTACCCCGAAGAGATCAAGCACCTGCGCAAAACAAGAGAATCCAATCAACACCTAACAGAGGCAATCAATTTACTTCCAACACAATGAAACAGTTCGTTCTCACTATATGCGATCGCAACCAAATCAGTCAAACCTTAAGCATTTCGAATCCGAAAAAAAGTAACAGTCAAACGAAAAGAAGATTGAGAAGTGAAAATGCAAAGCACCTCCGAGACAGATCTGGCATAGGCGTCTTCAATGTCGGGGAGAACTTAGGGATTTTGGGGGGGGAGAAAGCACCAAAAAGTCGATGGGTGGCGAGGAAAGTGAGCTGAAATCTAAAAGACTAGAAGATGAGAACTTGTAACGCCATCTCCCATGAGCTTCCTTCTTCTTCTCCGTCCGATCGCTGTGAGTGTGAGAAAGTCAAGGATGGGCCGAGGGCCGAGACACACCTTACATGAATTTAGCGGGTAGGCCTTCCTTCTTCTCACCTGAGGCCCATTTAGTTTCATCAAATTAAAATGTAAGATTAAAAAATATGAGAAAAAATAAACAATACTAATAATATAGATTTTAAAAAGTTTTCATTTTCATATATATATATATATATAGTGCAAGTGATTTATATATTTACACCCTTTTTTGTTGTTGTGGGGGGGGGGGGGGGGGGGGGCAGGAGGGGGAAGTATACATTTGCACATTTAATTTCCTATAAAGTATTAATGTGTATGTGAAGTTTTCAATTTCATTGTAAATCTTCTATGAGGATATAAAATTATTTATATCTTTATCTTCATATATATGATATCGGAACTGATTAATTGTTATTTATGGTACGAGAACGTAACGAATCCAACATGATTATCTCATCGATCCACAAACAACTCAAACATTTTTAGAAATGCTCTAAAATGCATTCGAACCATCGATGAATATAATCATATATAACTTATGAAGACCAAGGCAAAGACACTTGTCCTTCTCGATCGGAAGTCCAGTTGTGTCTTCAAGAAAGGCTCATCAACGTCACAATACATGACATGGATGACTACAAGCATGTGGTCGTCAAATTAATTCATGGATGTGACATCCTAATTAGTTTTGTTGAACTTTATGAAAAGCTTAATTTCCTCAACTGAGAGATTTTCATTACTGACATATCACAATACAATGTGTTTCATTGACAAGTCTACACTTTTAGTTTTGGTTTCTTGGATATATTTCTAAACTTTTTTTTTTTTTTTTGCTATGAATGTAAATATCATATAAAATGAAATTTAGAGGAATACAAGATTGTTTCCTAGAAAAATTGTAAACTTACCAAAAAAGATAAAAACAAAGATATGGTTTATATAGTTACAGCAGCTGATTGTCATGTTTACATTAAGAAACAAAGATATGGTTTATGATCTGCGATCATAATAATTAAAGATCGATCCTAGGAATCTCGACCACCATTGCACTTGCATGCACTTCTTGTGGACCATTGTTTAAAAAGAAGGTCCACATAGTCCTCGCGCTTTAATTGACTTCACGCCAATAAAAAAGTTTACCATATAATTAGTCTTTAAATTTACCCAACTCCAATTAAGGTTTCTTAATCATTTCTCTGCTCGCTTTCTACGTGTGTCATCGTTCTTTTACAGCACATGAAACGGAGATTAGGTAGTACTTTTATATTTTTACATTGGTTAATTGGTAATTAGACAAGTGTGTGCACATCTAAGATATGATGCTTGTACGTAACTTATTTTTGATAAGTTTGATGAGAGTAAAAACACAAAGGTGTTTAGGGAATTGAATTATATTAGACTCTCATCCAAAATAATGTTACAAGATACATCCATATATATAGTGATAATATTAAACCTAATTTCCTAAATCAAGATAAAGATAAATGTAAATATTCTTAAACTAAGATATTGTCAAATATCACGATCTTTAAGATTCTTCTTGATCATTTCCATAATCTTCGGCTTGTGATCTCGACCGTCGATCTTGGTCAATCTCCGGTTCTCCATATCTCAATACCCTCCCGCAAGCTCATACGTGGTAACACGTGTGAGATTGGACATATCATCAAAATAATGGCTTTATACCCGGCCATCAGGTCATTGTCGACGTTTATATCCGGTCGTGGGGTGAAATCGGCTGCAACATCCGGCTGTCGGATCAATAATGACGTTTATACCCTGTCGTAGGGTCAAAGCGGCTAACACCCAGCCGTTAGGCCATCTACGTTTATACCCGGTCGTAGGGTCATCACTCATCAATGTGGTCACCATCATATTCGTAGTTAATGGAGAACCACATGGAGAATACATCATCATCGTAGTTGTGTATCTCCATCGTTTAAAAATCACAAGCTTTGGTCGCTCTTAGAACTTCTTGTTCATGAAAAAACTTGTGTAATTGTCATGATCGAATTCGAATTCATCACCGTCGGATCAGCATCGTATCCGTCGGAGTCAATCAAGAGCCTCTTGACTCATATCAAGTATAAGCGCATATCTTTATGACTTCATCTTCCTTGCATGTAATGAAGAACGTAAGCGTCAGATGACCTTCATGACATAAAGCCCATTAGTGGTTGATTTCTTTAATCATAAGCAAACAAAATCACATAACATCGTGATAATCTTCCAAGCCAAAAGTGTATCTCTTGTCCATGTCATCGTTTGTATTGGTAACATGAACAACGTCGTTTTTTTTTGTTTTTAACAACAAAACGGAAAGAGAAGAAAATCAATGAATGTGTGATTTTCCAAAACAAAGAAAAAGAGTAACAAAATAAAGAGACAAATTAAAGCTCGAATCAACTTTTTTTTTTTTTCATAATGCGGAAGCAAACGAAACCATAATCCACAAAATCAAGGCTCTAATACCATGATAAGTTTGATGAGAGTAAAAACACAAAGGTGTTTAGGGAAGAATTTTATTAGACTCTCATCCAAAATAATGTTACAAGATACATTCATAACCTAATTTCCTAAATCAAGATAAAGATAAATAATATTCCTAAACTAAGATATTGTCAAATATCACGATCTTTTAGATTCTTCTCGATCATTTCCATAATCTTCGGCTTGTGATCTCGACCGTCGATCTCCGGTTCTCCATATCTCAATAATTTTCTTCCTCCCTTATGATACGATCTAAGGTCTCACCGGTTAGAGAATGCAGCCACTCATCTTCTCAGCAGACCCGGAAGTCGAAAACAATGCCGTTCTAGCGAACTTCATCATTCATCATCGCCCTCTTCCAGAGATGAAGAGAACTTGCTGCAATTCGGCGGAACTTTCATCATGACGCTAACCCTAATTTAACAGCCGTTTTCTTTAATATCATGCATAAATCATAATATATCACAACTCTCAATAGATTTCTACAAATCAGTTGTAGTTGATTCTTTTTGTAGAATTTTTTAGATATATAGAGATATTTAATGAGCATATATATATAATGTTCCAAAAAAAAAAAAAAAAAAGTAAAAAATGGAGCTCTTCTCGAACCAAAGTTGCTATATCGGGACTTTTCACTTGTTTGGTTTCTATTGGCACACGAGACCCAGTTACGATCAAGTATTTATTTTATGTTTAAAAAGAAATATTTTCCGTACGTGAAGAAGAAAACAAAATTTTACATGCTTGCATCCCTTACTGCCTTACAACTACACGCTACTACAGAAACGTATCTAAGTTCCGAGATTTAAATCGTTTTTAGTATAATAAATTATCAAATTGTAAAGAGTATTCATTTTAGCTGAACCCAAAACCAAAACCATGAATCCAAAATCCATAAGATTTATCTTGAAAAAAAATTGAGAGCATATTGATCGAGAAATAAGTGTAGTACCGACTATTAATTTGAATATATAGTTGGAGTGTTACGTACTTACGTACATGAGGACCAAGTAAGAAGTTCAAAAATACTAGTTCAGATTCTACGATATATAATATACACAACAGCCGCTTCGATAGAAGCATTTCTGACAAAAATGGCCACCAAGAGATACAACTATTTGTTGGATAATTCCAAGACTTGGAGACAAAGTAATCTCCTTCTAGAAGTTGCTAGAGGAGATAGAAAATAGGAAAATACAAATAAGTTCTAATTGATAAGTTTTGTTAGTTTTCCTTTTCTCATAATAGGAATAGGAAGTTGCCTAGACCTATAAATACAAGTCTATGGAGAGGTGTTCCATAAGAGCTTGAGAGAGATTTAGTTTTGTGAAGTTTCTAAATCAATAAGAAAAGTGTTTCTTATAATTCAAGTTCTATCGATTTGACTATTAACAAGGGATCGGATACAATAATTTAGAATCTTTGAGGGTAACGCATGCATGAGGTTGTTTTGGACAAGAGATGAAAAGAAGGCAAAGAGATGATAGATATATAACTTATAGTTATTCCGCTACAACGCCCAGAAACAAATTAAAACCCACTAATTCATCTTCTTAGTACATATCTTGATCCTATCAGGTCCACGACGGATAAGAACAGATCTCGTTAGACGAGAATTTTGGTAGCTATCCTCGATCTACTACAAGAGCTTCAGGTAAGCAGGCCAATTCTTGGCATTATAGGGCCCTGGCTGTTGAATTTTGGGTTTACTCTGCGGAAGTAGACTTGAGCTGATGGTAAGCCTTTTTTAACCTTGGCAATGAGAGAATTTTCATCTTCTTTCTATCGAAAAGAATTATTCAAAAAAAAAGTATATATATATATATATATATAAAAGAAACATTTGTAATGTTTTAGATATCCAACAGACAGACCGCGAGGGCGTTAATTAATTTTCATGTTTGTGCTACTTTGTAAAATTTGACTATTATGAGAGCAACTCTATGACGTCATAATTGGTCAAGAAATACTAACCATTTAGGAAAAAGTATTTGTGTCCGTTATTTTAACATTAACTGACTATTTTTTGACGATCAATAAATACTTTCTACTTTTTTACCATTAATTTTCGTCAAAAATTCTAGACTATACTTAGTCCACATTTCAGTTTCGTCAGGACATGGTCACTTTTATGTCAGGAAATTTTGTGACCACTTGTGTGAGTCAGAAAAGTGGTCGGAATGTGCATTGTTTTCTTGTATTGATAGCACCTATATTTGAATTGTAATGAACCCGGTTTACTGTTGGTTGAGTCTAAACTACGGTTTACTGATAAACCTCCAAGTATCAACGTGTTGTGTCAACGTACCTCTAGATCTCGGACCATCGTTCGAATGGATCTACAGAAAATCGGGTCGTACTCGGGTTTCTGGTCCGGCCCAAGAGTCTCACCCGGAAAATTGGAAGTTGGAACTATATATGGAATCGCACTCAAGTACAAGTTCAACGAACCATGTCGTGTGTGGTGGCTTCCAGCGTAGTAACGGTGCTTGTGGATACATCACTCAGACTAGCTCGTTCGTTTGTTAATGTCCCGGTGGAATCAATACGACGTCAGATTGCTTCTTCCTTCATAATTCCGTTTCTATTGCATGTTCTTCCTTCTCAAGCAAGCACAACTTTTTTTTTTTTTTTAATGAATGTAAAATTTTATTCAACCAAAAAAACCTTTTTTACAATATATGCATCCTTCTTTTGAAGTTGCCTAAATGTTCGAAATTTTTTGTTTAGAAAATTGATCAAAGAATGTCTAGCTTCTAGTGGCCAGCCAGGTGCAAGCACAACTTTACATATAAGCTTGGATTTAACGACTTTAAATTATCCTTTTTTCTGGGTTAAAATTATCTAAATAATTAATGTGCAAGAAGAGTTTTCTTTTACATTTTTATGAATTGTATCAGCGAAAAAATTAATCGTCAGATCCGTTTTCAACTAACGATATTTCCTTCAATTTAATTGATTGCAAATATTAAGGAAATCTAAGCGTACCATTTTTCTTTTGTGTAGTGGTCTAATGAGACAATGGGACCCAAGATAGCTAGTGAAATGTTTTGATATAGCTAGCAGGCTAGCAGCTTTTGCTTCACCATAACTTATTTTTTACTTATAAATTTTTGAATATCAAGCAAAAAAAAATTGCCCATTATAATTTTCTTTAAATTAGCCGAATATTGGATTATATACTCTTTGTCATGGGTTGTATTTTGGACAGTGATGAGTCTTCCTAGAAGGAGTTGAAGGTCCTCGCGTTAGTAAGTTCAACTGGGGAACATCAAACAACGAAGTGGTTCGAAGAGAAAGTTTTAACATTTTTGTAGATCAAATATCTTTGTGACATTTTTGTATAAGACTCTCTATTGGTTCTCTCTCTTGACATTCCCATGTCTCCTCCTGAGTTATATATACCAGCTGCCACACATTCTTATGTCAAACTAAACTCTCATTAATTATTGTGTATTCATCATCTGGATACGTACCTTTCCTCTTGCAAACTTGATTCTTATGCTAGCCTTTTGATTCTTCTCATGTGCACTGACGTTAGAATCAAACTCCCTTAAATCATATGTAATAGATCCTAATTGAGTCATACGTGCTGAAACAATCTTTGACTCAAACCAGCAAAACAATCTCAACCAACATTCAATTTGTATTAATCTAAACATGAGATTGTATTTACAGTTACCTGTTAAACTATAAGCATCACTTTGCTCCGCTGTTGTCAACAACGGAACACGCCCCCTAACTCCACCTGGCTAGGAAAACTTTTGAAACAATTATCTCTGCTTAACCTTGTTCAAACCTTCACGACGTCATCTTGGTCAAGGTCAACATTCACGAGATCAACCATTTTATTTTGAAAATGTATTTATTAATATTTTTTATTTATTTATTTATGTGGGGAGCATTAAGGATATTTAAGTATTTTTGCATTTTAAGAAAGTTGGTTTACAAATATTTTTTAAAAAGAGGTTAATCTAAAATCTATATATATAATAGGAGAGTTTTCTCTCCTCTTAATTAGGGTGTCCACATAGGCGACACATCAGCGTACACGTCATCATAAATTTTAATATGTACAAAATGTCACTAAAAAGATTCGAACCTCTTACCTTAAACATTTAAAGAGTGCATCCCAAACCAAATTACCACTTAAATAATTTTGATTGATAACAAAATTTAAACTATATATATTACTTTATACAAATTCCACATAATTTATTTTTAAAACAAGAAACATTAAAAAATAATTAATTCACATACTTTTATATCATCATCTTTTAATAAAAAAAATATTTATTCACAAACAATAACAGGGTTTAATATAAATAAAAAGTAATATAATACAACACACAAAAATATGTGACAAAAATTAAGATAAATATACAAGTACACAGTTCAATTTTACACAAAATAAGAAATGATTTAGTTTTAAAGAAAAATAAATATTTAATTTTTTTTTAAATAGTGTTAAAGTCGAAACTTCTGTTACCGATAAAAATATTTAAAAATATGAAAAGATATTGGTTGAATATAAAATAAGATAATTTCATTTTACTAAGATTAAAAATTAATTAATATTTTAATATAGAATATTTACTTATAATTTCTAAATATATTTGTTAGTACTGAAGTACAAAATTTATGTTACCGATTAAAAATTTAGAAAAATTCATTGTATATTAGTAAAATTCAAAAGCGTTGGAGATTAGAAGAAAAAATGTATTCATTGGAAGTTTGATGTTCTTTTTGGTGTTAATCATCACTTTTGATTTTTCTATATAAAATTAATTAATTATTTTCATGTAAATATTTGTCTTCAACAAAAATTCTTAAAATAAGCTAAAAAACTATAATGAAGAGTTGTTAAAACAAAAATATGCATATATATATATATATATATATATCAGAAAAGAATGATAATATTCATAGATTTCTAACAACATTTAGTATATTAAAAATGTGAAAGAAGAAATAGTCAATGTGGTTGAAAAAAAAATAGGTGCTATGAAAACACATAATGAAAATAATTAAAAAGATAAAGTATCTGATATAAGAGAATAAATCACAATAATTTTTACTTTTATAATTAACTACAAAAATCGAGATAACATAGAAATTTTGAATAAAAATATCAAATCAATGATATTAGTCACGATGAAAGCAAAAAAACAACAATAATGTCTAATAATATGAAATTAAGCACAACTACAATTTAGAAACAATTATAAAAATACATGTATCATCAATTGGTCCCATAATCAACCACATAATTAAAAACATTAAAAAAAAATTCTTAAATTGATAAATATTTTTCAACTCATATACTATTTTCTAATACACAAACCCGCGCATCGCGCGGGCCTATTTCTAGTTTGGATAATATTAGATCAATTTTCCTCTAAACAAACACTAGTGAGCCAAAAATAAAAAATTATAAAATATAGATGATTATTAGCGAGCACAAAAATAGCCCAAATTATTATTATTATTATTTATTTATTTTGGTTGAAAGGAAAAATTTAGACAGGCGGGCCGGGCTACATTGAGAGTTGTAAAAGGCCCAATAACGAGAGTTGTGAGATGTATTAGAAGGGGTAGTGAAATTGGGTTTAGGGTTCGCGACAAGAATTTCTGTCATGGCTACTCTCCACCTCTGGAAGAAGGTCGGTGCTCCGCTGTCTTGTAGCATCCAGAACGGTCGTATCTGGAAGATGGCTTGTACAACGTTTTCATCAGGCGTCGAGAGCTCTGCTCCGATCAAGGCTGAGAAGGGGAAGGTGGAATCAAGACAGAGGGGGAAGAGGAAGGTTTTTCAGAAGCTCAAGTCTCTTACGGTTGAGACTATAGATCTCATCTTAAGGGAGGAAGAGAAGAACGGGGTTTCCGTCACTCAGGCGGATCTTGTCACCTGGGCGAAGCGTCTTGAAAAGAACAACGACAAGCCTGTAAACGCCCTCGCGGTATGTCTGATGGAACATTGGATTTAGTTAGAGACCGGAGTTCAATTTTTTTTGTTTCGATTAACTAATCGAGAAAATGTTTCTTTGTATAGATCTTTCGATGGATGGACAAAAAGAAGATGACATTTTCTCCTTCCGAACTTGCGCTTTATGTGGATCTTATTGCCAAGGTTAAAGGCTATCCAGCGGCTGATGCCTACTTTGACAAAGTAGACCCAAAATTTAACGAGTCGGACCCTGATGCTAAGAATTGGCCTGCTCACGCGAGGCTCTACCATTGGCGCCGGGCTTATGAACAAAAGCATGGTACTATGAAGAGATTGATTTATGTCTATCCCAAGTGGGATTAGTGGGTTTGCTTCTAGGCTTTGTAGCTGGATAACTAAGTTGTTTCATGTGTGTCTCTCTAATGAATAAAGCACGGCTTTCATATGTGCTCTTGTAGAAAATAATCCTAATGCTTTGCTGTGGAAGAACGCTTCTCAATTATTGTAACCTCTTGGCGACCAAGTTCTGTTGATTGCTGATCGTTATTATCATTATTTTATACTAGTTAATCCATTTTCATGTTGCTTCTTTCAAATAAAAATACCCTTCATTGAAATGTTATATCACTGTTACTTACATAAATACTCTACATGTACCATTTACTCGCTTCCTACCATTGCTATGTTTTTGTACATTCCATATCATCTACACAAAACTTGTGCATTCTGTATCATCTACACAAAACATGTATCACTGTATTTTGACTCATAACTTTTTAGGATATAGTGCTTTTGACAAAAAAAAACATTCCACAAGACTAACGTGCTCTCATTGATGATTCTTTCGTATCATACCATAGATTGTACGACAATGTCCAAAACTGGCGGCTCCAAACGCAAACACACAAAAAAGGTGGCGTAGTGATTAGTGGGTCGTCATGAGCCATATGATGATGATCTCCATAAAACACAGAGGCTTTGGGCCTTGTTAGAAACTTAGAGATAGAGAAAACTGGACTAGGTACGTGTGTGTTTATAAAGACGGCACTGCCAAAATTTTGCAATTGAGCATAGTGTGAAACCGCAATATTCTCCTCTCTTTTGAGATCTCGCTGACTCTTTTTAGCCTCGGGTCCCTTTGGATTCGGTTTCCTCTGTTTGCTTCTATATATACAAAAGATCTGATGCGTGCGTGCTACATACTTCACACCTACAGTAGTTGAATCATTGGGCCAAAAGTAAGTTTCATTCATCCGCAAATATACATTTCAGACGGCAAGTCTTTCCAAATTTATTATATGTTTGTACCTTTGAAGTACTGCAAGCCATCTTAAGTTCGATCTCGTTTATAAGATTTAATCCTTCCATTTCCACAGGCATCCCCGAAGATTCATCTAAACCGGTGAATTTCTCCTTGTTCCTGCAGAGAGAGTATGCTTCTTTCGATCATTGACGGATGTCAGAAACTTACTTTGCAGATAGTCTGCAAAACCCGCCTCCATCGCTGCACCTGTTACTTATTGTTCCAGCAGTTCATAAGCTGAACTGAGAGAACGGTTTCTGCCGACGACTGCGATCAGTTCCAAAGTAAAATTAACACTAGGGAACTCGAACGTAAAAAGATGTCAAGTTCAAGAGAAACCTACATATCTGATCCGGTATATGTTTGCCTCATGGAGGACGGCACGTACACTAGATCAAAGAATCTTCCCGCCTTTCTATAGTTCTCAATATGCATATAGTTGCACAAGCTTCGTCTCTGTCTCATCAGCTGCAACCGCATGGAGCTGAAGCATATCCAAACCATGCCAATGATCAGGAAAGAGGAAAAAAAAAAAGAGACAGTGAAGGGACTCGGAGAGTCAAGTAGACAAGAAATTAGTTTTTTTTTCTTACATGCTTAACAAGCTTCTGAACTAGCTTGTCAATGTGAAAAGAACATATGATTGTGCTCCAAAAACATAGCGTCATTAATCTTCACACTTTGTATTTTCAATAGAGCCGTCAACTAAATTGTAGAGTGCATCCATGAACATAACAGTGTCATGTTTCCAAAAATTAGCAAGGAACCGTTTGTTCAATATAAAGCTATTATATAACTTGAAAGATATATCAGCTGGAATAAGAGTCAAGAGTTGTGTTATTTGGGAACTTCCCCTTATTCTCTGAATGTTTCTTTGCTGACTGTATCCTCTCGTGCAGCATCTGGAAAACCAGCAGAAGTACACAGAAATTAGCACCGGAGATGAAAACCATTTATTTAAGAACTCGAAAAGCTTGCTTTAAACCGTCTTTACAGTTTGCAGAAACCGTTCTGAAAATGCGAAGGAACATTCAGAAAATCGAAGGCGTCAGTCAAACTGGAAACTAAGGATGGTAACTTTTCATTTTATTATGCATACGATTTGGTTATAATTATAAAACAAGCCCACACAAGGAGTTACCTCATCAATAAAAGCTGCATCATCTTGCACTTTATCGTGCTGAACAGTTTTCACTATATTGGAAGAGACATCTTTCCCAGGAGAGCTTCCTTGCACTGATGGATTATCTTTGTTCACTAGTTTCGCGGAAACTGAACGTTTACGGTTTGACGTAGAAGCGCTGTCCTTCACTGCCACGCATGTATCATGCATTTCTTGGTTGTTGTTTTTAACTTCAACACATTGTCCATCACCTTGCGACCTCGAAAGAATGCCAAACATGGGCTCCAAAAAGGTTGTCCACAGCTTCAATCTCTTATCTGATTTTTCAGTCGCACATAATTAGCACAGATAGGTCTTCGTGAATTTGTGTATCACAATAATTGAACTCCAAATCCGGAGTAAAAGAGGGCACAGTTTTGACGGCAATCGCTTGAAGCAGACCTTCTTGATGCTTTTTCTCACTCATATCTTTTTATCTCTGCCACTAAACCTGCATTTATGGACACAACGAAACAATGCAAACTGTAACTCCGAAATAAGTACAAAATAGCACTTTATCTCGCTTCACCATCGTTTCTTCAAAAGTATGAAGTAGAGTAAGAAGTTGCTACATTTTTCCACGAACTTTCAAGTGCAGCCAAACAAAACAAATGGTTTCATCAAACCTAAAGTACGTTGGAGATCTTCACACAATGAATGAACTTGGCAGAAAATAAATTGATAAAGAAGCTTACATTTTGTGCTCAAGTTCTTCGAGTCCTGCTGGTTGAAATAGAAACTACGATGATCTAGCGACTTATGGTGATTCTTAGCATATACTTCAGCCCGAACTTTCTGGAAATCAGAGTGGCGCCTTGCCCATTCTTCTTGGTTCTGCTTCAAGCGCGTCAGTAGCACCGGTAAAGCGCTATGCATATTATTCTTCAAAAGATCCATGACATCAAGCACATTATCACCGTTTGACCGCTCAATGCATCGTGAGTTCATAGCTGTTAGATAGTGACATAGAATGTTATTAGCACAAATAGGTGAATGATAGACAAAATATAGACACAGTAGAATATAGCCACAGTAGATTTCTTCCAAATTAACGACTTACCTGATAAGTGTTTTTCGATACATATTGTAGTCTCTATTGAGATTGTGTTGTTATCGATCTTCTCCGAAAGAATTTCCGCGTGTTTGATGGCTCAGCTTACAGATCTAGTAACATGTCCATTTCATACCTGAACACACATTAGAAATGTTAACCAGGGGAATTATATTGCCAACAAAACGATCACCATGTCTCCATATGAAAGGAGAGAGATCGTACCTATCATCCTCACACCGAAACAAGCTTTGTTTTTGCGCATATGACTGAATGAGTAATCTTCACTCCCTGAGGTGACAGATACCAGGTGGTCACTAAGTGTCTTTTCTCTCGAGTTCCCCCATTGTCATCCGCGTTCAAATAGCCTCGCTGGATCTCTTGAACAAAGAAATCTGCAAAAATTGACTACCTTAGAACCAGATATAAACTACGGACCACTTAAGCCGTTAACAGAGACAAGACTGGGCACGATTACAGATATATTGGTAAGAAGATGTGGGATGTTTTAGGCAAGAGTTCCTCTGGCTGATGAAAAAACAGTAAAACACAGAAGATGAAAATCGCAAACTAAGCGCATCAATCTTGTTGAATGCAAGTATGAAAAAAAAACAGATATAAAAATTATATATCAAACATGAAATGTGATCTTAGGAGAGAAAACTATTTGAAGCTATTGAAACAATGCTCCAGTGAAGTAAAGCAATGTGAATTGTGAAGGTTAACAAGAAAAATATTTGACAACACAACATCATTGAAACGAAAACTCTCCAAAAGAGTTGAAACAACAAAGCAAACTGCAATTTCAAGTGAGATTCTTTAGCTATTGAGTAACCAACATTTTTGTCACATCTGCCGGAAAAACTACCATAAAACTAGCTTTATACGTCAGGTAAAATACCTTACTTCATCCTTACTTCATTCTACATTTCTAATATCTAAAGCAACATCAAACAATGACGAATCACAGTATTTAAAACCAAAAAGATTCAATGCTATAACTTAGAGACCAAAGCATTGTTCCATTCGAATCCTTAAACTACAAGCTCAAAAAAAATCTTATATGTTAACAACAAACTAAAAAATCCAAAGAACAATCATACGAAAAACACACAAGATTCGGTAACCGCGGGCGAAAACAAACAATCAGACTGATCTTTTACTCTAGTCAGAAATTCTTTCTTGGTAAGAACATTAGTCAAGATTCAATTCTAATTTAGAGACCAAAGAATTGTTCTATTCGAATCCTTACACTTCAAGCTCAAAACCAAGCTTATATATTAACAACAAACTAAAAACTCCAAAGAACAATCATATGAAAACACACACACACAAGATTCGGTAACCGCGGGCGAAAACAAACAATCAGACTGATCTTTTACTCTAGTCAGAAATTCTTTCTTGGTAAGAACATTAGTCAAGATTCAATTCTAATTTAGAGACCAAAGAATTGTTCTATTCGAATCCTTACACTTCAAGCTCAAAACCAAGCTTATATATTAACAACAAACTAAAAACTCCAAAGAACAATCATATGAAAACACACACACACAAGATTCGGTAACCGCGGGCGAAAACAAACAATCAGACTGATCTTTTACTCTAGCCAGAACTCTTTCTTGGTAACTGCATTAGTCAAGATTCAATGCTGATATAAAGACCAAAGCATTGTTCCATTAAAACCCTTGACACTACTTGAAGCTCAAAACCGATCTTATATGTCAACAACAAATTGAAACCTCAAGAAACAATCACACACCAAAAACACAAGATTCGATAATCAAATTTGTCTTTTTTACTCTATTGACAACTCTTTCTTGGTAACTGCATTGACTCGAATCTATAAAGACTGGATTTTTCAGTTCACTAGAGACGAACACTTTACACTACGTTTCAGAACTAGTCACTAAACACATACTTAATCATGGAAGCAGAAGAAGACGAACTCTTTCAAATTCCCATTTATAATTTGAAATTGAATCAACGGACCTGTAAGGAAGCGTTAAGAATCTGATTAATCGCTGATACCGACGCTCCGAAGCTTACGATGCCGTTTCATTCTACATAAAGTATATTCTTCTCTTTCTTTTCCTTTTTTTTTTTTTTTTTTTTTTTTAATTTTCAAAAGATAATTTTTCTTACAAAAAGAATAATAATACAAGACATAAACAAGTAAAAGGGAACCCAATTTCACTTAGGGTTTGACTTTGAACCACCGCACACCATGTTTCTCTGTAACCTCCTCCGCCGTTCCCCTCTATATTCAGCCACCAAACGCTGTCTCCGGGTCGAGCCACCTCTCCACGCCCTCCGAAGAGATGTGTCACCTCCTCCTCCGAAACGCGATCCCAACTCACCACGCCTTTTCTCCTCACTCGTCGGCCAACGGCTTAGCCTCCACGACAGAGTCCAGTCACTGATCAGAGCATCGGATCTCGACGCTGCGTCACGCCTCGCTCGCCAGTCTGAGATTTCTGAGTTTTCCAGTACTCCACCCACTGTGTCCACCTGCAACGCCATCATCGCCGCAATGTACCGAGCTAAGCGTTACCGTGAATCGATTTCTCTGTTCCAATATTTCTTCGACCAGTCTAACATCGTCCCCAACCTAGTCTCCTACAATCTGATCATCAACGCTCACTGTGACGTAGGGCAAGTGGAGAAAGCCCTTCAAGTGTACAGCAACATATTGGCAAATGCTCCTTTCGCTCCATCGTCAGTTACTTACAGACATTTGACAAAAGGTTTGGTTCAAGCTGGAAGGATTGGAGATGCTGAGAGTTTGTTAAGGTTGATGTTGGGCAAAGGTCAAGCTGCGGATTCGATGGTCTACAACAATCTGATAAGAGGATATTTGGACCTTGGCGATTTAGACAAGGCTGATGAGCTATTTGATGAGCTGAAAAGTAAGTGTAAGGTTTCGGATGGGATTGTGAATGCAACCTTTATGGAGTACTGGTTTGAGCAAGGTAATGATAAGGAAGCCATGGAGTCTTACAGATCTTTGCTGGATAACAAATTCAGAACGCATCCACCAACTGGAAATGTGCTTTTGGAGGTTTTTCTCAAGTATGGGAAAAAGACTGAAGCGTCGGCTCTCTTCAGTGAGATGTTGGATAATCACACCTTGAATTCGGAGACAGTCAATATAATGGTCAATGAGTGTTTCAAGATGGGCCAGTTTAGTGAAGCGATCGACACGTTCAAGAAAGTTGGGACCAAGCTGGATTATGTATGTTACTCTAACATAGTCACAAGGTTCTGTGAGCAAGGGATGATACCAGAGGCTGAAACCTTCTTTGCTGAAGGTTTAACCAAAGGGTTGATTTCTGATGCTCCAAGCCAGAGAGCAATGATTGATGCCTATCTCAATGCAGAGAGATTCGACGATGCTCTCAAGATACTGAACATGATGGTTGATTTGAATCTAAGTGTGGTTGATGACTTCGGTATGAGGGTCTTTGGCAAGCTGATTATAAATAATAAACTCACTGAATCTGCAGAGGTTTTTACTAAGATGGGAGAGAGGGAACCCAAACCAGATCCATCTTTCTACCATGTGGTGGTTGGAAGTCTTTGTGAAGGTGGTGCACTTGACCAAGCCAAGAATATAATTGCTCAGATGGTTGTACATGGTGTTAGGGTTTCTCCTTCTCTACGGGAATTTATCATAGAGACTTTTGAGAACGCAGGACGTCGTGAGGAGATTGAGAAAACCTTGATTTCCAATCAGACTGCATCATCTCTTTCTGCTCAGAAAAGGAAGGTGTTAGCCAAACTAAAAAAATCAGGTGAAGCATGCGATGCCATCTTGTGGGAGATGGACAACCAAGGGGTTCGCATCAGTTATGCAGATCTCATCCGCTGGTCAAGCCTCTTCCACAAACAAGGCAGATCTCAAAAAGCTCTAGAGGTTTGTCTCAAAATATTCTTTTTGTCTGTTTCCCTTTAGTTTTTACTGTTGATTTGAGTCATTTGGTGGTTTGACTTAGTTATCCTCTTATCATCTTGTAGATCGATTATTTTATTGAGATGAAGAGCATGCAGATGAGGCCAAAACCTTATAGACTATGCGGAGGGAAAAACTCTGAAGACAGCTTTGAAAGAAATTCCATAGCAAAGGCTAATGCTCTTACCAAGAAAGAGTTCTAGCTAGACCAGAACATATAAGATCGGTTTTGAGCTTGAAGTAGTGTAAAGGGTTTTAATGGAACAATGCTTTGGTCTTTATATCAGCATTGAATCTTAACTAATGCAGTTACCAAGAAAGAGTTCTGGCTAGAGTAAAAGACCAGTCTGATTCTTTGTTTTCGCCCGCGGTTACTGAATTTCGTGTGTGTTTTCGTATGATTGTTCTTTGGAGTTTTTAGTCTGTTGTTAACATATAAGCTTTGTTTTGAGCTTGTAGTTTAAGGGTTCGAATGGAACAATGCTTTGGTCTCTAAGTTATAGCATTGAATCTTTTTGGTTTTAAATACTGTGATTCGTCATTGTTTGATGTTGCTTTAGATATTAGAAATGTAGAATGAAGTAAGGATGAAGTAATGTATTTTACCTGACGTATAAAGCTAGTTTTATGGTAGTTTTTCCAGCAGATGTGACAAAAATATTGGTTACTAAAGAATTTCACTTGAAATTGCAGTTTGCTTTGTTGTTTCAACTCTTTTGGAGAGTTTTCGTTTCAATGATGTTGTGTTGTCAAATATTTTTCTTGTTAATCTTCACAATTCACATTGCTTTACTTCACTGGAGCATTGTATCAATAGCTTCAAATAGTATTTTGAAGATTTTCATCTTCTGTGTTTTACTTTGCTCATAACAAGCTTTTCCAAGATTCATAAGGAAAAAACTTTAGAAATTACTGTCCAAGATTCATCAAAAAGTGAGCAACTTCAGTTATACGCCCAGTTCAACAGTGGTCTTCAAGGGACAAATCAACAATTCCAAAGGATCGGTCGACTGCTCCAGTACATGAAAATGGTAAGCTTCTTTTCCTCTGATGGAGTCCTGCTTTAAGTTTTCAACAGTGAGAAAGCTTTTTGAGACTCTTCTTCAATTTATTCCCATTGAGTTTAAATCTTAGAGGAGCACTTTTCAGTTGGAACTTTAATGGTCCGACTCTTTTGCACTCTCATAGGAGCACGTTTTCTTGTTCATGCGTTATTAATGTATACAGCTGGTTCAATGTGTAAACCGGTTCAATGTCTCATTAGGTTCACTATATAAGTGATACCAAGTTGTAAACAATACTCAGAGAGAATAATAGATTCATTTTCATAACAAACTTTTCTCAGTTCGTTTCTCTCTCAACTAACATGGTATCAGATGAAAATTGCTTCGTTCCGCACCTGATTTTCTTCGATTGAACTCATAATTCACTCCGATCATCTTCCTTTTCTTCAATTTCACCTCCGATTTCATCTTTTTTCACCCCGATTTCATCGATTTCAGCTCAATTCGAACTCATTTCAACTCGTTTTCAACTCCGATCAAGTTCCCGGCGAATACGATGGTTTCCGTTCGTAATTTACGGCGTCGTACGGCAAGATCGCAAACTCCAACTCGAAGAACAACTCCGATTCCATCTCTTGAGACATTTCCGATTTCTTTTGTCAATTGATTGAGTGTTTGCTCTGGTGACGAAGAAACGATCCAAGCTCATGAATCGCAACTCAAATTCTGATCGTGATTCTTCTCTGAGTGTTATCGATCGTGATTCTTCTGGATTTGACGGCTATATCTTTGGATCTCTATCTCGACCACCAGAGAATTGTTCCGATTTGCTTTCGCGATGCAATTTTGCTGGTTTGTTATGTTTGCAATTTCTGAAATCTCTCTCTAAACATATAGCTTCTGGATATATCTCTCTTGATGTTGCTGTTGCAATATGGAGATCTTTAGAATGTGGATATGTTCTTAGAGAGATACAGATTTCGTTAGAAACTTTTCAACAGAATCTTGAATGTGGAATTGATGACGGATGGTTAGTAATGTTGCTAGAGTATCCTGTCTTCACATTCAGAACATATATGCAGTTGATTTCTAGAGAATACAACAAGAATTGCTTGGTTCTCATTTATGATTTCTGCAAGTTCACAAGATTCAGGTTCTTTTTTGAGTTAACAACCTTGTGTAGTGGTGTTATTCATGACCTCTGTACAGTTTCAGAAAGTACTTTTAGGCATCAGAATCTTCTTAGTCAGGGGGAGAATTCTAAGCTTGCTGTTGTTATATGCTCCTTAGACCTCTGTGAAGTTGATTGCTATGGCTTTCTGCAACTAGAGTCACTGGTTTATGAAATTTACAAGAAGATGTTAATGAAGTCTGGAGGATTGCAAGTGATGGCTCCTCCTGAATTGTCTGGTTTTTATACCACTAAAATTGCTGCGATGGTTCAGCACTTAAGCCTCTTTGTCAAGCGAGATGTTTGCAGTTTTGAGGTGTTGTTGATCATTGTTGTTGAGAGATTACTTCTGTTTCACTCTTGTGTTGAAGCACAAATGAGACAAATGAAGCGAAGGTCTCCAAGAAATGAGATATTACATCAGTTCCACTCTTATGTTTCAGCACATATGAGATTAATGGAACAAAACTCTCCATTAATAGATGTTTTGGAGGTCATGTTGTTGTCATGTTTGACAAAGGATAATAGCTTTTCCTCAAAATGGCTTGATCTACATGTCATAATTGGTTCACAGAGTTGTGTTCCAAGACAGGAGAAAGTTTGGTCAAGGTTGGCTACTTTGATTCATGAAGCAATTTGTATTTTTGCTGGAAAGGGATTACTCTTCACGCAAAACTTGTTTGGCTGGTTGAAGTGTTCTCTATTTGTTGTGATTGGATGTAGCAGAACAGAGATTCACAGTGATTATGGGCTTGCCTTGCGTGCAGTATCTAATTTGCTGTTGACACATGGTTTGCTACAGCCACTTTTCCATTGGCTGAGGAGTTTTAAAAGATTAGCTTCAGGAAATGCTCTTGAATTTGGCTCGCGTTTGCTAAAGTTACAACAGTTAATGACTTGTGGTTGTCCACAGCATGTTGATACTTTGACTGGTGTGTTGTTCCAGTTATTAGCTTCTCGAGTACATATCCTATGCAATTCTTTTGATGATTCATTGATTCTCTTGACGCATATGCTGTCAAGAGTGGTTATTGTTGGATGTGGTAGAGTTCAAATCTTTGTTGCTGAAGTGTTTGCTTTGAATGTGACACATGAGATGATGCTTACACAGAGTTTGCCTCAAATCTGCATACAAGTACAAAGCATCGACATTGACATTATTGAACTGAGAACTCTGGAGCATTTTTCTCCAAGACCTCAGGAAGTTTTCATGTCCAAGATGAGAATCTCTTCTCATCTTGAGGGGGAGTATTAATGTATACCAGCTGGTTCAATGTGTAAACCGGTTCAATGTCTCATTAGGTTCACTATATAAGTGATACCAAGTTGTAAACAATACTCAGAGAGAATAATAGATTCATTTTCATAACAAACTTTTCTCAGTTCGTTTCTCTCTCAACTAACATGCGTTGTTATTATTTTGAAACTTCATTGCTCTGCGTGTGAGTAGAAGCATATACACGAAAAAAGTACCGAGCTCAATTATTCGTGGCTCTTTGTGACGATATTATCCGTAAATTTCAGGGAAGAGTCCAGACATATGCAGCAGACCATGACAGTGAGTATATAATAATATGCACATGTAAAAAAATGTTTCATTACGTTTGCCATGATTGGACCATTTCTGACTGACTTGAGGGACAGTATTCACAGAAAATGGTTGGTTCTACTGAAGAAAGAACTCGTCCATCTGTCAATGGAAATCAGAAATCAAACGGCACAGATCATGCTGGGGAGAAAGACCGTCCCTACAGAACACTAGGCGGACACAGAGCCGGAGAAGCAGCAATTGTGTACGAGCACGGTGCAGATATCGAGGCGCTAGTGCCGAAGCTACGCCAATCCGATTATTTCACGGAGCCACGAATCCAGGAACTAGCGGCTAAGGAAAGAGCGGATCCTGGTTATTGCAGGCGGGTTAGAGACTTTGTGGTGGGACGACACGGGTATGGGAGCATAAAGTTCATGGGAGAGACCGATGTTCGTAGGAAACTGGACTTGGAATCTTTGGTTCAGTTCAATAACCGGGAAGTGATTGTATATACATGGACGAGAGCAAGAAACCGGCGGTTGGGGAAGGGTTGAATAAACCGGCGGAGGTGACACTGCTGAATATAAAAAGTGTTGATAAGAAGACAGGGAAACAGTCAACTGAAGGAGAGAGAGTGGATGAAGTATAAGATGATGCCTAAGAGGAAAGCTGAGGCACAAGGAGCTGAGTTTGTGTCGTTTGATCCTGTGAAAGGCGAGTGGAAGTTTCGGGTCGATCATTTTAGTTCCTATAAGCTTGGCAATGAAGACGAGGATGAAGTTTAGGGTCTCATCCCAGCGTTAACACTGTTGGAATTGCTCTGTCTTGAGTAGGGAATGTTGGAATTGTGCAGTAAGAAATAGTGGTATGTTCCATTTGTTGTGTGTTTCTTCTATACCATCTTTATTCTTACAATTTTTGTTGTTTCCTTATTAAGTTTCTCTCTGTTTTTCCCGTTCTTTGTTTGTTGCTTATATGTGAAACGATTTGATATTTTTTTTGTCTGTTGCAATTTCACTTGAGGGTTTAAGCCGAGCAGTGGCGAAGGAGGTAGCCGAAGGAATGGCAGTGGTTGCATTAAATCCAGGAGTCATCAACGCAGAATTGGTTACGTCCTGCTTTGGCAACTCAGCTTCCTTGTACCAAGCTCCTGATGCTTGGTGAGCAACACCCAACCTCCTCAGAACATTGACATATCTTAAAAATTTGATGTTTCACACTATAAAGCTAGAATTCAGTTTCTCATATAACTCTGAATCAAAATCCTGTGCAGTAACCTAAACCTTTGCTGTGGGGATGGAAAATGTAACAGGGCTGTGAAGGCTGCTACGATGATTCTGAACCTTACAGCGGGTGATAATGGCGGATCTCTTAGGGTCTAACAACTAAACTAGACTTTTCTTGACAACCTCAGTGATAACAATAAGGAGCTTCTTCAGCAGAGTCCTTTGATTTTAGGCTTTGATTCATTTTTCTGTAACTTGAATTTTTAGCTTAGTTCTGAAGTTCATGTATGATGATGTATCTTTTCAAGAAGTCAGTTACAGGATAAATAAAAAAGTTAGGACGTTGCAATTGCCAGAAGATTACAATTAACCATATGAATATTGTTGTCCAACCAAATCTGAATTTATTAATATTGTTGTCCTAAACACACGTTTAATTACCTTGATAGTATAGTGAAATAATAATGTAACACAGAGTTTATTTAGATTTTTCAATCAGACTCCTAAGTTCTCATTCTCATGTTTCTCATAATTTTTGCCTTGTTTAGAATTGTACTCTGCAATCTGAAACTTATTTGTGAATTGGTGTTCTAATTAATGTACATACGTTTAAGAACAAGCGATACATGAGTTATACAAAGAAATTGGCATT
Source organism: Erysimum cheiranthoides (assembly GCA_011420285.2). Lineage (NCBI taxonomy): Eukaryota > Viridiplantae > Streptophyta > Magnoliopsida > Brassicales > Brassicaceae > Erysimum > Erysimum cheiranthoides. The sequence continues at coordinate 20,059,359 of CM022179.2, forward strand.
TTGTTAACAAGAAACTAATTTAGTAATTGCCATATAGTAAGTATAATGAGATAGTTTTCTAATAGTCTGTATTAATTACTAAATTAGTTGGAAAAATTAGAAATTATATAAGTGACACTAAAGAAATAAATAATGGTTCGACCGAAAAAAAAAAAATAAAAAAAAATAATGACATTTATCGCCTTAAACATAGAAACAAAATATACAAAGCCCAATCTTCGCTCTTTCAGATTTTCCGGCTAGATTTTCTCTCGTCGGTTTCCACTCCTGAACCCTAATTCCTTCCAATTTCACTTAGGGTTTGAACCACCGCACACCATGTTTCTCTGTAACCTCCTCCGCCGTTCCCCTCTATATTCAGCCACCAAACGCTGTCTCCTGGTCGAGCCACCTCTCCACGCCCTCCGAAGAGATGTGTCACCTCCTCCTCCGAAACTTGATCCCAACTCACCACGCCTTTTCTCCTCACTCGTCGGCAAACGGCCTAGCCTCCACGACAGAGTCCAGTCACTGATCAGAGCATCGGATCTCGACGCTGCGTCACGCCTCGCTCGCCAGTCTGATATTTCTGAGTTTTCCAATCCTCGACCCACCGTGTCCACCTGCAACGCCATCATCGCCGCAATGTACCGAGCTAAGCGTTACAGTGAATCGATTTCTCTGTTCCAATATTTCTTCGACCAGTCTAACATCGTCCCCAACCTAGTCTCCTACAATCTGATCATCAACGCTCACTGTGACCAAGGGCAAGTGGAGAAAGCCCTTCAAGTGTACCGCAACATATTGGCAAATGCTCCTTTCGCTCCGTCGTCAGTTACTTATAGACATTTGACAAAAGGTTTGGTTCAAGCTGGAAGGATTGGAGATGCTGAGAGTTTGTTAAGGGAGATGTTGGGCAAAGGTCAAGCTGCTGATTCGATGGTCTACAACAATCTGATAAGAGGATATTTGGACCTTGGCGATTTAGACAAGGCTGATGAGTTATTTGATGAGCTGAAAAGTAAGTGTAAGGTTTCGGATGGGATTGTGAATGCAACCTTTATGGAGTATTGGTTTGAGCAAGGTAATGATAAGGAAGCCATGGAGTCTTACAGGTCTTTGCTGGATAACAAATTCAGGATGCATCCACCAACTGGAAATGTGCTTTTGGAGGTTTTTCTCAAGTATGGGAAAAAGACTGAAGCGTCGGCTCTCTTCAGTGAGATGTTGGATAATCAAACCTTGAACTCGGAGACTGTCAACATAATGGTTAATGAGTGTTTCAGGATGGGCCAGTTTAGTGAAGCGATCGACACGTTCAAGAAAGTCGGGGCCAAGCTGGATTATGCCTGTTACTCTAACATAGTCACAAGGTTCTGTGAACAAGAGATGTTACCAGAGGCTGAAACCTTCTTTGCTGAAGGTTTAACCAAAGGCTTGCATGTTAATGCTCCAAGCCACAGAGCAATGATTGATGCTTATCTCAAGGCAGAGAGATTCGATGATGCTCTCAAGATACTGAACAGGATGGTTGATGTGAATCTGAGGGTGGTTTCTGACTTCGGTACAAGGGTCTTTGGTGTTCTGATTAAGAACGGTAAGCTCACGGAATCTGCAGAGGTTTTGACTAAGATGGGAGAGAGGGAACCGAAACCAGATCCATCTTTCTACGATGTGGTGGTTGGAAGTCTTTGTGATGGTGGTGCACTTGACCAAGCCAAGGATATAATTGGTCATATGGTTGTACATGGTGTTAGGGTTTCTCCTCTGCTACGGGAATTCATCATAGAGACTTTTGAGAACGCAGGACGTCGTGAGGAGATTGAGAAAACCTTGATTTCCAATCAGACTGCATCATCTCTTTCTGCTCAGAAAAGGAAGGTGTTAGCCAAGCTAAAAAGATCAGGTGAAGCATGCGATGTCATCTTGTGGGAGATGGACAACCAAGGGGTTCGCATCCGTTATGCAGATCTCATCCGCTGGTCAAGCCTCTTCCACAAACAAGGCAGATCTCAAAAAGCTCTAGAGGTTTGTCTCAAAATATTCTTTTTGTCTGTTTCCCTTTAGTTTTTACTGTTGATTTGAGAGTCATTTGGTGGTTTGACTTAGTTATCCTCTTATCATCTTGTAGATCGATTATTTTATTGAGATGAAGAGCATGCAGATGAGGCCAAAACCTTATATATAGACTATGCGGAGGGAAAAACTCTGAAGACAGCTTTGAAAGAAATTCCATAGCAAAGTCTAATGCTCTTACCAAGAAAGAGTTCTAGCTAGACCAGAACATATAAGATCGGTTTTGAGCTTGAAGTAGTGTAAAGGGTTTTAATGGAACAATGCTTTGGTTTTTATATCAGCATTGAATCTTAACTAATGCAGTTACCAAGAAAGAGTTCTGGCTAGAGTAAAAGACCAGTCTGATTCTTTGTTTTCGCCCGCGGTTACTGAATTTCGTGTGTTCTTGTATGATTGTTCTTTGGAGTTTTTAGTCTGTTGTTAACATATAAGCTTGGTTCTGAGCTTGAAGTGTAAGGATTTGAATAGAACAATGATTTGGTCTCTAAATTAGAATTGAATCTTGACTAATGTAGTTACCAAGAAAGAATTTCTGACTAGAGTAAAAGATCAGTCTGATTGTTTGTTTTCGCCCGCGGTTACCGAATCTTGTGTGTTTTTTGTATGATTGTTCTTTGGATTTTTTAGTTTGTTGTTAACATATAAGCTTTGTTTTGAGCTTGTAGTTTAAGGGTTTGAATGGAACAATGCTTTGGTCTCTCTAAGTTATAGCATTGAATCTTTTTGGTTTTAAATACTGTGATTTGTCATTGTTTAATTTAGGGATTTATTGTCTAAGATTCATCAAAGAAGTTAGCAAAAGAAAAGAACCTGGAGCAAGATAGCCAAAGCTGCCAGCTACCACGGTGGTAACATGAGCGTCTTCATCAACAAGAAGCTTTGCGAGACCAAAGTCTGAGACTCTAGGTTCTAGTTTATCATTGAGTAGAATATTGCTCGATTTTATGTCACGGTGAACTATTTTGGGACTACAGTCATGGTGCAAATAAGCTAGTCCCCTCGCGGAACCTAGAGCTATTTTCAACCGAGCATTCCAATTCAACAAACCTTCTTCTTGAGCTCGTTCTTCAGAGATAAGAAACCAAAAAGAAAACAAGATCAATAAGCTAAGTATCGCAGACCAAAATGAAAGATAAGATATGTATAAGTGCATTGATGAATCTTAGACAATAAATCCCTAAAGTTGCTCACTTTTTGATGAATCTTGGACAGTAATTTCTAAAGTTTTTTCCTTATGAATCTTGGAAACAGAGTATCTGCAATTTCTAAAGTTGCTAATAACAAGCGCTTAGTTTGCGATTTTCATCTTCTGTGTTTTACTTTTTTTTCATCAGCCAGAGGAACTCTTGCCTAAAAGATCCCATATCTCCTTACCAATAAATCTGTAAGGCTTTTTTTCTTTTTGTACATTTTAACCAGTCAATAAAGATTAAAGATTCAAGTTTCTTACAATGTCAAGTCATTTGCAGCCTAAAACTGAGGAAATGCTTTACCAACAGGTGAGATTGAACAGTTATGTTCGTTAAAAAGATCAAAGTATATTTGAAGATATGTTATATATATAAACATAATGTATATTGTCTGTGACAGACATGCATCCAAGTTATAACATACAGATGTGCATTCATGTCCTTTAAGAGTTGTATATTAAAGAAACCATATATTTTTGAATTATCGACAAACGCGTTTTATAGGTCAGTGACGGCTTCAGAGAATCTTTGGGGACATGTATCCAAGTTTATTACATACATATAGACTTAAAGTCGGTGACGGTGGCTCCAATCTATGGCCGCGTAATTAAAGGTTCAGTCTTTTGTCTCCTCCCTTCGACGTGCCAGTCAATATGTCATATTATAAATTATAACACAAATTGATTGATGATACTTAAATAATTTTATAACAAAAAATAGATACGACTTCTGAGTTTATTTCTGACTGTTTATTTTATAAAGAAGCACATGGAGTTCTTAGATGTCACAATTAGTGAGGTGGGGTCTCTTTTCCCATGTGCTAAAAATTATATTTTCTCCCAACAAAAACCTCTCAAAATTTTCAATTTTTCTCAAACTCTTGAAACAAAGCAAACAATGTTGTTGTTCTCTTCTTCTTCTCGTTGTCTCTTCTTATTTCTCTTCCTCTTGGTCTCCACTTGCTTCTTGCAGATTAGAGCTGCTGATGATGATGACGATATAAGTGGTGATACAATCAAAGTCGACCCGAGTCTCAAGTTCGAAAACCCGAGTCTTCGACAAGCTTATATTGCTCTTCAATCATGGAAACAAGCTATTTTCTCTGACCCTTTTAACTTCACTGCTAATTGGAATGGCTCTGATGTTTGTTCCTACAATGGTATCTTCTGTGCTCCTTCTCCTTCTAGTCCGAAAACTCGAGTTGTTGCGGGTATTGACCTTAACCATGCGGATATGGCTGGTTATTTACCTCGTGAGCTTGGTCTTCTTACTGATCTTGCTCTCTTCCATCTCAACTCAAACCGGTTTTGTGGAGAAGTTCCTATTACTTTTAAACACATGAAGCTTCTCTTTGAGCTTGATTTAAGTAACAACCGTTTTGTTGGAAAGTTCCCTAAGGTTGTCTTGTCTTTGCCTTCCCTCAAGTTCTTGGATCTTCGTTACAATGAGTTTGAAGGTGTTATCCCGTCGAAGCTTTTCGATAAAGAGCTTGACGCGATTTTCTTGAACCATAACCGGTTTCGGTTTGGGATACCCGAAAACATGGGAAACTCTCCGGTTTCTGCTCTTGTTCTCGCGGATAATGATCTTGGAGGTTGCATACCGGGAAGTATTGGTTTAATGGGAAAGACTCTTAACGAGATCATCCTCTCTAACGATAACTTAACCGGTTGCTTACCACCGCAGATCGGGAATCTCAAGAATGTGACGGTTTTCGACGTCAGTTTCAACCGTTTGAGCGGTCCGTTACCCTCAAGCATCGGAAACATGAGGAGCTTGGAACAGCTTAATGTTGCTAACAATAGATTCACAGGAGTTATCCCAAGCAGCATTTGTCAGCTCTCTAACCTTGAGAACTTCACTTACTCTTCCAACTTCTTCACCGGTGATGCCCCGAGATGTGCGGCTCTTTCAGGAGACAATGTGGCGGTTAATGGCTCGATGAATTGTATTGCCGGTAAAGAACGTCAAAGATCGTCTAAAGAGTGTTCTTCTCCAGCCTCACGCCCTGTTGATTGTAGTAAATTTGGATGCAACAACTTTTTCTTTCCTCCACCACCGTCTTTAAAAATGTCTCCCACCGTCCGAGTACTTCCTCCACCAGCAACACCACCTCCGTCTTCTAGGATGTCGCCTACTTTTAGAGCAACTCCGCCACCGCCTTCTTCTAAGATGTCGCCTACTTTTAGAGCAACTCCGCCACCGCCTTCTTCTAAAATGTCTCCTTCCGTCAAGGCGTATCCTCCTCCACCGCCAAAGTATGAGCCATCTTCGCCTCCTCCTCCTTCTTCCGGAATGTCACCTTCCGTTAGAGAATACACTCCACCACCACCACCATCACCGCCGCCACCATCTCCTCCTCCACCATACATCTACTCATCTTCTCCACCGCCGTCACCATCTCCTCCTCCGCCATACATTTACTCATCTCCTCCACCACCTCCTCCCGTAGTTAACTGTCCACCCACAACACAAAGTCCGCCACCACCACCACCTCCAGAATATGAACAAACTCCTTCACCAAGTGAACACTATCCATCACCTTCACCACCTTACTACCAATACACGTCTTCTCCGCCACCGCCTACTTACTATGCCGCTCAATCTCCACCACCGCCTACTAACTACGCCTCTCCATCTCCACCACCGCCTACTTACTACGCCTCTCCATCTCCACCACCGCCTACTTACTACGCCGCTCAATCTCCACCACCGCCTACTTACTACGATGCTCAATCCCCACCGCCACCACCACCAGTATACTACCCACCTGTAACAACAAGTCCTCCTCCACCACCGGTCTACTATACACCGGTTACACAATCTCCTCCTCCTCCTCCACCGGTTTACTATTCACCTGTTCCCCAAAGTCCACCACCACCACCACCACCGGTCTACTATCCACCGGTTACACAATCTCCTCCTCCTCCACCACCAGTATATTATCCTCCGGTAACACAAAGCCCTCCACCGCCACCACCAGTCTACTATCCACCGGTAACACAAAGCCCACCTCCACCACCACCCGTCTACTATCACCCGGTAACACAAAGTCCTCCTCCACCACCACCAGCTGAGTACCATCCACCAGCAAGCCCAAACCATTCTTCACCACCACCAAAGGGATGCAACGACAGTCCAAGTAACGACCATCACTACCAAACACCAACACCAGCTTCTCCACCGCCTCCATCCTACGACGACACACCTCTTCCACCAATCCGCGGTGTCTCGTATGCGTCTCCTCCTCCACCATCAATCCCATACTACTAAGTTTAAAACCATGCATTTAACTAGTGGTTAAACGTGGACACTAGTCACAATGATCAAAATTCTTTTGGCTTCGAACCTATTTGTATGTTTTGGTTGATACAAGACATTCCAGTTTTTTTTTGTTTTTTTCCGATGAATATTTTGTTCTTTTATTTCTTGATTAAACAGAGAATATGGTATATAGTTTCACTTATTTTCTTATTGGTTACCCATCTTTTATATGTATTTTCTTCGATAATGTTCAGTATAAATATACATTCCTTTCACAAAACTCAAAAGCCTCTTCTCGCTTTAGAAGTTCACGATTTCGAACAATATTCTTCAAGACTATCGCTTATAGTTTTAGAGCTATGATCAACACTAACACTCAAGGGAGAGGGTTGTCAAAGTTATGTTTCTAATAATCCTTTTTTTTATTATTTGGTTTGTCAAGAGTTTCTAATAATCCTATCCTTGAAAACGAAAGCAAGAATCTGTGCTTGTGAACCTAACCAAAAACCCTTCAATGTGTAGCTCATAAAAGATTTAAAATGTGTATATCGTATATGGTTGATCAACATATATAAGTTGTTGTATTTTTTTTGGATAACCCAGGTATCCCAAGCCCAATGGGCCCAGACTAGCCCACTGCGTGCGTCCCGAAGGCGGCAAGAGTAGTTCCTGGAGGCTGCATAGCCCGATTTTAAATTGTCTGCGGTGGCCACTTAAAGTGTTTGCAGCCGTGGGGATTCGAACCCGGGATTATTGGGAATTTCACCCTCAGCCCGAAATCGTTCCTATCACTGGCCCACCTATAAGTTGTTGTATTTTATGACCGTTATTCTACCTATATTCAAAATAATAATTTTATCTGTGAAATGATTTCCTATATTCAAAAATAATAGTGCCTAAAAAAATACTCTACAACTAAAATAATCACGAGAAAAGTCCAGAGAAAATTCCATAAATACACAAACGGTGTCTTTTATTCATGCTCATTTAATCAAAAACTAAATCAGTTTTCTAGTCTGCAAAATCGAATGTAAGAATAAAAAATATGTATTATCAAAAGAGCTTTGGTTTGGACTTAAGGGAATGTATAATTCGGTGGATCATTGCCAACTCTTGCGGATGTCGAAGGTGTAGTTGATCTCCAAGTAGCACTTATTATCGTCATCAACGAACTGAAAATATGTAATAAGATGGCCTCTCATCAAGTTTAGTGAAAAATAACAAACATTTATAACAATTTCATTATTTCCGCAAATTTGTTCTTCATGTATGTGAAATTATATACCTTAGTTCTTGCGGAATAAGATCCTCTAGCAAACATACCAGATGGTGTTGTTTCTTCAGGCATTACATGTTGGTAAGGCTCAGCTTGAGGACTAAACGTCCCAAGCATTGCTTTCGTACTATCCACTGCTCAAAAGAAAAAAAAAATACTGAACATCTAAAGAGAAACATTCGAAAACACTTTTAACAACAACAAAGAAACAAGCGAAAGAAATACCCTTAACACCGGTTTTCCAGACGGTATTATTATAGCGAAGGCCCGAAACGATATTGTTAGTGACACGAAAATTGAAGACAAGTGTGTACTTAGAACCTTCCTTTATGGTGAACCAAGGACCTTTTGGGTTCGGTAATCCATCATCCGGTATCGTCAATACCATCTCGTCTCTGTCTGGAGATCTAATTGTCAGATCTAGTATCTTTACTACTGGATCCGGTGTCTCTGCATTTCATTTTCATTAATTGTATGTTACATAAAATTTTTAAGTTTTTCCTTCGGAAACATGTTTAAGTTATGGATTTTATGCGCTTTCCTTTTAACTGAGACTAAGGTAAACCTACATGTCATTTTACTAGCATGCAGGATTACGTCCCTCTCGTACATATCACTTGAATAATCTTTTCATCATTTGAGCTAACCACATTCGAGTCTTAATCATATTCTAAACCGTATTTACGAACCATGAAATCTAAACCAAGTTGTGAATTTGGTTTACCTCCGACATCCTCCAAATCCACGACGCCAAGAAGTTGTTCCTTCCATCTCCTCAAGCTTTCATCATCCTATCAATTTTTTGTTGAAAATATGAAATATTAAAAATTTATTAGATTATTATAAACGCCTTAATTTTTTCCATTTGCTGCAAGCAAAATTAGATTGTTAGTCTTGAGGTTAACATCTATTATAACATTAAATTTCACCAAATTCATACATTAATATGCCAACAATAAATTACTACATTCTGTAGCATCCATAATTTGGTATAGAATAATTTCATATAAATAAATGAAGTAAAAAGACCTTGTCTTTCTCGAGTTGTTCTTTGAGAGCGATCATGGGACCGAGTTCGAGCTTCTTGTCTCCATCTTCTTCATCGTCCTCTGTCGGAGACAAAGAGCTCTGACTGTTCGTTCTGCTTAACCCAATTTCTTTCTCTGATGTCTCTCCTGAAGCTTCTCCTTTCTTCATCTCATCTTCCAAAACCATCTTAATTTGTTTCCTCTAACCAAAACAAAACAAAAAATAAATGTTCTTGTCGATCTAATAAGATCTTACACAATGTCAACCGTTGGATTGGATTAGAATGCTACAATGGCTATAGAGGAGACAGAGAGAGAAAGAGAGTTTTGGCGAGTTTTTGTCGAGGAATGTTTATATTTGGAGCTTGAAGAAATGGTCATGTGGTGATCCTATTATCTTGTAAATCTTACTCTCAAATCAAAATTGTCTAAATATATAAATATTCTACAATGCACGTATATTTGTATGGATACACGTCTAGAGGAAGGTCCTATGTATGTTGGAGAATTAATATAACTTATTGGAGACTCAAAAGAGGTTTTTAAGGAAAACTACCTCGTAAGAATTGATTCGTCTAGTTGGGCTATTATTAGTTTCCTTAACCCAATAGTGGCCTTGTGAGGTTTGCTGTTTCCCAATAGGCCAATAGTGTGATTGATAATATTAATGGCAATAGATGACCTTAAATCTCTCGGTTTACTATTGTTAGAAGGTTTAACTTTTGTATGATTGTCGGGTTGTTATTTTTCGAAAGTTTATAAAACTTCTTGAGTGCTCATATATTAAGAAAAACTTACAAAATATTCATTAGTAATTTATTTTAACTAAGAATCAACCATCCAACAACGAACCACACGAGCAAAGTTGATGATTGACGGCTCATGATCTTGTGGATTCGAGAGAAAACAGAGACAAAGAAGAAGAGAAATGTAACGGGACAAGAGGTACGTACAAGTTCGGAATTTTCAATGTAAGCAACCAAATTTCATGGCCAGAGGAAGAGGATCCAATAGTTCACTAAGTGTGATTCACAACAAGCATATATTGAGATTGCAAAGATGTAAGAAAGAATCGATTAAAAAGGAATAGGTAGAACACATGTACTTAAAAACTCTTTACAAAATTAGACGACAAAAAACCTCTACACCACAAAGAGTCTCCTCCCTAAGTAAAGTTTATCTTCAAACTAGATTTTTTTTCACTCGAGAGTCTTAAACCTGTCGCTTATCCAGTTTCGATTCCTGATTTGCTCTTAACTGAGCTAAATTGAAACCCAATTCCAACGATCTACTACACCTGCATTCAACTTGGAATGTGCATAGCAAATCATGAAATGTCAAACCCAAAGCTAAAGTGTTTAGAGTGGTCAATCATAATTAAATCGCAGTAGAAAGATTCGAACCGTAATTAGTCCTCCAATTTGAACAACTATGAAAGTTAGTTACAAGAAAAACTTTTGAAAATGTAACGTTCATTTTGTGGATTTAGTTCATAAACGTATACCAATTAGTCTACTACCGTCTTGTACAAGTGTTGATGATAAACACATGTGTTTGAGTTTTCTTGATGCTGGAATTTCATGTGTTTGTTCTTATTTTGATAGTTTATATATTGTTCGTGAATATTTTTGAACATCCCCATAAAATCTTTCCATATTGTTCTAGAACGTTAGAATTCAAAATCATATCATCAACATTTGTGCATGTGAATGCATGTGGATATCAATGAATGTATTATAAAGTTTTTTTAAAAAAATAATTATGTATTGTAAAGTCATGTAGATATTAATTAAATGAAATTATTTTCTATAGGGACCATTTTAATTGCCAAATTTGATGTTAATGAAGCAAAAAAAAGAACAGATTTTGCATTTTGCTTTTTTATAAAAGGAATTCATAAATGACAACTCCGAAAAGGTACACACCCTGGTGTAAAAAAAAAAAAAAACGAAAAAAGAAAGTAGAACCCTCTTTACAGAAGGATTTATACTAAAATGGTATTTCAGTTTTCTTATGTAATTTCTAAAAACGTATTCTCTAGTTTTCTCAAGCACAAGAAAAATTCTAATAAACCAAGACAATAACAAGATAAGGTCAAGCTCACTGTTAAAAGGGTATTTATCTTGAGATTGTGAATTAAAAGTTCGAATCATCTTACAATGATTTCATTCCATCGTAAACGTTTTGATTTTAATATCTGGTTTTTTCACAGATTTTTTGGAATTAGTAAAAAATTTTAGTTCGGGGTATCCAATTATTAAAAATAAAAAAAATCAAAGCTCATATATAATGTTTCAAATATTCTTTGTATGCAAATGCAACTACGTGTAGACATCAAAAACCGTCAACTGTGAAAAACGTAGGATTGTGTTTATAAGAACTTGTGGTACATTATCAGAAAATAAATTTTTAAAAACATCAATTGAATGATAAAATATATTTAGAGCGTTTAAACACTACTCCCTCTGTTTTTGAAAAATTGTCGTTTTAACTGTATTTGGACAAATTAAGAAAATGTATACAATGACTATATTAACCTCATAAAAATGACAATTAATTATTTACAAATAATTTGTGTTTAATAAAATGAGGGTAATTTGGGTAGTTATTGGCATAAGTTACATTATTACCTTAAAACGACAACTAATTAAAAAAAAAAAAGCTCTAAAACGACAACTATTCGAAAATGGAGGGAGTAGTATCTTATGGTAAATATGTCCTGACTCCTAGACATATTTATTAGTATTATTATGTTTTATTTTTTGTGAAAAGTTTTTTATTATCATGTATGTTTACTTGACACATCATCCAAAAAAATAGGATATTCAGTTATTCACCGACAATATTGCAAAAATACTCTCCACATTAAATATTTGTTTCCTAAAAAACCACTTTACCACACCGTTTGTTTCACTCAACCATGTTTCTTGCAACGAAAAAATGTATCTTTTTACATCTTAAACCATATATTAAAAAATTAGATATCAATTTATAAATTAAAGTTAGTGCCAAAAAAACCATTTAGTATTAAAAATAGATATCAATTTAGCTTCATTTTTTTGACACTAGAGATTAAATTATAACAAAACAATAGATAGATAAGATTCGATCAGAAGTTGAAAAAAAATAAATTAGAAAATAGATTCGATCTTTGGTTTCGCGGTGGTGGCCAACTATTTGGTGACGAAGAGATTCTATTCTGATGGGGCCAATGGGATCAATCTTAACATGTGGCCGACCAATGAATAATTAACAGGTGGCAGATTTATTACCGCTGATCTGAATTAATGCTTAAAATGAACGGTTAAGAATTAACACAGCTATTAGGAGACAATTATACTTTAAGATTGTCCGACTTTAGGATTACACATGTTCAAGGCATGCCCGCATGGGGTCGTCTAACATAATTCCGATGGAAAAAGCGAATTATTTTGAAAGAAAAAAATATAATTTAAAGTTAAAGTGTAAACACCCGCGTGAGAGCTATCATTTTATAAATTTCTTTTTTGTCCAATGATATACTCCTATATGCCATGGTTTGAAGTTAGATGAGATAATACAAACATAAACCACTAGACTATTTATTCTAATTTTTTTATGAATAATAATTAAAAAGACCAAATATGTGTTATGTGCATATCTAAGTGAAACTTATTGATAATATTACCTTGATATAATATGATTGATACGTAGATTTATGTCTCGAAAAATCAGCGACAAAAGTATTAGCTAACTAACCGTATATGAAATTTTTTTATATCTTGTGGCTTTAGAGAGCATTTATCAGCGACAATGTTACTATTTAGCAAAAGGAAATAGATTTCATTTTATCGGATGTCCCCGAAGGGACAAGAAAATAGATTTCATAATTTTTTTTTTTCCTTTTGAAAAACACTGTATATGAATTGTGTACATACTTTATTTTTTTATGTTGTAGTGACCAACGATATGTTCAATAACAACAGCTGATACATGACTTCGGCTTTAACATTGTGCGAAAAATGCTCCCTAAAGCTTTTTTTTTTTGTTTTTTGTCTTACCGTGGACATTTAAAAAAATAAAAACCTGAATTTTATCTCCAAAAAAAAAAAAGAAATAGTAACATTCTTATTTACCCTATCAGCCTATCTAGTGTCATTGAAACTACAAATAAATAATGTGGAAGGTAAGATATGTAGGTCCGAACAAAAGTCACAAAGGATGGTTTGTATTTTTTGAGATAAACGGTGAGTTTACAAATTTAATTCCTAAGATTCTTTAAATCCGATAGAAGTCATTTCTCCTATTAGATGTAAAAGTATTCTGAAACTCTAATGATACCTTTAATGAATTATTGATGTTTTACTCCATTTTCAGGAAAATAAAATAGTATGACCCACAGTTATGGGGCCATCTTAGCCGTCCAACTTCTTTTTCTTTAATCAGCTTTTCCACTGGCCTACCTTTACAGATGGTGATTACGTGTCTATACCAATCTTTATGAAATAAAAATTAACAATTTGGTTACAAATTCAAAAATAGCGATAGAAGTTTGATAAAATTGACACTTCAATTTCCAATGGCGCAAACAATATGATCCGTCCTTTTAAAATATGATAGTCGTTTTCAACTTTTTAACATACAGTACTTAATTAAACTTATCGACTATATTTATCATATATTTGATTAGTATCATTTTTGAATAAGATTTGACTCTCTTTCTTTTCCGGAAAATAGGTCTGATATTTTCTTTTGGATTCTTATTAGTTTAATGAAATAGCATTTTTAAAAAAAAATTGACGAAAATGTTATGTATTGCGTTCATCACGTTTTGGTGAAGAACTTACAAAACGTTCTGAAAATGCTATATCCCCTGCGCTCACCACATTTCAAAAAAAAATTGGAAGAAAAATTAAAAACTTTACAAAACTTCCTCCAAGTTTAAGATAATTTTCATAATATTTTTTAAGCTTTGGATATTTTCCAATAATATAAAAAAAATTCAACTTAATTAACAAATTTTCAATAAGAATGAAGAAAAAATATTAATAATAAAATGTATTATCATGCTTGTTAAATCTGCATGTTTGAACGTCCTTTTCATACTTGTTAATAGACAGACCCTGAAGAGTTCCACACGAAGACGAAATTGCCTTGAGGATTTGGATCTGACGTGGCAAATCAAACCGGCAGGTATTGGAGCCCCACGTTCAAGTGGAATTCTACGTGGCGTACAGTCACGTGTCAGCGATCGGACACAACTTGTCGCCACGTCATTATTTCTGACTTTGATGGGTCCTACTCACCGGCCTAAACTTGTCGTCAAACAGTCCACGTAGATTTTTAACATGGAAAAGATCAAAAAAACAAAAGAAGTTAAAAACAAAAGCAGTGACCTATTGGGTAAATAAATAGAAGAAAATAATAATTCTAGGATACTGATCAAAGACTCAAAATAAAGAAAGAAAAAAAAAATACAGTTGTATAATAATGCATTCAAGAAAATTTTGATTCAAATTAAAAATTATATTGTGACATGTAAAAATTTGATCATATACTCCCTCCGTTTTCGAATATTTGTCGTTTTAAAGCTTTTTTTTTGTTTTAAATTAGTTGTCGTTTTAAAATAATAATGTAACTTATGCCAATAACTACCCAAATTACCCTCATTTTATTAAACACAAATTATTTGTAAATAATTACTTGTCATTTTTATGAAGTTAATATAGTCATTGTATACCTTTTCTTAATTTGTCCAAATACAGTTAAAACGACAAATTTTCAAAAACAGAGGGAGTATTTTTAACAAGCTAAAAGTCAATAAAAAAAAAACGATTATTTCACAAGTGATTCAGTCTTACTAAAACGTCATTTTCAACCCAAATTTAGATTTCAGTAATTGATTCTATGTAATTACAAAGAAAATCAGACTCACTAATCTCTATCTCTATGCCGACTTATGAATATATTGAGGTCAATTCATATATATGTTTCACCGGATATATACAAACATATAGTCATATATAAAGTATGTACTATTCGCTACTTTTGTGATTTTACGTTCCATGTGATATCTTATCTAAATCAGTAAATAATTTACTTTGTACAATGTTAAGCAAACGCAAAAATCCAAATGCTAGAGTTTATAATGAGGAGGATCCCTTTCTGATATCGGGTAACTTTGTTAGTTGTTTACCCTTTATAATATGGTTCATATGCTATGTCAATTCAAACAAAAAGAAATAGATAATTCTAACTTAATTTGAAATAATCGATCTATCTAGCAATCTAAAAACCGTTTTTATATCTTACACCAACATTCTTAATAACGGTACCAACTTTATAAATGATCACCTAATTATCTATGAATAATAAAAATTTCCAACCACCTCCGTCACCGAAATTGTTTTTGGAGGGATCAACTTTTCTGAGTGACAAATTTGATGATAAAGATAGTAAGAAAAAATAAACGAACAAATTGTAACTCTCGAAAGACGGTGCTTCTATGATCTATAAGTTATCGGATTAATTCGAAAGTTTTGATGGACTAAAGGAGAACATATCAGTTTGGTATTCAAACTTATATTCCTCAACGTGAGTAAATACATGAATTTTTATAGGAATACTTAAATTGGTATGTCGAATCGATAGGTTAACAAATTTTATAACTCGCCCAACATGCTCAGCGGTTTCATATCGTTTTAGGCATACGTCTATAGTATGCGATATAAATTTGTCCCTGTTGTACATATTGTTCATAAGTTAATGTTTTTCCGTATATATGTCATTATATTGTTTCATCAAACATATTTTTCATATCCAACACCTCTTATGAATAATCAGTATCTAACACAACATTGTGATGCACGGTTAAATCAACTGTTAGAATAAAGATGATTCCATATCATTAATTTTCATTGCAATATTGTATCTACCATCTATTTTCTCCTGACCATCATTACTCCTCCTTCAAAAATTTCTTTTTACTATTTCTTTTAGCGCTATAATGATTCTATCAAATGAATAATTTAGTTTCTTTGCTTACGAAATAAAAATTTAGATTTAGATCTTAAAAGTTTACAACCAAACGTTAATTGCAAGTGGTGTACGATCTGTATATGATATTATTTTTTAGACAATCACAAACTGTACATGATGTTTCTTTCTCAAACAAATATACAACAAAAGCTTCTTTTCATCTCATTAATTATTATTGCCAGAGAATTATTATGCTCAATACGTGAATTTTTTTAGGATATTGTTTTTGTTTAATAGATTTTTTTTAAAGTGATTCTAACGTTTTTATTTTATTTTATAAAGGAGTATTTGTTTCTCCTATAAATTAAGCCATCTTCTCGACCAAACTCTTCACTCATCAAACCATCACTCACACATACAAACACACACTCTTTCTCTTCTCTTACTTTCTTAGATCTTTTTCTTCTCTACATATTCAAATGGCCACCGTCGAGGTATACAAATATATATTCTTAAATTCTATAACCATTTTTTTCATTGATCAAAAGTTTGATCAGGATCCAATTCTCTATACAAAAAAAGGGATCAAACCAACATCCGATTATATATGTTTTCAATTGCTTAATTCACCTATATGCTAAGGTTTACACATGTATTGATGTATATTTATTCTGTAATTGTTAGTAAAACAATAAAACATCGAGCCATTGGAGGCTAAATAAAACAGACTACTTGCCGTTTTAATCAAGCAAAAACGTCAAGCAGTTTCGAATTGAACTATTTGAATTATTAAGCTTTGAAACAATGATTTTGCAGGTTGAACAAGTGACTCCAGCACCAGCTGAGAACATCGAGGTGCCACCACCAAAGACAGTGGAGTCTGAGGAAGTTACTGCCGTCTCCGAGTCTCTTCCAGCTCCGGTAAGCGAATCAGAAGCGCCTGTCGAAGTAAAGACTAAAGACTTGGTCGTGGAAGAAACAGAGAAACCAATTGAAGAAACAGAGAAACCAATTAAAGAAACAGAGGAAGCTCCAGTTGAAACTCCGGCAGTTGTAGAGATCAAGAATGATAAAGCTCCAGTTGAAACTCCGGCGGTTGTGGAGGAAGAGAGCAAAACAGAGGAAGTTGTAGAGGCGAAGAAAGAGGAAGAAGTAGAAGAAAAGAAGACAGAGGAAGCTCCAGTGGTTGTGGAGGAAGAGAAGAAGGTAGAAGCAGAGGAGGAGAAACCCACTGAAGTAGCCGCCGTGGAAGCTGTCGTCGCAGCTCCGGTGGAGAAGGCTGATGAGTAAAACTTGAAGAAAAAAAACTGTCTTTTGAAAGACAGAAGAAGAAGAAGAATTTAGCAAGTAAACTATTTGTTACTTTTTTAAGTACTTTGTGTCTTGTTTTGTTGCCGAGTCTATGACTCTTCTTCCCTTTGGTTTTTTCAATTCTCTTATGTATTTTCAATGGTTATGATTTTGAATAAGATATACATTATTTTATATAGAGTTTGTTTGATCCAAGACTTATGACCAGAGAATCTAACAATTCACATGAAGAGAATCAATGAGATCAATGCTGATTTTTGAGATCTATTATGGTTCTTTGAAGCTCAAATTATAACCTTTTTGGACATAAAAAATGCATACATTTCAACATACATAACGACTAAATAATTTGCTACTCTGATCATCGATTAGAACTCATGTTAGAACTTACGGTTTACGCGATAACATTACAAGAAAAATTAGGACTTTGTAATGTTTTTAGGATGTGGATCGTCTCGTTGTCTTATCATTCAGAAGCATTATTTGTTTTTCTCTTCTTTCCAGTAAAGATAGCCATCAACTTAGACACCAGCTCCTTGTCACCGTGCTTCATTACAAATCTGTTTAAAAAGACCTTATCGGTACTCCTCAAAACAGACGATATTAGAGGGAGTTCACTTCCTGTGTCTCCAAGCAACCCTTTGGACATGAGAGCTTTGATTACGTTACACCTTGGTATAGTCCTATTCTTCATGCTTAATCCAAATACCTCAGGGTTTGAAACCAAGGCCTTTAGTGGCCAATTCATCTCCTTCACGATAAACCCAGCCTTGTTCTTCACTGACTCTGCAGAGAACTTAAGACACGGTGGATAGCGCTTGATCATTGTAATGAACTCCTCACTGCTGAATCCTAGGCCTAGAAATGTTTCAACGGTGTTCAATATCTTCTGCTCTGAAACACCAATGCATTGCGGATACTTCTTGAACACTGAGAGGACATCGTCTTCGAGTAGTCCACACTTCTTCAGGTTTTCATAAGTCTGAAGTATCTTCTTCTCTGAGAGTGACATAAAAGAAGGATGCTTCTTGAACATTGCCCATACATCACCCACAGAAAAGCCTAACCTTTTACAGACATTGACTTTTCCTTCTATTGTTTTGCCACTTAATCTGTAAACAACATGTAGAGCTCCAACAAAGTATGAGGTGGTTGGATCAAAACCCATCTCAACGACCTTCTTGAGTGATTCTTTAAATTTTTCTTTTCCATTTATATGATGGAATCTATCACCACCAGAGTTGAGCAAGGAGAATAACAGCCGCTGAGGCATGCCTAATTCCCTCAAAGCCGATACATTTCGGATTATATTACTCTGTGTCTGTGGCAAACTCATAGAATCTTCTTCTTCTTCTTCTTCCTGCAAAATGTCTTTGACAAAATCATAGTATACACTGATAGATTCTACCTCCTTCTTTCCCAAGATTTTAGGAACTTTTGAAACAATCTCAGTGAACTCAGAGCTTGAAGCTCCTCTAGACTGCAGAAACTGAAGCTTGGGAGCAAGTGATTTCTCAGCATCTAATATAAGCAAATGTGGATAAATCGTAATAATACTGGAGATTTGAGAATCTGTGAACCCATGAATTCTAAGAAGACTCAGAACAGAATCTGGATTCACCTTGTCCTCGAAGCTTACTTTCCTCGAGATTGATTCTGCGAGTTTCGTAGTGAAACCCAATGAATCAATGAGGTAAGAGACAGTAAAGTTCTCACCTTTTCGACCATCTCTTGAGCTCACATCAAACGCAATAGCAGAGGAGTATGAATTGGAAAAAGCAGAGAATACGTTTTGTAAAAGCTTCACTGAAACACTAAAGTTACGCCATTTCTGTAACTCGATAGATCTTCTTCCATGGAGTATCACAGAATACATGACAGAACCACTCAAATGCCACACTGTAGAAGCGATTCGATTCGAGGATCAATCTCAAAATCTCAGAACCCTAAAATCGTAAAGTTCGACCTTTTGGAAATCGTCACCAACGATTCCGACATGATCAGAGTATTGGGCCTTTTTGGGCCTATGGGTATGAGGATCGTTCAGATAAATGTTAAAGCCCATAATGATCTAAATCATTTAATTACACTTATGCCACTCATTCCTTTGAAATTTTGAATATAGCTATTCATCATAGTTTACGAAGAAGCTTTATTAAAGAATGTACGAACAACGAACCCTATAGTATAGTTTACGAAGAAGCTTTCACAGTTTGTTGTCTTGTCTTTTTCAATTTTCAACAAATCGTCCTCTTGAAATCATTGTAAAAAAAATGCATAAGAGAACAAACAATTTCACGGACTCTTTTAGTTCGGAAACAGTGATCATCATAGTCACGGGCTTGACCTTGAAGTTTGCATCGGACCAACAACGATACAAAAATTCTTTAAAAGTATATTCCAGAATTTCTTAGTTGTAACGCAATAAAATGTTCCAATTTCTCGAAGTTTGGAACTTTTTCTTTATTCACTTTCTTGACTTACACATGTTCGTACGTACCATAACAAAAAAATCACATCTACTACACTTATAACACTATACCTATTTATATACATAGTGGTTTGCACCCCCACAAGAGTCACGGGTAACACTTAAGCTTCACCTATATATTTACATGTTATTTGCCAATAGGATTTGACAAAAATTCACTAAGAATTTGATTCTTGAGAATTCAAGAACCCCAAATTGATAATATAATAATGGGTTCGGGAGTTTTGGCTTCCTTCTTCATTTTCTTGATCTTCACGGTCATCACATTGCCTCCAACGATCCAAGCTTGTACTCCTTGCACTCGTCCTCACCCTCCTGTTCCGAAACCTCCACACCACGGTGGCGGTGGAGGTGGCGGCGGAGGGGGCGGAGGTGGTGGCGGAGGTGGTGGCGGAGGTGGTGGTGGAGGTGGTGGCGGAGGTGGTGGCGGTGGAGGTGGTGGTAGCAAGCCGCCGCATCATGGTGGAAAAGGTGGTGGTAAACCCCCACACCACGGTGGAAAAGGTGGAGGACCGCCGCATCATGGTGGAGGTGGTGGTGGTGGTGGCGGGCCGCCACATCACGGTGGAGGAGGAGGAGGGAAATCACCGCCGGTTGTTAAACCTCCTCCGGTAGTGGTGAGGCCACCGCCAATCATAAGACCTCCTCCTGTGGTCTATCCACCACCAATGGTGAGGCCACCACCCTACACAAGCCCTCCGATCATAAGCCCTCCAATTCAACCACCGCCGGTTACAACTCCTCCGGGACTCATCCCTCCGATCACAACTCCTCCAGGACTCCTCCCTCCGGTCACAACTCCTCCTGGACTTCTCCCTCCAATCATTAACCCACCTCCAGTCACAATCCCACCACCATCTTCTGGTTATCCACCGTATGGTCCTCCACCTTCCGGAGGAGGAGGAGGAGGAGGAGGCGGCAAACAACCAACTTGTCCAATCAACGCATTAAAGCTTGGAGCTTGTGTTGACGTTTTGGGAGGATTGATCCATATAGGACTTGGAAATCCGGTGGAGAATGTGTGTTGTCCAGTGTTACAAGGGTTACTTGAGTTAGAAGCAGCCGTTTGTCTTTGTACAACCATAAGACTTAAGCTTCTCAACTTAAACATCTTCATTCCTCTTGCACTTCAAGCTCTCATCACTTGTGGGATCAAGCCTCCTTCTGGTTTTGTCTGCCCTCCTCTCACTTGATCTAAAAACAGCTCCTTGATTTAACAAATGTACGTACGATCAAGGGTTTTCGAGGCTGTTGTAATAATCTAAATATATGTGTGGTACTTTTAATTTGGCGATCTAGGGTTTCAACAAGTGTTGTTTTCTGATGTTGTCGTTGTTTTTATAATTAAGCTAGGGTTTTTGCATGCATGCATGGGCCTTCATTGAATTGTTTTCTGTAATCTTTCGTTTTGTTTTGTTCCAGCTTCACGCTGTCTATCCATTTGACTCTTTAGTCTCTCTCTCTCTCTCTCTCTCTCTCTCTCTCTCTCTCTCTCTCTCTCTCTCTCTCTCTCTACATATATAGGATTTTGTGTGTATGTGACATGCATGCAGATATGGGAACGTGTGTGGAACGTACGGATAAATTAAGGTTTTGAGAAGAGAACTGGTATATTCCTACAAATCATTGTCTTTTGTCATGAAACACTGCTAAACTACTACACTATAAGGACATTTATTCTCACAGACATCTTCGCATTGTTCTAAGGGAAAATCTGTCATTACTTTTTTAACAACAAAATATCTACCATTACTAGGTCTCCATATATTGTCTTCTGGATTATATTATCTATTTGTTGATAATTTAATAGATTCACATAAAATATGTAAAAATATTTTAGGGAATATAACGATCAAAAATAATATATTTTGAAAAAATTAAAGTGGTAAAGAGATATGTTTTTTTTTCTTTTTTTTTTTTTAATTTGTCCGGACCAACAGGTCTATTGTATCCAACTTTGAAGAATAATTATAATTGAACGTCCGTGCGCCTGAGCTACGGTAAGAGGTCAGGTGGCAAGCCACTTGACTAAGGGGACTCGGCAGAGATATGAAAAAGCTTATGTTTGATAAAAGGGAGCTTATATAAGCTTTAGTTAGACATGAAAACATGAAACTTTAACTTCAGAAAAATATAAAAATACAAAGTTTACTTAATTGTTACATGTTGGTCCAGTACATGAGAAATTATTCATTTTGGATAAAATATAATATTCAAATCTACGGTTCCATAGTCTATGTACCTACACACAAATTACACAATATATATAAAAATAAAATATATTTCTTTACAAGAGTTGAGTAAGAAAAAAACAAAAATAGTTCACGGGCTCCATATAGATCCATTGAATTTTAATTGTTCATTAGGGGCCATCCAACTCAGAAATGACAGGCAACACAATCGTGGCATAAAACCGTAGTCTAGCCATTTTAGCACATAGAAAGAAAGTCTCAATTATTTCGTTTTATAAAAAAAAAAAAAAAAATGCGTGGAGCAGAGACACCGACTAAAACAAAAATCGAAACAAAAAAAAGATTATGCCAAAATTTTTTAAGCTTAGACATTATTCCTCTCCTCCTAAAATAATGTATGTGCTTTGAAACCGTACGTGGTCCGAATCTCTTCAACTTATTATTATATCAATACAATAAAAGATGAGTTTGTTTCTCTCCTGTGCTGACACCTCAGCATCTGTACTGAAGGAGAGCTTGACACATAGTAAAAATCAGGAGCCAATAAGATTATAACAATTAATCTGAGTCAGTTTTTTTATTGTTGAAGTGTACAATTGAATTTTTTTGATCCTTCTTACCGTCGTCGCCCCGTTCTCTCTCTCGCCGGACGAAACATCTTCTTCTTTTTCTACCCTATTCACCGTTTCTCTTCTCACCGGACCGAATCTCTTCAAAGCTTGACGGTGTCGTCTTTGGATCTGATCAGAGTCATTCCTCACGCCGTCTATTCCTCCGACAAAAGGGTAAGATCAAATCTTCTTTCTTGATTTCTAATCACAAATTGTAAATCGTCTATAAATCACGGCGTCTATGAATCGATGTATCATCTGCTTTCTCGATGTTCTTCTTTCTCGATTTGTTGTCTTTATCGATTGTAAGTTTCCATTTGTTAGATCTTCATTTTCATGCGTCAGCAATTGATTCGTTAACTTAATTACTTCAGGAAGATGATAAGAACGTGATGATCTGTGTAGCTCAAGAAGTTGTTCCTGTTCTGGTTTGTTTGCTTGATTCGTGTTCTTTATTGATGAAGGAGAAGACTGTAGCTGTAGTTTCTAGAATCTCTATGGTTGAGAGTAGCAAACATGTGTTAATAGCTGAAGGCTTGTCTCTCTTGAATCATCTCCTTCGTGTATTGGAAATCAGGAAGTGGTTTTGCTAAAGAGAAGGCTTGTATTGCTTTTACAAGCTTTAAGTTTGTCTAAGGAGAATGCTAGAGCTATTGGTTGTAGAGGTGGAGTCTCATCTCTATTAGATATATATGTCAAGTTGGGAGTCCTGGTTCTCAGGCTTTTGTTGCTGCTGTCTTGAGGAATTTAGCTTCATTTGTAGAGACTAGAGAGAATTTTGTAGAGGAAAACGCTATTTTCGTTCTTATTTCAAACTATAACAATTAAACGTTCTTTTGGTCTTGGTTCAGATGATGTAATCACATTTTGATTTGGCTCAAGTCAATAATTTCTTGATTTTTTATAACAGGGGACTAGACATTTAGGTAAAGAACAAATGACGGTTCGAGAAAAAACATTTTCAATCATTAAGAACGTTTTCAAGAGGGACGGTGCAACTGAACTTGACACTCTTGTTTTTGAATTGAGAGAGACACTTATGGGGAAGTATGGAGAAGAGTCAAAACTTGTTTATGATATTGCTGATCAGGTAAAATACTCATCTCGGTTTCCTACTATTCAATGAGTTTATTTGATGATTATTTATCAGAATTCGTTGCTGATTGCAGGGTGGAAATAATCAGCAGACCCAAGTATGTATTTTTTATTCCATTTATATATAGAACCGTTGAGTTATCGTAATTGTCCCTTACCATCACGCTACCTTGGTCTGGGAGAAGAAAAGAAAGGAGAATAATGAGAACCAAGGAGCAGATCGTGAAGAGAAGAAGAGGAAGACGGAGAGGAAAGGGCGAGACGTGACAGAGAAGAAGGAATCATCACCACCGTGGAGGTGAAGCATTGAGAGAGTGAGATCTGGTTCTTGAAAGTAAGGGAAAGTGGATATGAAGAGGATCAGAACAGATCGGAGCTGGGGCAAAGCAAAGAGAAAGAAAGTGAAAGGAAGATGGAAATAGAAGCAATGTGGAGGAGCCAACTTTGGAGGTTCGCCGACGCCTGATTTGACGTCTTTCCGACAAGGTGATGGTACTGACGTGATCTCCAACAAGCCAGGAGTTCATACCAACTGACGGATTGTTATTCGGAGCTAAATTGAAGGAGTTATGCTTGTTTCTTTCTGTCCAAGTAACTACTGGAAAGCTGTGTAAATTGTGCTAAGTCTGAACCAGAAATCTGTGTCGTGGTGGCTTATTTAAGACAACGTTTGGAGGTCGAAACGGAGTCCGATCTGGCTGCAAATTTGTGGGGAGCTTCATGGCATTATAGGCTCAAGAATCAACGGTGGGATTGAAAAGTTAACGGTTAGTTTGGAAGTTATTGTTGTGTTTCTGAGACAGTTTTCTATGGAGTATATTGTAATAAGTTGTATTTGGTTGGTTTGGCAAATGAGCTCGGTTTGAGCTGAAAACTTGCAGGAGACTTTAGGACTCAGAAATAAAGGTCTTGAGGTATGGAGAACAAATTCGGAGTTCGAGAGTATGGGAAGTCATGCGGAGTTCGAGAGTTATCGTAATTGTCTCTTCAATGATTATATCTCAAACAACAAAGTTCTTTGTTTTACGTCCTCGCTTAGGATTTGAATAAAAAAAACAAAAAAAAACAGCCCCGCGGCATCGCGCGGGTTCAAACCTAGTATATATAATATATGTCTTTGAGTTTGTTTTGTTACACGATTGACGATACCATACCATGTGAATGAGTTCTAGCAAAAATAAAATTTTATTTACACGTATAAATGTCCTATTTACTTGAATGTTCGTTATAGAAATCATCACATATTTTTAAAAAAATTCTAAAAATCATATTTAGCTTAACATGATACTATCACAAATCACAACTACGTTCAATGTGTGCGCGCGTGTGTGCGTATGATGACATATAGATCAATAGACATTATTTGGCAAATGGAAAAAAAAAAAAAATTGACAATAAAGACAAAACATTTTTAAATTTTTAAAGGCTAATTGAGAGAGAGAGAGAGTGTCATAATATAGATTTTTAGTTGGTACCTGTGGACCAAATTTAATTGGTTTTATTCTTCATTTTCTTACGGAGGTACTAATTTTTTTCCTTTTTCATATATATATATTTGTTAAATATATCCATTAGCTGGAAATTAAAGTTGAAAAAAAGATCTAGGGATAGGGGGATCAAGCACCTTAAATCCCTTGTTTTTGTTCTATAAAGTTGACTATCCATCTATATTTTTATGTTTATCCTTCATCATTCCATATATATACATTCTTTCAATTGATTTTATTCGAATCCATATCTATTTGTCAGTGTCACTAAAATGATATAAGAGGTTGACACAGTTTCTAAAGATCTTAACTTGATGGGTGACATGTTCCATACTTGTGTCGATTCTATTTTTTTCGTATAATTTTTGGATAATTAAAAGCATTATTGGTTTTCCTCTTAAATTTCAAGTATTAACTATTTTCATTTCATTTCCATTAAAGTAAGAAAACAATCTTCTTCTTATATACGATGTTTAATTTTGGGTAAAATACAATATCGCAGATTCTATAGAAATTTGGTTAAATATGAATATACGAATTTTGATGGTGACGCATGTAGTTAGGCTTGAATTAGGATCATGAATTGGTTCCGTAGCTTCAGAAGATTATCTCTCCACGATTGCTCTGCTACGATCCTTGGACCTTGATTCTTTTGTGTCGATTATTTGTCGAGGGTTAGTTATGTGCGTGAGACCACGCATCTGTATGGATGACGAAGACATTTGGTTGGACTTTAGTTTTTTACTACTAATTAACGATGAGCCCATTTACACAACTTTTCTTCGTTATTGAGTTGTGCCTATAGTCTTTCACTCGATTTTGATGGTCGAACCTTCTGTTTCCACACAAGGCATTGCAGTATTTGAGTTACTGTATATGGTTTAACAGTTATCCGATATATATGCAAGTGCAACAATAAATTCCATCTCTATTTTATATTTTTGTAATGATTATGTTTTGTGTATTTACTATTTAGCTTGGACGTTGTTTGCACACAAAAACAAAAAAATCTTGGACGTTGATCATAAGATTAAATTGATTTATGTTGGACAAAGATTGTAATATCATAAAAATATTATTTATTAATTTATACAACGTCAACAACTAGTCAACTACACACCCTCAATGAAAATATGTAAGATAACAAGACATGTTACACACATAACTGTAAAAGTTTAGAATCGTAGCAAACATACACACATAAATAAGTAACTAGAAAAACACACAAAGAAAAGAGAAACAAAGACAATAATATAGAACTTTTTGTATAGAATTCATGAAGTGTGTGTTGTGTAATTAGGTTCTTGATTAGCATTGGAAGCCAGGGGGAACTTTTTTGCTACAAACATTGAGAAGCAGACTGAGAGAAATTGGGATGTTCAGGTTGATACCGAGGATGTTAGCCTTGAGCGCGGTGCAAAGACAAGCTGCAGCCTCAAGATCAGCGAGTCCTTGGATGAGTGTGCAACATGGCTCGACCGGTGGCTTGCCAAGGGTGACGTTGAGTAGACCGTTGAGTACGTTGGCGCAAACTCCTAGCTTAAGGGCGTCTCTAGGGCATTTGGCTGTGGTCGGGCTAGGGCTAGGGCTAGGTTTTGGGGTTGGCTTCGGTTTAGGGTTAGGTGATGGCTTGGGAGAGGGATTAGGATTAGGTTTTGGCTTGGGAGAGGGGCAACCGCAGCTACCGTTGGCGGAGATTGTTGTGAAGAATAGGAAGTTGAGAATCAAGAAAAGGGCTAAAGATTTTGTGGTTCTTGAAGCCATTGTTAATTCTCTTTTGTTTAGAGAGAAGAGAGATGCAAAAGAAACACTGTAACTTGGTGTGCGTGAATTGGGATGAGGAGATAGATGGAGGGTTCGAAGTGGCTTTTATAGTAGTTTGAAGGACATGCCGAGATGGTTCATGACCTCATATATATGATTTCGTAAGAAAAATATCGGCGAATTTCTGGATCTTGGTTATATTTATTTTGGATTATATAATCATAAAAAAGATGCTATTTGATATATTAATGTCTTACTTAAACAGAGCGTATTAGTGCTGACTCTTGACTATTCGAGAAGTTTTCTCCAACCAGTTAAACTAACAACATTGGTATGATTATATATGATTTTTTTCAAGTGCCGTTAGATAATTCTGTGGTGGAAAATTGACAAATGAAAAACTTGGAATATTGTCCTTTTATGTAAATTATATTTTGGTAAATAAAAGTTTTTGTACCTTAATTTCATATAACTTTTTTTTGTAAAAAATCACATAATTTAATGGGTTAAGTAATTCAGTAAGTTTAGCTGAGTGATTTGTCTACATATATAATCTTATTCTTTTTAGTCTTATTATTCTTTTAATACTGAATTCTCATAATATTGTTTACAATTAATATTGAATTTGAAGGAAAATGCCAAGATTGAAACCATGTGTGGTCCTTGGAACATTGATCTGGCAATCAACAGATGGATTTTTGAAGGTGAACCTTTGGAATTTTGTTAGGCTCCCCAGATTATGATGAAACTCTTCTTGAACTTATCCTTTAGGTGATAATTTTTAAAATACAGTCGCACTATGTATGGCAAAGTTTCAATCTAATTGCTCCATAGAACCTAGGCATATCGTTGAAAATGAGACGTTCTGACATATAGATATACTTCATTTTTGTACTTTTTAAGCAACACGTTGTATCTTCTCCGTTTGATTATCCAAAAATATGTTAAAAGTTTTTGAAAACAAATTTCAAACTTTAGTTTTGTTATAACTTTTGGTTTGAATATATGTTTAGAAACTAAAGGAAAATTGTCTCAAAATTTATAAATATTTATGAAAGTTCTTTTAAAATATGTACATATTTCCCAAATCTTTTGAAAATGTCCATGTGACAAACAATTCTCGAAAACAGCAAATTTTAATTAACTTCTGTTAAATGAACAAATGAAAGTAAATTTGTTATAAGTTCATAATGTGATTATTACT
This sequence comes from Erysimum cheiranthoides, assembly GCA_011420285.2. Taxonomy (NCBI): domain Eukaryota; kingdom Viridiplantae; phylum Streptophyta; class Magnoliopsida; order Brassicales; family Brassicaceae; genus Erysimum; species Erysimum cheiranthoides. The sequence continues at coordinate 20,087,284 of CM022179.2, forward strand.
TGAACAAATAAAAAAAAAATAAAGAAGTTATCTAGCAAACTACCTCTTTCTAAAACTAAGCATGCATGGAGAAAAACCAACGATTATTCTTTTTTGCTTAACACATCTGTGTATACAATACAGAGCCAGCTCTAGAGAACAGCATGCATGGAACCTGGCTGTAAAACGTGAAGCCGTAATTTTCAAGCTCCATACATTAATGTTCTCAAAAAAATTTCAACTGTGGTGTTCAATTTCCATACATTAATGTTAACAAAGAAATAAACATTTCTAACCGTGATGTTCAATCTCCATACTTTAATGTTTTCAATAAAATTTACATTTTCAGAATATGTGATAGTGGAACTGTAGACTCTCTTTAAGCCCTTCGATCACGAAAGAATTGAAAATAAGATAAGATAATGAGAAATACATATGAGGCCTACTCACATAGATTACCAAGGATGTCTTGTTTACAATTCGTACACGTGTCATATCAATGATAAAAGATTATCCATTCTACGTGTGTCAAACACATTTATGATTTCTGTACACAAAGATTTTATGTGGAAGTCATTTTATTATTTATTCTATAATAGGTTTCTATACACAAACTTTTTATGTAGAAGTCAGTTTAATATCAATTCCATAACAGGTTAACTTATATAGTGGAATTATAATAAATTACATATTAAAATCTACTGTTAACACTTAAAATTCTTTGAATATACGAAAATTATATTGCTGGTTAGATTCGATTTCGTAGGTTTGACCAGTATTTCTTTTAAGTTAAATTAGTTCATATAGTATAACAAAACAAATTTCCAGTTCTTTTACAGTTCCATGTTCGACACTCGTGGCATAGTAAGCTGATTGTGTGGCTAACATATTGGGCCTTCTTCCATAGAATTGGCCCAATAGTTTAAGTGTTGAATAAACCCATGGTATTTTTAGCTACCCCTTACATACAGCAGCTATCTTCTTTTTAGACCCTTTACGTTGTATTTAATCATTTGATCAACATACAATCTATTTTTACTACATTTGTCACGAAGACATCCTTAAATTTATTATATGGATAAATCTGCACAGATATAAATCAAGCATAATAAAACTCTACCGGTAAATAAAAATATCTATTCATTTTTTTATGAACTGATTTGTAGGATTTCTAAAAGGCTTATTATATATACTATCTTTTATTAATTAGGATTCAGATCACACATGTGTGACAATGAATGTATGAGTGCGATGCTAATTATGGTTAGATTGTAATTCTTATTAATTAGAAGGAAGTGGATGGGAGATTAAAACTGTATAAGAGGTGAATAGATGTGAATTATTGAGATTGCAACTTATCAATAAATATATTTTTTTCCGGTCAACCTCTGCATAAACAGCGTACGTTCTTGTCAGTGTATAGCTTCTTTAAATTCTTGAAATATGGGGGAAAAATGTTGTTCGTACATTAAAAGCCCTTTAAATTGGATTGCATCATGTGTTTTAAAACTGATTCGGTCGGTTGATAGATAATAATTTTGAAATCCATTTTCAAATGAAACCAAACGATTTTGGAAAATGTACAAGATAAAAATATTAGTAGTATTATTATAATACTGCACTTTAATCAGGCGCTTATACTAAATTAGAACTGTATTTATTATTTCATAGATTAAAAATTTTTATTCATAAATATTATTTCTGAATTCACATGACCATTGTTAAACAAAGTATTTAATTACTGATATTTTGTTAGAAAAAAGATCATTACTTTTATTCCTGATTTTGAATATTAGTTCCACAAAATAATCATCAGAAATGCGTTAGTTCTTCATTTGAATCGACCTCTTATAAACTTGACAGCCAATAGTTTATTAAAAAACAAAAGCGTCACAAACAAAACCGAAATGTGGGAAAATGATGAAAGAAAAAAGTGTTGGTTTCTACTTATAATGAAGTTAATTTCATGTTTTCTTATATATATATATATATTGTAGTATTTTGGATATATATTCCAACATACCAGCAAATATCTAATTTTATTTTTTAGCAAATAACCAAAATTAAAATATTTGAAATTTAAAATCGGTTGTTGATATAGACATATATATAATACATTTCAAATATTTTTATGAGATATTCGACTTGTACCACTCTTAACTATAAAACTAATATCACATTTTAACTTTGATTGGGATGATTTGGCTCTTTCAGGATTATATACATAAATTGGTTATTCAGGATTAAAACCCCAAAAAAAGAGGGTTAAAAATTTGAACACCATTCCCGGAGGAGACCAAGAAGATTCTTGGTGCAAAGCGTGAAGTTAAAAGGCTGTCGAAAACAAAAAACATTACAATTACAAACTTACATCTTTCACAAAACCCTAGTTTCTTCCCAACCAAACTTCCTCCTTGGCTCTGCTTTTTATTTCAATTCTAAACAACCCCATCCATATTTGATTTATTTATCCATTTATTTTGGATCTTGTAATCATTACACACTTTATAATATACTATTACTATTCATGCAATTTGAATATGAAAGTGAGAATGGCCTTCTAAGCCTTAGGGATACTTAGCTTTCACAAAGTAGTCACTGAACTTTTCAAGCAACGACGCAACCTTAAACTTATGAAACGATCAGCTTAGTCCACATATATGTATGAGTAAGTTTTACTAGTTACTTCTTTTTTGATAAAAAATATGTTTTAGTAGTTATTTGTATTTGTTATATAACTATTAGTAATTGTTTAACTATTAGTAAGCGTGGCTCTAATTTACAGCCAAAAGTTAAATCAGGAGTAGAGAATTACGACACACTTAGTCCACGAATTTTATAAAGAATCCATGTGGGATAAACACAATCTAACATTCAAAAAAAAAAAAAAAGAAGATTGGAATTAATCAGAGTTTTGGTGAAATGGATCTACTTTTTCAAAATAGAGAGTGAGAGTCGTTTTGAATAGAGTTTGAAAATTTAAGGATATATAGTGATGTTTAGTACTCCATCCGTATTTTATTAATTGTCGTTTTAGAATTTTTATTTCTTTGAATTAGATGTCGTTTTCAAATTTCTATGCAAAATTTATTACTTTTTAATGTTTTATAAACATCATAAAATATTAAAAAGTAATAAATTTTGCATAGAAATTTGAAAACGACATATAATTCAAAGAAATAAAAATTCTAAAACGACAATTAATAAAATACTGAGGGAGTAGTATTTAAATACCTTGAATCAAGCATGGACACGAATTCAAACCATTTATGATTACGTGCGGAATGGGAGTATGTAATATTCTATTGTTTTGTTTTGTTCTTTTTGTAATTGTTTACTAAAATTGCTTTAATTATGTGTTTACATATTTCAACGTTGTGGCCTCCTCATGTTACTACACGACCCACTCTCCCAAAAGTTTCTTCACTATTAAAAAATTATTTTCACCATAAAATTTCAAGTATAGTATATACCGTTTTTAATGCATTTGTCCGTTTTTCAGTTTTAATGTCTTTTTTTTTTTTACAAACACATTTTCTCATATATAAACACAGATAACATTTTTATTTTATTTTTATTTTTACGATTTATTATATATCCAACCATAATAAGCTGGTATAACTCTGACATGGTTGATGATCAAAAGTGCATGATATATAAATTAATAATATGTAATATGACATGATATCATTGATATCCAACCAGATTAAGCTGGTATAACTCTTAGCTGTGAATCATATACTATATTAGTATAGAAATTAACCAAAAATGATTAAAAATTATTGTCACATAAATTTAAGCAATTTATAAATGTCATGTTTAAATTATGTACCTAAACTACATATATAGTGTATAATATACATATACAGGAATTTTATGTTACTAATGACAACCTAAATGCGTACTTAAGTTAGACTGACAAGGTAATTACTATGATTAGGGTAGGTTATTACGTATGATTAATAATTGAAATGTGTAATTAAAGAAACAAAAAAATAAAAAATTGTAAAAGGAGAGGAAGAAGAAGACACCGAGAAGAAAATGGGTGTCATTATGTGAGAATTTCAAAATTTTCAGTGCTATTTGTTTTATTAGTCCGTCGTTGGCAGCTTCCATTCTCTTTCCATTCTTCTATTCTTCCATTTTGTTTTTGTAAATCTCTACATTCTAAAAGATTCCATAATCACAATAGACCTCTATTTTTTAAAGCTTAACAATTATTTTTATATTACTAGGATGACAAGTGATTAAGATATGCATATCCTATACTACATACTGTATCTTATTATATTATTTTAATAATGTCTATGATTCCAGAGTGTTATTTGAGTTGATTTAGGAATTGAATTATGTTAACTCCTGAGGACCTGAACATAATATTGAGCATTGGCAGAGACAATTTGTGAAGCTAGTTAGCTTTATCACCTGCTCACTGATATGAAAGGTTATACTATGTTTTGTGAAAACACATGCATCAAACTTTATGTTCCATGAGAAGACAAAATACATTGAAATAGACCATCATTTTATTCGAAACAAACATAGGTATTACTTGCACTAACCTAGCCTTTATATAGATAGAGTAAATATACATTTTCGATAGTTAGAAATATATTCTTTTGCACTATTCTTCACAGTCGTTCTCTCTCTCATCTTCGAATATGCTATTTTTATCATCTTATGATATTTTGGTGTTTTGTTTAAAGTTACAAACAAGCTACGATTGACTAATGATTATATCAAAGACGACAATGAATTATGACTCTTACAAGATTCAATGGTGTAGAAATTTACATTAGCGATTACAGTAAAACCTCTATAAATTAATAGTGTTGGGACCACAAAATTTTATTAATTTATAGAGGTATTAATTTATCCATAAATTAATAGTTTATTGATTTATAGAGAGAATTGCCTTATTTCATAATTTTTTAAAAAATATACTTAAAAATTAAGTTTTTTTTTTATAATTAATACTCTTCTGGAATCAATTACAAGTAAGAAAATAATTATCATATCTAAATAATATCAAACTTTTTGATGCAATGAAAATACTATAAAGGAATTTTAACAAAAACTAATGCAAATTCCAGAAAAAACAAACAACACAAGAGTCATATTTCACTAAATGTTTTCATATATAACATATCTATAAATATATTTTGATATATTTATAAAATTATTAATTTATAGTATTAATGGGACCATATATTTACATAGGATTTTCAAAAAAATTATTATCTTATTATTTTATCGAATTGTATCAAAATTTACACTAGTCCCAACTCGGGACCGGAGAAAATTATTAATTTATAGAGGTTATTAATTTATCGAGTATTAATTTATAGAGGTTTTACTGTAGTTTTATTTTAGCTCACTAGCTTGTATTATGACAAGTAGAAAATTTCGAATTTGTATGATAAATTAAATATATAATTAAATCTATATAATTAAATAGATATGCGTATCAGAAGGAAAAGGTGGAAATGAAATCATTTTTTGTACTGAAAATATTTTGTATGATAGCGTTGAAATTCACATTGATTTCGAAATATATTTTGTCATCGACTAAAAGATCCAGATACCATTATTGACTTGAATAGACATTACATATAAAATTCTATTGTTGAGATAAAAACAAATAGAGTTACGAAGTTGACGTAATTTTAAAAAATGTGATTCAAGTTCTTTTGTGATCCATTTATGATAAAAATACAACAATCACAAGACTGTACCAAAATAAAAACAATAAAACATCGCTGTCAATTTTTTTCCCTTACATTTACTTCCGTCTTGTTTTCTGCATCATCGCACATAAAAACGAAAAACAAAATTTTCCATCCTTACAAAACTTACAAAAAAAATACACAAAATTAATAGTATAAGACAAAATGTCCACGCTAAAATGTGAAAACTTCAAATGAAGGATAATAAGTATAAAATTTTTTCCCAAGGTAACACTGTAAAATCAATCGTACATAATAAAATCATAAATTAAATTTCTGCTCTTGGTTATAAATATTTAATTATTTTCTTTCCGTTTTTTTATACAACTAACTAACAAATTGTCAAAAAAAAAAAAAAAAAAAAAAAAAAAAAAAAAAATACAACTAACTAACAAGTTGTTCGTAACAACACAAAATAATTTAAATTAAAAAATGGAAAAAACTTTTATTTTTAAATGAAGGGTAAAATCGTAATTTTTACTTCCAAGTTCCGACGTACACTTTTAATATTCATCATCATCATCGCGCCATGTTGCTTCTCTTCTGCTTCTGTTTCTTCTTCTTCTTCAGAGTTTTTTCTAGAGAGAGAGAGAGAAAAAAACACAGAGCTTTGGGCCCGTATCTTAATTATGGCAAGCGGGTGGGTCAAATCGTTACAATGCAAGTCAAAAGCTTTCGATGATGTTTACAATCCGATAAAAAACCCAAACCCGAATCCGAATTCGAATCCGAAACATCTCATGTCAAGTTACAGTTGTAGGAGAAGCACTCAGAGTCTAAAAGATGTGATCGAAACCAAAAAACCCAAACCAAAACCCAAAAAACCCAATCCAAAACCCGATAAACGAGAACCCGACCCGGTTTTATCACCTTCGACCCGGATTCGATCAACCGGAGTTCGTGATCGTGACCCGTTTTTGCCGACATTGACGGAGCTCGCGGAGGGACATCAGTCGCGTAATGTGGTGGAGATTATATTCCAGACGAGTTGGGGCCCGAAACCGTTTTCTGGTCGGGTTGAAATGATCTTCAAAGTGCAAAACGGGTCGAAAACTTTGACCCGGTTCGAGGAGTATCGCGAAGCCGTTAAAGCTAGGAGTGTGGGTAAAGCGCGTGAAGAGAACGCGCGTTCGGTTGCTGATGGGAACGAGACGATGAGGTTTTACTGTTTGGGTCCGAGTTACGGCGGCGGTGGCGGCGCGTGGGGTATTTTAGGAGGAAAAGGCGGTGGCGCGTCGATTTATACTTTCGCCGGAAGTAGTACGGCGAATGAGAAAGCTGGCGGTGGGAAAGGGAGGAAAGCAATGTTGGTTTGTCGGGTCATAGCGGGTCGGGTCACGAAGCAGAGCGAGTTAAGGTATGACTCGGTTGACTCGGACATGAGATCACGGTTTGACTCAGTGAGTGGTGACGACGGCGAGTTGCTCGTGTTTGATACACGTGCGGTGTTGCCTTGTTTTCTCATAATCTACCGATTGTAAAAATTCAAAAAAAAAAAAAAACCAATTTTTATTTTATTTTTATTTTCTAACTTTTGACATTGTAATTTCATTTATCAACGCAATTTTCTCCTAATGTTTAGGGATTTTCTTTTTTCCGATGTATAATTGGTAGAAAATTGTGTTGATAAATGGTAATTAATTTTGTTGACAAAAAAATGGTAATTAGAGTTATTTATTTCTTTCCCAACTACTAGTAAAAGATTTCTTATTAAATGCTGTCGTAAAAACTGAATATTTTGGTGCGTTGGCTTTTACAATGTCATAAATAGATTTTATTACACAATCAATTGTTTTTAATTTTTACAGTTGGATTTTGATTCTTACATTCAATTTCGTCCATCTATGGTAATATATTGATTCACTAAATCTGTTTACGTTACAAGCACGACTACCTCCTTAAAGTGAAAGCTACTATAATACTCGAAATTTGAAAATTTTAACTGAGAGATGAGAGCAGTTGGAAAGAAAGAATAATCAGTGCAAAGTGATTCCCATTAAAGAGCATTTGTAAAAGATGTAAAGTGAAAAGAAAAGAAAAAAAAAAGAGAAAAAAGGGTAAAAATTGAAAATGTAATTATGAAAAAAGTACATTGGATGCTTAGAGGGAGAATATTAGAATTTACAAGTGATGAGAAATTGCCGAGGCCTAATGTAAATGATAATCAACAAGCCCATTAGGCCCATCAACTAATTCGTGGAAATCAAATTCAATCAATCACCCCTAAGGCCCCTAACGAGTTTTAAAAATATCCAACCAATAATCAAAAAGTGATTCAATAAGAATTTGAAGATCATAGAGTTAAAAAAGTTTCTACTCTCCCCTCTAAAATCAATCAATGATCGTAAGCTATGATCCGAAACTGCTATTGTGTTAAAGCTAAATCAATGGAGCTAGAGCAATGTCTATAAAACCGCAAACACCGGGAGTTTTCGTCACCCGGTTTGTCTCCTTCTTCGACCTACATACCTTTGAGTTAAACCTTTGTTGTTTCTCGGGTTTGGTTTGGATTTTCCATCTCTAGTCTTCCCCTGCATCTTCTTGTAATCTCTTGATCTCAAAACCGCCTCTAAGATGTTTATATCTTCGTGGATTTCATGTCTAGAGAGCGATACAAGTCCCGGGAGTATCTCCTTTTGAAAATTCTTCATTCTCCTCCCTCTTCTCAGCTTGACTCCAACCTCTTTCTTGTTATTGAAGTCATCTATGGCCTTTGATGATACACAACAGAGCTCTTCAGGGATGGTTTCTCTTATTCCTAAAGTGTGTATCTCAAATGAATCGCAAGAACGAACCGGTTCTTCTATATCCATCTCATGTTTATTTAGAAAGTCTTTATCTTGAGATGAGCTGTTAGATCTTGATCTAGGCTTCAATGGGAAGTCCTGACTTTTATCGAGGGAAACCGCTGAAATGTGGACTAAACATTCAGCTGCCATTTGAATTACTTCACACGAATCTTCTCGTTCAGTCCTTGAGTTGTTTTCCGCGGTGCAACATGAAGCTGGAGATGCTGCACTGTCTTTTTCATGGACACCATCTAAACCGCTCTTCTCGCAGCTCATTTTCGCTTCCTCGGTGTGCGGAAAGTTGAGATCTTGGAAGAAGCATTGATGATCATTCGAAACCGGCTCATTAGCCGGGGTTTTATTAAGATCCAACAAACCTGTTCCATCTGAGATATTCACATTCTCACTTCCCATGCCATACAAATTTGTGCCGTATGCTTCAATCGTCAAGGGAAATCTCAGACCTATGGTATCTTGGGAACAACCATTGCTATAAAATTCTCGGCATTTGACGCTTTCATGATTTTCAGGAAGTCGAAGATCACTATCTGATGCGGTATACACCTGAAATGAAATCTGATGAACATGTATTTTTGCTAATTTTCTTAAAAATGAAAGCAACAATCATTAAAAGTTAGAGAAAGATTAAAATGTATACGGTTTTCGATTTTTTGCGAAAAGGTCAGATTTACGAGTTTATATAACTCATACTATCAAAATAACATTAAAAATCTTTACCTGCTGCCCAAATAGAGTGACCATTCTTATTTGATTCTGCTTAGAACATTCTTCATACGATTCAAAACTTTTCTTGTACAAAATTTCGTCCTTGGACAAACCGTGGAAATACATTACAACGCTTCTTGTCTTATTTACTCCATGGCCCGTCCCTCTATCAAATGCAATCAACGATGGATAATGAGACAATCCATACTCACAACATCAACTATAAATCGTAAGAATTGTGACATTCTAAGACAAGCTTAAAACATTGCCACATTAATTCAAACAGAGAATCGAGCTTAAACCGGAAACTAAAGAAAATTAGCTACTATAATGTATACACATAATCTATGGATGCATAACTTCAAACACATGACAAATATAAATAATTATGAATGTTTGTTGAACAGAACCAATATCAAGAATTGAACTCACAAATTTTTACGAAGACTCTTTATCTGGTGATCTTAAAAGGAATCGAAACCATCAATCATTTTTGAAAATGTCAATATAATCAGATTTTTGAAGGTTCTCAATCCAAAAATCTTTGCAAAACCTTCCTAATTTACAGAAAATTTCATGAAAAACTAAAATCATATTTGACCATTCACATAGAGAGACAGAGAGATTCTTCAAATTCTCTTATTATGCCTCTATTTTAAACATGCAAATATCCAGACACAAACAAAGAAAATGATTTAAATAATAAGTATTAATTTTACCGGAGATTTCATTGATGATTAACCACAATTTTCCACAAAAGAACAATTAAGATATATACAATGAGGAAAAGCAATATCTTCACCGTATGATATTTTGGATGATAAATAGAAAATACTATAAATAAAGAACCTAACTGAAATATATAATTTTAATACAAAAAGGAAGGAATTATTATCCAGAAAAGAAAATTGAAGCTTTCAAAGGTTAGGTTGACCAATAGATCTATGAGACATGCCAAATAAAAGAAGCAATCTTAGCAAGACAAGAGTTTCATGGTCAGAGATGTAATCAAGACATTTGTGTAAGGTCTGTGTATAGGTTATAGGAGTTAGAGAAGAAATCTTAACATGAGGAGCGAGAAGATATTTTCTTCATTTATCTAGAGAGAGAGATTGAGGATTAGTGGTTATTGTTTAGTGGGCACAATTAGCAATATTTTTTCTGTTATTTATAATTTTATATTCACTTCGTTTCTATCTTTTTAAAAACATATTTCTATTAAAACAAAAAATGTTTAAGGTTGTTGTAGATTTCTGGATTTTGAATTTCCATTTTTTCTAACTATGATTATATATTCAATTGAGTTTTTAGTCCACGATGATTATATAATTCCTTTTGTAATTGGACTCATAGAAAAGTTGAATTATTTATGTTTGAAATTTGGAAATTTAGGTAGAGCGAGCAAATGGCAATGGTAGCAAAGGATATCTAATTAGTACCAATGATAATAAATTTTAGATAACCTATATAAGGCAAGAAGTCAGGTCACTTTATGGGCTCTGCCAACGCCACAAGGCCATACTTTTTTTCTTTTTATCAACTTTCATGAGATTATAAAGGCCTTAATTGTTATTTTATTTTTGCAAAATAGGGTCCAAGGCCCATTCACATTGTTTGTTTGAGAGAGAGAGAGAGAGTGAGCGAGAGAGAAACTGCAAAGTTGCTAGTTTCTTGAAAACCAAGTCATTGGTTTATATACTGATGGGTTCGTTTAGTTTTGGGTGTTGAATGTTGATAGTGTTCTTGCCTACGCGAGTCTGACATCTCCTTTTTATTTGACTTTTCTCTCGCGAGTTATTTTTCAATTTTTAAGTTTTGCAGTTAGCCAGTTACGAATTATTTTTAGACTTTGCAATCACGGGTTACTTTTGAACATCGCAATCATGAGTTATTTATGAATCTCGGAATCAAGAATTTTTTTTTCTGGTTATTTGAAAACTCTATACGACTATGTGTTGCAGCCCATTTGACCCGACAACCAAATATAAAGCTGATATATTGAAGCATGTCTAATCTCACACTTGTTACTATGAAATTATCAAAAGATATTAAGATCAGATCGACGATATCGAGATTATAAAAATTATGAAGATCAAGAAATATCTAGAAAAATATTAATATTTGAAAATATCTAAGTTTTTTTAAAATTAATATTATTTCTAAACATAATTATTTATTATATTTATGCTTATTAAATTAGAAAATTAAGTTTATATATTTCTCTACATAAAAAAAAATGTAATTTATACAATTATTCTAATGAAAGTCTAATAATAATTCTTTTTATATATATTTGTATTCTTACTCTCATCAATTTATTAAATTATAATGTTATCTAAATTATTTTAGAAATACTGTTATAAACTTTCCTACACGGAATAGAAGACGTCCCTTTCTGCATGAACACGAAATTAAATGTATATGACTTTTGCAGGATCCCTAGCTATGTGGATAATACAGGACCATATATTACTATTATGACTTTTTTGGTATGGTGGACCGCGCGTATATTATTGATGGATTCTTATGGTTGATGATCAGATTTTCTTTTCATTTCTAAATTTAAAATATATAAGATGAACAAAAATCACTTATAATTTTTACGTTTTTCATCAAAACAAATTATTGTAAATGATATAATCGGTGAAATTACATTTTCAAACATTTTCAAAAGACAGAAACGTAAAAAAAAAACGGCATAACATTCAAACCCACTATTTTTCAAATGATTCAACTTCCAATACTATTATGTTTATATATGCTAGGCCATCTTGTTTTCAGCTCTACATAAACACATTGATATTACCAAACGACCTTTGATAAATTAAACACAACGATCTTACCACAGTCCTACCAATTAAAAAAAGAATCGATTATACATATTGAAAATTTTGACAAATATGGCACAAGCACAAGCCCCAATCAGTTCTCAACACGTGGCAGTCATCGGAGCCGGAGCAGCCGGTCTCGTAGCGGCTAGGGAACTACGTCGTGAAGGTCACACTGTCGTCGTGTTTGAGCGGGAGAAACAAGTGGGAGGTCTCTGGTTCTATTCACCAAAACCCGAATCTGACCCGCTTAGCCTCGATCCGACACGATCCATAGTCCACTCGAGCGTCTACGAGTCTCTCCGAACCAACCTCCCACGAGAATGTATGGGTTTTACGGACTTTCCTTTTGTGCCACGTTTCGATGACGAGTCAAGAGACTCGAGACGGTATCCAAGTCACAGGGAAGTTCTTGCGTACCTTCAAGACTTTGCTAGAGAATATAACCTAGAGGAGATGGTCCGGTTCGAGACGGATGTGATTCGGGTTGAACCGGTTAATGGGAAATGGAGAGTCCGGTCCAAAAACTCAGGCGATTGTTCCAACGATGAGATCTTTGACGCCGTTGTGGTTTGCAGTGGACATTATACAGAACCAAACGTCGCTCATATTCCTGGTATAAAGATCCATTTCTAAAGACTTAATTTCATTAAAGTAACTTGGTCCTCTCATTTTTTTTTTTTTTAATAACCATGTAACGTCGAGGTCACACAGGCAGTGATTTGAATCATTTGTCACTGCTAGAATTTAGATTACAATTTATCTAAAATTATCAGAAATATGTGTCATCCTTAGGTATAAAATCGTGGCCAGGAAAGCAGATCCATAGTCACAACTACAGAGTTCCTGGTCCATTCGAAAACGAGGTAATTAATTAATTTTTGTTTTTCCAAAAGAAAGTAATGGTCAATTGACACAATTTTATTTGTTTGTTTGTTTGTTTTATGGATAATTCTCTTACTATTAGTTTTTTTTCCTATTAATTAGTTCTACAAAAGAGAATCTTTCTATTTTAATAAGAGTATATATAACGTGTTGTAAAGAGAGGAGGAATTTGCAATGGTACCATAACAACTTTATTGTCTCATTAGTCTTTTGAATTAACTAATCCAGGTACAGTAGTATTTTTTTGACATCATTGATCTTTCCTTATTTATATTAGATAATAATAAGAAAGTTAGATGATGCTTTTCTTGGGAAGGTTTATATTCACTAGCAGATTATAAAGTTTGTTTTTGTAATAAACTCTTTTTTTTTTTTTTTTTTTTTTGGCAAACTGTTTTTGTAATAAACTCATGCGATCTTTTTTCTTTGGTTATCATCTACTTGACGAAAAGTCTTAGATTGTATTCGACTATTCGTAGGAAAAATTGCGTTGATCCCTGTATCCTTTTTTGTTTTTTTTTTTTCTGACAGCTTTATTTTTTTGTTTACTTATATGCCAATAATTCTCGTTTACATGTGGTGTCATCACTCTTTGGATTAAAGTTCAAATTGCAAAAAAAAAAAAAAAAAACAAAAACAAAAGATACAGGGATCAACGCAATTTTTACCCTATCATATATGACTATGAGTTCTCATATAGGAAAATAAAATAAATTATGAACATTAATTGTAATGTAACACATTATAGCAACAAATATAAATAGTTAAATACATCAATATCTATAATAGACAATGGAACAAACATAAAATAAAATAAACTAAAATGGAAAATCATTATCGGATTATCGGGGTCAATCGTTTCAATAATGTATCATACGTTTTACAAATTTTGTGAATTTTTATGGGTTTTAATTGGGGTTAGAACCTTTTGCATTTTATATAAATCTAAAACTAAAAAATTAAAATAATATAATTTTAATTTGGTGGTTTACTCTGTTCGACCATTTGTTTTATATAGTTTCTAAACCTTGCTAGGCTTAAAATTTTGTACGTGGAAAAACTCCATCTCAGCTATTATACCTATAACTCAAATTGTAAACAAGTACGAATCTCCATAATCGTCCATCAAACAATTTTTTTGTTTGAAATGTTCGAGCTAATTCTATATCACAGACTAGCTCATGTATGATATGAATTTTTGTGATTCTTTTGTATAGGTGGTGGTGGTGATCGGAAATTTTGCGAGCGGTGCCGATATTAGTAGGGACATAGCTATGGTCGCGAAAGAAGTTCACATTGCGTCTAGAACGAGTGAATCTGATACATACGAAAAGCTTTCCGTGCCTCACAACAATCTATGGATTCATTCAGAAGTAAAACAATTAAACTATTTTTAATTTATTTCACCATGATTTTGATTTTTATATTCATGGAATTTCATCTTAAAAAGCCAATTAAATAATGAAAATATTTGAATTTTTTCCTTTGATATCTTGTAGATAGACATCGCCCATGAGGATGGCTCAATTGTTTTCAAAAACGGGAAGGTGGTATATGCTGATAGCATTGTGTATTGCACCGGGTATATCCGTCGTTTCGGTATTTTTATGCTCGTTTTAAATGTGAAATGTGCCATTGATATATATGTTTTGGTCTATGTGCATGCGTAGATACAAGTATCACTTTCCATTTCTTGAAACCAATAGCTATATGAGCATTGATGAAAACCGCGTTGAACCTCTATACAAGCATGTCTTTCCACCCGCGCTTGCCCCCGGTCTTTCTTTCATTGGTTTACCAGAGATGGTTAGTCTCAATCAAAATTTAAATCTCGGAGTTTTCAGTTTACGTCGCACTTGGTTTTGATCTTTAATTTTCTTATCAGGGCATACTATTTGTTATGTTTGAAATCCAAAGCAAATGGGTGGCAGCAGTCTTGTCAGGACGAGTTATACTTCCCTCACAAGATAAGATGATCGAAGATCTTAATGCGACTTATGCGACACTTGATGCGTTAGGTATTCCCAAGAGACATACCCATAAATTGGGTATAATTAAGGTGAGTCCGTTATATTCCGAATATGATTACATATCTAAACATATATACATCTCGATTATTTCAAACGTCATTCTTATTTTTGTGGGTACACATAAAAAAAAAAATTCAAAAACATAATTCACATGTTTTGGTGATTAAAAACTCTCTGCAAAGAATTTTTTTAATTGTTTGCTTAAAGTTGTTGAATAAATTTATTTTATACTCCATACAGTAAATATAAATGTAAACAAACAATCAAAGGCATATCAAGAACCATTAACATCATGTCAAATGACTTTTTCGAGTATATTTATTCCCTCTAGCAATGTGAGTACCTCAATTCGATCGCGGAAGACTGTGGTTGTCCGCTCGTTGAACATTGGAGAGATCAAGAAATAGTCCGCGGATACCAGAGATTTGTCTCCCATCCAGAAACTTATCGTGATGAATGGGACGACGATGATCTTATGAAAGAAGCGTATGAGGATTTTGCTAGGAAGAATTTAATTAGTTTTCATCCTTCCCATTTCCTCGAAACAAGAGGATGATCTTTCTTCTCTTCTTTTTCAAGTCATGATGCCCTGATTATTAATTTTCTTATGCGTTTGTGTTTGTTTTTTGTTTAATCGTTTCTTTTGTTTGCATTTGCGTTTGTATTTGATTTTTAATTTTTCATTTGTTTTTGCGCTTTTGTTTGAACTCTAAATTAATTGTCATTTGAAGTTTGGGTTTGTGTTTAAATGCAAAATCACAAAAAAATATATATATATATATATATATATTTTTTCTAGTATACAAATGTGTTAGTGTGTTATTATTATTTTTTTGTAAGATCTATAGAGACCAAAGATGAACCTTAAAACTGAAACGACCCAAGTCTTGAAGTACTTTAATTCTAACTAGAGGGTAACACACGAAGTAAAAGAGCACTAGAAACTGATGAACACGAGAAATGAGAGAAGAAGAGACGAGCACACAAGAGTTTATTCGAATTCATCATTGGTGTCAATATACACCACCTACTTCTTACCGGGACCTTTGGCTCGAAATTCACGAAAATCCAGTAGGTTTTACAAGTGATTACACTGTATGAAAATGCTCACTTGCACACTCACTCTGTTTTTTTTTTCTTTCTCTCATGTTTATCCCTAGAAAACAGATAAAGCTAAAAAACCTTTCAACAATGGTCTTTTCTCACTCTCTCCCTATCTCTCTCACCACCTATAGCTCTCATTTATATGGTGAACAATTTTGGATCTCGTCGCCTCAAACACCAAAAAAAAGCAACTTTAAGCTTCAAATTTAACCACCAAGCAAACAAGGCAATTTGCATTTAGTTCACTAATGTACAAAGTGATTTGATCTGATTTTAGGTCGAGCAAGTGCCGGACTTTTCTTGTGGTCATGCATCAAACATCAAAAGTCAAAGTTGCTCTGACACCACCTTGAACTCGCTTTAGGTGAAACTTCTTGTTCATCACGTGCTCATCAATCACAGTTTTCAACATAACTAAAATAAAAATAACTAGGGTTGGTCATGTGAAAAGAAAGCATGATTCATGGTTAACTACTGTAGACATTAAATTACAAGATTACTCGATTCATTCAAAAAAAAAACCCCAAAAAGTAATATAGGCTTTGGCTCACGGTCTCCTACTCATAGAGAAAAAAATGTAGGTGGTGATCATCAAGCCAATAATTGCAACATTGAACTACTAAAATAACTGTATGTACTATCAGTACAGGTGTCATGTGTCAAAACGTCCACTTTGTTGCGACTCAAATAACTGTATATACTATTAGTACACGTACCCAATTTGGCCAACGAGTTTTGTGTTGATATCAATACAAAACTTTTTTTTTGTTAAAGATATCAATACAAAACTTGAGCCGCTAGTACCTAATCTGCCGTATTATGAACCCTAAACGAGTTAAAATATTTCGTCTTAACTTTTTTTAAACAGCATCGGGTCCTATTTCTTTGTACATCAAATTTTTTTTTTCTTTTTCAAAACTCAATATTTTGTAGAATTTTGGGAATTAATTTTTTTTTTGTAAATAGTTATGATCTTTAATGGATTATTTCCATTTGTTAAATTATCTATCAATTGCCTTAGTTCGTACTTCGTAGAGATAATGCGTAACTTAATATTGTATGGTTCATACATCGGGTATTGTTGTGTTTTTGTTCAATTTTATGAACTTGTAAAGCGTAGAAGAGCAGAACAATAGTTTGGTGTGAGTTAATTTTTAGGATTTCCTTTTATACTAATTGTGTAACATATTAAAGTTGATTGTCACATGGTTTGCAACAAGTCGATGATGTCTTAGCTAAAGCCTTGTTGCATCCGACGTTTGATAAGCTTTTGTTCAAATTAGGCGTTCCAAATTTCATTTTGTCAACTTGAAAGAAGATCTTACCTTTCTTCTCATCTTTTTATATTTATTATTATTATTATTATTGTTTATTTTATTATTTTTTTTGTCTGCACGAAAGAAGATATTACCTTATATTCTAAAATACGGTTGATACATATTTATAACTTTTTAGCTATTCTAATATTCATATGTAATGTTAAACTTATTGCAACAAAAAAATATTATTTACAATAAAAAAACTTGAAAAAAAAGAAAGAAAGTGTCTTTCTACATAAATACATCCGTACATGCAGGATCCTTAGGTAATATAAGACCATTTTATTGATGGATCCTAATATATTGCCAGGTAGGTGTATCACGTTTATTTGTGTCAACTAGACACTGATTCTGTATTTACTGAGTATTTACTGAGTTAGGTAGCAAAACAGGTGAATGAGTTCCGCGTGCCAGGACTAAAAAAGAATGAGTTGCCAATCTTTCTTTTCTATTTCTTTTTCCCTTTTATTTTTTTTTTTTTGACATCAAGACTTGCTGATATAAACGTAAACTAGTAGTATTAAATCTTGATGTCACTATTTTATCCAGAAAACACATGTAGCATCATACTAATTAACCAAACGATCCGAACCGTTGTATTTATATGTCATTTAGTTGAAGAAAGGTTGGTGACAAAAAAGGTTAACCTCAATTTGTACGCGACTTTAGAAAAGTCGGAAACCAATATTCTGGATGATAGAGAGGGTACGAATTAGGAAAATAACGTTTGGTTCCTCTATGGACCAATGGGCCGTCCCTATAAAATGCAGTCAATGATGAAAAATGAGATGGTCCATACGCAGAACGTTATATATCTAAATCAAAAAGTAATTAAGAATTGTGACCTAGACCTTTTTCTTTCCACACTTGGGATGCTTTCTCAGCTTGGTTAGACTTAAAGGACTCCACCTCTCCTCGGACTCTTCGCAGATTGGTGACTCAAGCTCTCTTCTACGCCATATGGATGGAGCGAAACAACCGGTATACCACAACCACTCTACAACAGAGATGCATTATTCAAGGCGCTAGACCGACAGATCCGAGATGCCATTCTCGCCAAGATGAAGCGTAAACCGTTCAAAAGCCTTATGAAAATTTGGCTAAAGTATGACTAGTTCTTACTACTCATATCTCTCTCTAGATTCTTCCTTGTTTTTATCTTTTTTGGTAAGGGATGATCTTTTGTGTAAAGCTTTTGTAAACTTCTACAAACTTTTTCATTCAATGAAAATTCACATCATTATTAAAAAAAAAAAGAATTGTGACCTAGCGTGCTTAAACCCAATCAATAACATGAGATGTCTTTTTTTTTTTTGTTAAAATTAAGTCACAGGATTAATTACAAACTATGACTCATAAGTCATACAGGTTTTTGCAAACTTTAAAAGAGAGATAAGGAACTTAGCACACATTTGAATACAGACATATGAGATTAAGATAGAGAAAGTCTCAGTTATGAAACGATAGCCAGCTAGTGAGGAAGACCCACCATGGTCTCTGCATCCTCTTTGAACCGTTATCCATTGCATCTCTTGCATTTTTTGGGTAACCTCGAATTAGTTGAGAGAGAGAAAGCGAGAGCGAGAGCGAGAAGTAAGGGCAAGAGCGAGGTTAGTGGTTATTGGTTAAAGGGCTATATTCTTCTTCTTTTTTTTGTTAACGTACAAGGGGCTAAGGGGCTATATTAGCAATAGTTTTCTAAGTATTATACATATTTCATGTCTACCATTACTTCTCGTTTTTTTTTTCCTTTGGTGCCAAACACATTATCTTAAAACAATATTTAAAAGGTTGTAGATTCCTCGATTTTTATTTCTCTTTTTCTTAGTCATGATTAACACATCTTAAATTGACTATCTTTTCCATTATATACTATAATATTAATTTTTCAACAATTTAATTTTTTGGATATAAACTCAACAAATATTGTGTTATCTAGTTTACTAATTATCTCTTATTTACATAGTGTTGTAGACAATTTAGTAAAATAGACAAGAAAGTTAACTTTGTTACTGAAGGCTGATTGGTTACCACTTTAATGATTATAACTTTGATGCTTGTAATTTTTTATTAATTGCTATGGTTTTTATAGAAAAAAAAGTTATTTTTTTAAGAAACTCGTGTAATAGAATGAACGAAAAATAAAAAAAACATGTTGGAATTCGTTAGGTGGGAAAAGAAAATCTTGGTGGAGATGCGACACCACGTAACTTTCAACAATTAAATTTTTTTTTTTTTTTTTATAAAGGGTTGAACAATTAAAATTTACGACTTTTGTGGACAAGGAAATAGAAAATTTTGTGGATTCATGTTTTTGGTGGAAAATTTACGAATTCACATTTTTTGCGGAAAATATGCGAATTTATATTTTTGACGGAAAAATTTTTGGATTTATGTTTTTGGTAGAAAAAATAAAAATTTACATTTTTTTAACGGAAAAATTATGGGTTGATAATGATGATGATGGTATTATGATGATTATAGTATGATGATGATATTGTGTTGTTATGATGATGATATTATGTTTTTTTTTGTCAACATTTGGACCACAACTGGACGGTCAATTAGCTTAATCCCTACAAATTGTAGAGAGCAGAACTCGATTTCTGGTGTGATGGTGCATGTCTTCAGTGGACTTATCATCTGCCACTAGACCATGGTCACTTCACAATGATATTATATATGTTGATAATAAATAAAGGGGAATTGTTGGAAATGCTCTCTTTGAAATACCACTTTTCAAAAATCCCTCTATGTTCAATTTTGGTTTATTTGGACCATTTTACCTTTATTTAAAAAATACTTAAATTTACAAAATAAATAATTACTTATAATTTTTGGCGCCATAAATTATAAGATCACTTTTTCCGCCAAAAATTTACGGAAAAATTTTGGTGGAATTTTTTTTTTTTTTGCAGAAAAATTTTTAACGGAAAAATTTTTTGGCGGAAAACTTTTTTGCGGATTACGGGATCACTTTTTCCGCCAAAAATATTTCTTTTACGAAAAAATATTTTGTGGAAAACATTTTGGCGGGAAAAAATTTTACAGAACATTTTTTGGCGGGAAAAAGTATACCTTATAAAAACCTTAAAAACTGTTTTATAAGGTTTTTCTAAGATTTTTATAATATTTTTATAATATTTTATAAGGTATTTTATAAGATTTCAAAAACTTATAAAACCTTATAAATACTTTCTAAAACTTTTTTACAAGTTTTACAAGGTATTTATAAGGTTTTACAAGGTATTTATAGGGTTTTATAAGGTTTTTATAAGGTTTTATAATATTTTTATAAGGTTTTTATAAGGTATAGTTTTCCGTAATTTTGGGGGGAAAATCTGATCACAAATTTTTGGGGGGAATTTTTTTTAAAATTTTGACCGGAAAATTTTAAATTTTGTTTTGGCGGAAAAAATTTCGATTTTTTTGGCGGGAAATTTATGATGAGAGTGGATTTTTAGTTTTGAGGGTAATATCGTATTTTGACACTGTTAATAGGGGTAGTTATGAAAATGAACATATGAGAGGGTTAGTTTTGATTAGGAGTATGGTAGAAGAGGCATTTTTGCAAATGCCCAAAATAAAATAGGACTTAAGATTAAAATGAAAAAAGAATAAAATAAGACTTAACATACAAAAAGAAAGAATAAAATAAGACTTAACATACAAAAAGAAAGAATAAAATAAGACTTAAGATTAAAATAAAGAATTTAACAATATAAACCTTAACAAAAGTAATGCCGAGCGTTTAAAAGGAAACTAAAAGACGACATTACACTCCAAGGTCAGATAATGTGGTGGCTGATGGTCTAGCCAAACAAGCCCTTGCTCCGTATGAAGCATCTGTGATTGGAATATATATATTATTATGGTGTTAAAAAAAAAAAAAAAAACTAAAAGAATTCAAAAAACAAAAAAAAAAGGAAAAAAAAAGAAAAAAAAAAA
This sequence comes from Erysimum cheiranthoides, assembly GCA_011420285.2. Classification (NCBI taxonomy): domain Eukaryota; kingdom Viridiplantae; phylum Streptophyta; class Magnoliopsida; order Brassicales; family Brassicaceae; genus Erysimum; species Erysimum cheiranthoides. The sequence continues at coordinate 20,108,618 of CM022179.2, forward strand.
AGAAGAAGCGAAAACTGTCACACGTCCACCGACCACGTGGTGGGAGAAAAATGACATGACCATTAGATCAATGTAACATATCTGTAACCAGACTTTTACCTAGATTGCTGCTTATAAACCCCTTTTCTGGAGTAGTAGACACACAAACATACAATTATTGAAATTTGACAAAAATGGCACCAGCTCAAAACCCAATCAGTTCTAAACACGTGGCAGTTATAGGAGCCGGAGCAGCTGGTCTCATAACGTCTAGGGAACTCCGTCGTGAAGGTCATAGTGTAGTCGTGTTTGAACGGGAGAAACAAGTGGGAGGTCTCTGGTTTTATACACCCAAATCCGAATCTGACCCACTTAGCCTCGACCCGACCAGATCCAAAGTCCACTCGAGCATCTACGACTCTCTTCGAACCAATGTTCCGAGAGAAAGTATGGGCGTCAGGGACTTCCCGTTTTTGCCACGTTTCGATGACGAGTCAAGAGACCCGAGACGGTATCCAAACCACAGGGAAGTCCTTGCGTATATTCAAGACTTTGCTAGAGAGTTTAAAATAGAGGAGATGATCCGGTTCGAGACCGAGGTGGTTCGGGTTGAACCGGTTAACGAAAAATGGAGGGTTCAGTCCAAGAACTCCGGTGGTTTATTGGACGATGAGATCTTTGACGCCGTCGTGGTTTGCAATGGTCACTATACAGAACCAAATGTTCCTCATATTCCTGGTAATTAAAGATGAGTTTATAATTACTTATTTTTAAAACAAATTTGTTTTGTGGCCTTTTCTTAAAAGTTTTGTCCAAATATAGAAACATGAATTAACACCAAGTTTTGGTAACACTGTCAGTGATTATTTAATAGACTTACTTTTCCAGAAAAAAATCTTCCTGAATAGAAGAGATTCACTTTATGTAAAGGTGAGATATAATCAATTATATACATTAAGTCAACTTCTAAATGTTTTTATAAACTCTGATTATACTTTAAAAAATTTTCAAATCCAAAAGTCTTAAGTCGACTCGACAGTTTATAACAAGATAAGGTGATAGGTCTGGCTATTAGAGCATCTCCATCCCACAGAGAGGGTGCAAAATGTGTTCTCTTCCTATAGACAGTTTTTTTTTTTTTTTTTTTTTTTGAAGACCTCCATGCTCTAGTATGTGAGATGGAGATGATCTTAGTAGTTAAATGTTTTGTTTGGATATGATTCTAAAAGTGTAAATAGTTGTTTACATATAGAATTGAATAGTTTGGTGAGATTTTATAGATCAATCATCACACGTATTTTTGGCCACGCACATCTGGATTTTAGTTTTCTTTCACTGAGCTTTACATAAGAGACTTCAATCCAAAACTAGACAAACAAAATCTAAAGTTTCAAAAGTTTCAAAATCGAAGAAAACCCTTAACAAAACAAAATGTTTATCGTTAGGTATAAAATCGTGGCCAGGAAAGCAGATCCATAGCCACAACTACAGAGTTCCTGATCCATTCGAAAACGAGGTAATTAATTTTATTTTTTTAAAAGAAGGTAATGTCCCTTAATAATTTTAGTAAGGCTTTTTTTTTTTTTTTTTTTTTGATATTTCTCTTTCTATCGTTTTAATCCGGTTGATGGTTTAGTGAACGAATCAATCTAGGTTTTAAAAAGTATATTACTGTGTAGAAGAAGTCCTTCTCAGGTCAGTTCTGGAAGTAAACGCTTTTTTCGTATGCATTTAGAAATTAGCTAGCGATATTAAATTATTAATACATAAACGTGTTTGTAAAATGGTCCACAAAATTCCATGTAGTTTTTACTTATACCTATCTATTATTACATATACTCGTATTTTATATAAATTATAAACAAGCACTTGTAATCGTCCATAGAAGTTTTTGTAGAATTGTTTGGGCTGATGCTATATATCATAAATTTATTTTACGATCTGCATTGTTGTATTGATATTTTGGTAGGTGGTGGTGGTCATCGGAAATTTTGCGAGCGGTGCCGATATTAGTAGGGACATAGCTAAAGTCGCTAAAGAAGTTCACATTGCGTCTAGAGCAAAGGAACCCCACACATACGAGAAGATTCCCGTTCCCGAGAACAATCTATGGCTTCATTCCGAAGTAAAACTAAAACTTTATTTAATCTAACTATGATTTGGATTATGAACGTTCATGGAATTTCATTTAAAACCAGTTATAAAGTTAATTAAAGTATTTGATTTTCTCCTTTGATATATCGTAGATCGACACTGCACATGAGGATGGGTCAATTGTTTTCAAAAATGGGAAGGTGGTATTTGTTGATAGCATTGTGTATTGCACCGGGTATATTTGTTGTTATTATGCTCATCGATAGCAAAATTTTAAATGTGAAATGTGTCATTGATTTACCATATGGTTTTGATCTGTGTGTAGGTACAAGTATAACTTCCCATTTCTTGAAACCAATGGCTATTTGAGTATTGATGAAAAACGCGTTCACCCGCTATACAAGCATGTCTTTCCACCCGCGCTTGCCCCCGGACTTTCTTTTGTTGGTTTACCAGCAATGGTCAGTTCCAATCGAAATAAAGCCTTTCGAGTTCACTTCTGATCACTTAGTTTTAATCTTTGATTAATATTTTTTTTGTTAATAAATTCAGGGCATAGTATTTGTTATGTTTGAAATCCAAAGCAAATGGGTGGCAGCAGTGTTGTCAGGACGGGTTACACTTCCTTCACCAGAAAAGATGATGGAAGATATTAACGCATGGTATGATTCGCTTGATGCGTTAGGTATTCCCAAGAGGCATACACATACAATAGGTAGAATTCAGGTAAGTTCATCGATCTCTAAATTTGTGTTTACATGTAAAAAAGTTTTAAGAAAAAATTCACATGTTTTCTTAATTATAGTACCTTTTTCAGATTATCATAAAAAAACCAAATATTTGTGCGCGCTTGAATTTTGGATTTACAACTACTAAAAGATTTTTCGTTTTTTTTTTTTTTTTTTTAATACACTTAATATAAAATTAAACTTATATGTAAACAAACAAATCAGAGGCTATTATCGACTCAAGAAGAACATCATGTCAATAACCTTCTTTTTAAGAAAACTTAATGTATCTCACAGAGTGAGTACCTGAATTGGATCGCGAAAGAATGTGGTTGTGAACTCGTCGAACGTTGGAGAGGTCAAGAAGTTGACGGCGGATACCTGAGACTTGTCTCCCACCCAGAAACTTACCGTGATGTATGGGACGACGATGAACTCATAGAAGAAGCGTACGGGGATTTTTCAAGGAAGAAGCTGATTAGTTGTGATCCTTCTTATTACCTCGAATCAGGAAAATGATTTGCGTCAAAAGTGCCTACTTGTTTTTTTTTTTTTTTTGGTGGATTGGTCGATTTCAATATATTGCAAAACTATTGAAGCTTTTACAATAATGTAAAAGTATTGGAGGGTTTAATTAAGTATAATGTATAATGCCCTTATTACTTTATATTATTTTTTGCGTTTGTATTTGGCTTTTTAATCGTTTGGTTTTAATTTGTGCTTACGTTTATTTTTGTCATCTTTCCGAGACGGTATTACTTCATTTGCCATATATATGGGTTTTTACTTTTCAGCCTTTTTGAGCTTACGCTTAATAACTCAATTCATTTTTCGTGGAATTTTTTTTTTTAATATAACACAAAAAATCGAGACGGTAGTACTTAATTTTTCATATTAGGGGCAACTCTCTAGTCGTCCCATATGTGTTTCTCTCAACTCTCTGCTCTTATTTCTTTTGATGTCATTTTTGTTTTTCAAAAAGTAGTATGGAGTTCATTTTAGAAAAACTTTATAATATAGATATGGTTTTGCGATAGATTATTCCAATTTGTCACAGTACCTATTTACTTGATCTCCTAATCCGTAAATATTATTCGAAGTACTTTTTCGAGTTGATGGTGGTCTAGTCCATTATCTCAATATTTTAAGAAATTGATCTACGAGATCAATTTTTAGTAGATTTTATTAAATTTTAAATTAATAATTAGTGAATTAGTCCGTATTCTTTATATATTATTTACTATTTTTATCCAATTTATGATGTGAAATGTTACAGAAAATAATTAAATAAAGATGTCAAGAACCCCATTAACTTCACGACTTTAAACTCCATTGCATCCAAACCATTAAAATCCATTATCTATTGTCTGTCTTAGAAAGCGAAACAACAACTAAAACGAAAAAGTAGGGAACTAACGACAAAGCAAGGTGTGGCCAATATCTGCCAAGAATCGCATCTCATTTGATATTCTTGGTGGTGTGTGTAATAAACAGTATTTTTTACTTTTTCTTTTTCTTTTTTCTTGTTCGAACAGTATATTTTACTTTGCCGAGTGTTAGAATTGATCTTTGTTTGATCATTTGTATCTTTTTTTTTGTCGACCACTAATGTTAATTAATATATGTCTAATTTAACAACGTGTTAAAATTATTCTTTCTAATATAGCTTAAAATATATGTTTATATTAACACAGTGTTAAAGTTATTCTTAATGCTATAAATTTAACATATATGTCTATTTTAACATCGTATTAAAGTTATTCTTTCTACTATATCTTAAATATATGTCTATTTTAACACGTGTTAAAGTTATTCTTTCTGCTATAGATTAAAATCATCAAAGGTTCATGTTCTTCCGTTCCTATCTGTTCATCAGTAAATTTAGAATTTCAAAAAAGAAAAATTATGTTTGTGTACTATTGAGTATCCGATAGTCAACAATCAATTAGGAGATTCAGATATTTTTGTTTCATTAAATTTATACCTCAAATATTACAAAAAAAAAAAAAAGTTAGATCATCAAAATGACTAGCTAAATATACGAGAATAAGAACTAAGAAATTAAAAGGCGGAAAACTCGTAGCAATCAATCACTTAAGTCTCATGGATGAGTAAAAGATGTTGTTTTCAATGAAGTATCCCTCTATTTATACATACAGTAAAACCTCTATAAATTAATAACGTTGGGACCGTGAAATTTTATTAATTTATAGAGGTTTTAATTTATCGATAAATTAATAATTATTAATTTATAGAGAGATTTGTCTTATTTCGTAATTTTTAAAAAAAATTACTTAAAAAGTTAAGTTTTTTTGTTATAATCAATACTCTTATCAAATCAATTACAAATAAGGTAATAATTATCATGTTTAACTAATAACATCAAAAGTTTTCAATGCATTAAAAATATTATAAAGGAATTTTAACAAAAATTAATGCAAATTCAACAAAAAAAGACAACATATGAGTAATATTTTACTAAATATTTTTCATATATAACATATCTATAAATATATTTTGATATATTTATAAAATTATTAATTTATAATGTTAATGTGACCATATATTTACATAGGATTTTCTAAAAAATTATTATCTTATTATTTTATCGAATTATGTCAAAATTTACACTGGTCCCAATTCGGGACCGGAGAAATTTATTAATTTATAGAGGTTATTAATTTATCGAGTATTAATTTATAGAGGTTCTACTGTACGTATACTTAATCGCTTGATTTTGATATTTTTTCTCTAGGTTTCGTTCCATTTTTTTAAGTCATGATCGCTAACATGTTTGGACTGAGTTTCAATAGGCTTCATCGGTTGTTAAAAGAACTAATTTTGATTTGTACCGAATTTATATGAGAATGCATAAACCATCTCCAACAATTATATAAATTTTATAGTGTTTAATAGCAAAGCGGTAATATTTGTAAATTCTAGAAAAATAAAAATTAATCTCTTTAAATATGATTAAAATATTATAAAACTTGAAATATAAATCTTAGAAAATATTTAGACGACCTCTTATATATTTTAGATTGATCACAAATGAAAGAACCATGACATAACCAAGTGGTCATGGTCTAGTGGCTTCCACTCTAGGAGGAGTTGCCCTGCTGGTCTAGGCCAGGAATCGACTCCCCTGAAGCGCGAAAGTGCTAAATCATTTCTATTTGGCCAGGGGTTTTCACCCGGTCTTTTCCTGACCTTGGGGGATTACGGGCCTCGGCCCCGAACCTCCTGGTTATCAAAAAAAAAAAAAAAAAAAACCATGACATGTATAGTCGTCTTGAGGGTTACTTAATTTTTAATAATATTTTAATTATCCGTAAATTGATACTTTGATATAATAAGCGACACTATCCGCAAATAATGTTTCTTTTCTTTTCAACATCTAAAAATAATAATTTTTTTTTCTTGACATCTGAATATAATAATTAATGTTTATTTTGTAGTGGTATTTTGTTATGGACTTTTATATTACTCGAGAAGCACGAATGTTCTTTCTGAACTTTTAATATTGTAGATCAATGGCCCATGTAATTTTCTTAATTTTATGCAAATTTTGGGCTTGGCCCAACAAATGCAATATGTGTAGATCAATGACCCATGTCATAAGCATGCTCTAAATCAAGTTTTAGACTTTGGTTGATCAAAAGAAAAAAAAAAACACATAATGTGCTTCAAATACTTATTTAGTAATTTTAAATATTATAAATTTTTATTTTTCGGCAAATCAAGTATATTATATCATAAAAGTTTTTACATAATTCATAAACAATTCTAATGCAACCATAAATAGAGAAAATTGTACTCAATTTTGATGAATGAGTGGAAGTGATCAAACATTTTTATCAGAAGTCTTTCAAGTTAACAGATGAAAACTGTTATATCATCATTTCATACACTTGTAATTGGCTATATCTTTATGATGAAACTCCAAAATAATTTTCGCATTATTCTAACTAATATGATTAATTGAATTGTTATCGGATATGAATCTGAAACATGTTTTACAAAACTCAATAAAACATGCTGTATTTGCCTAATCTCGCAAATGATCAACCTTTTCACCAAAAAAAGCTCATTTGTAGTCTGTTTAGTTGATACATCTTCCAACCGATGAATTCCAGATTTTCAGATAAATCTTATATTTTTTCTTCAAAGAGTAAAACTGTTAAATCCGTTTTTCTTCAAATTTGCTCCATATAAGATCCTAACCTTTCAAACAGAGTGCTTATTCCAATGATTCTGAGATTAGAAACCCAAGTGAAACCTCCATGCTATAGGATGGGAGGACAATCACTGATTCCATTTCGCCCACCACCACTAATATGATGAGGGTAAGACCAAATCGGTATTGAATTAAACTCCATAAAAGCGACAAAATACCCAATAAAACGCATGAGACATCTAAACAGAATATCAACGATATTATGGCTTAATCAATTCAACCGTGTATATATAAAAAAAAAAAGAGAGATTAAAATGTTTTGGTCAACGATGAAACTTGACATAAGGTGTATAGCTCCCCTACGCTAATTCTAAACACATACGACTATAATGGAACAAGTTTCGTGTACGCAAACATAATTATTTCTATTCAACGTTAGGAAGAGAATTAATAACGCTTTGGCCGGCCGGTACGATCACATGATTCAGACTTACTTACTTGTTACGGAAATAGAAATAACGGTGGCACATTTATGCCCTTGTGAGTAATTGTCGGTAATATATTTAAAATTGAAGCATTTTTATACGTGGCATGTTGTTCGGGCCGTGTTTGTTGCTGGCAAGACGAACTGCGATTATTTGTTTCGTAGTAGGTAGTGACTAGCTAGTGACCGGATTATAAATTTTTATTATTTAGTAATGACTTTTGGTGATATATTTCAGTGACTAGCGATTAAAAGTTTTAGCTGCTCATAAATTTTAGTATTTTAAATTTTGAATTAGCAATCAGTTGTGTTTATCAACAACTATAAAACGAACAAGATTTAGTCTCTGAAATCTATGCTTGATCGTTGGCAATTATAAACAAAACATAATTTAGTGGACGGTTATTGTTAACGATTACAAAACGAATATGAGGTAAGCTTCTGACATTCCATTTGTTGGGGAGACAGAAAGGAGGTTGGTTAGGAGATATATTATCGAATTTAAATTATATTGAGTTGTGTTTGTTGCAATGATTTTGAGCATATCCACTTCCAATATGGTGTGCCAAGTGGTCTGGGACAACAGTTTGATTTATCTCGTGAATTGCTACTGTTTTTTTCTTGTAAAAGTGTTACTGTGCTATGTTTAGATTCGTATCTTTTTATTTACCCATTAATTAATTACTCCTTAATTAGTGGATTGACGGCCGACATAGAACAAATTGGTGGAATGACGAAAAAGAAAAAATATATAGTACTAGTATTTTTCAAAACTCTCCAACATTTTTTTTTTTTTTTTTTTTTTTTTTTTTGTTTTTTGTCAAGGAACTCTCCAACATAAAAATGAGAATTATTAATAGAAAAATAATTTGAGTTTATAAATTTGATATCTTCGTTTTAAATTTCTGAATCAATTTTAATTGATATTATGGCTTTCTTTGAAAAGGCTATGATGGTTCATTATATAACATTTGTTTGATGTATCAAAATATCTACAAATTGCACGTTATCTGTCGTCAGTAAAAGCCCGAGTCGCGGCGTATATTTGGGAGGTGTTCTTATCAAAGTCAAACCCAAAATATTTGTTTGTTTTGTGGGGAAAGAAAAACATTTATGTACCTCAACCGTTCGGTTTGATATGCAAAATGGGCTACGATTCTGATAGTTGGTTTGGAGAGTAAGAAAGAAAGAAAGAAAAAAAAAAGCAAAATGTGAAGAAACAGGTAAAAAGAGAATAACTTGGAGTAATTTGTTTTACTTTCATCAAATTTGGAGTAAAACAGAATGTGTAATTCATTCTCTCGTAATTGGCCGAAATAAAAGAAAAATAGAAAATATTTTGGTTAGCTGTGCTAAACACTTTACATTAAGTTTTCAATATATATTGTTCTCTTAGAAAAAAATCTTTTTAAAACATGTTCAACATTTCCTTCAGAGACATTAACCATTACAGTGTTATATAGTGAGGTCCAATTCGGAGGTTAGTGGAAAATATTATATATTTGAGTGTCGTCTAGGATGCATTCAAGTGATGTAGGATCAGTTCTCATGCATAGTTGGCATGAGCTGTCTTACGGATGACTCAGGAAATCCGTAAGAAACCTTAAGGAACTAGGAAGAGTCTTTTTCCGAGAGTTTGGAGACCCCACGGACTTGTCTTTGTGTCGACGTGTTACAGAGTCGTTCAAATTTCACTTAATCAATCTTATAATATTTGCCTTATTATTTTCTAATTATTTTTTGAAAGTTTCTTATTGGGTGCAGATACTCATTAGTAAATCGTAAACCGTACTTGTATTTTATATTATGTTGAATTGGTAGCAGCAGGAATAAATCATGTAATGAAATTTTTTTGAATTGCACAAACAACTTCTTTTTCTAAAATTTTCCAAGCTCTTTTATAAAAACGAGATGTCGTCTGAATAACGTGTGCCCTACTAAAAAAACTTAGCGTTTGATCCATTCCATGGCGGCCAAAGCTTCTACGTCGATCACTAAGGTCGAATTTGTATAATATGGTTAAATTAGAAGACAAAAAGTATATATTATTAAGAGTGTTGTGGTGATATGTACGTTAACGTAACAGCAACAAAAAAAAATATTAGAATAACGAATAACAGGTTGTTTTGTTTGGTCTACAACCACAAGACTTTTTTATGGCACAAGACTTTAAAGTAATCAAACGTAGATGCCTAAGATCAGTGGATTCGTACTAGTTTGTCAGATCATTATAATTTAAATTTATAATAATGTAAACTATTGACATTTTTTTTTTCTTTTCGTTGCATTGATCCACGATAATGGATGGTGTAGAACATTCGAATTAGGAGGAACTTATTGAAAGAAAAAGCATTTACTTTTGTCCCCTTAAATTATTATAAACTTTATAGAATTTTATTTGGTATATTGGTAATATACTTTTTACAACTTTAAAAAATGCAAACCATATCTCACAAAATATAGTAATATACACTTAACTATTCTTCCATTTACCAAGAATACATAAATTTTTTATGCATTCTGAAAACCCATGAACCTTTTTTTTTTTTTTCAATACTCAAAATTTTAACCGTGCATTCATTTTATAATATTTTGTTACCAAACTTTTAAAGACTATATTCATGGTATTTAACACCGTTTGTTGTTTCCTTTGGTTCTTACATGGTGGATTAACAAAATTAATCCACATGATCAACAATTCTCCTTTTTTTTATATAGAAAAATTCTCTTAATCTCTAAATTTCCAATTATGTAAACCTAATGTTCATTAGCTCCAAAAAAAAAAAAAGAAAAAAAAGATGATTTTCAATTCATTTAAGGTACACTTTTTATAGATTGTAAAAGGAGTACACGGATTCAAACTTTGAGTATAAACACATATTTTTGTAAATTAATGAAATATTATAATCCAGACATTGTTAATTTATAAAAATTTTACTGTAAATGATCAAAGATCTCTCTATAATCAAAGATCTCTCTATAAAATGATTTTCAGTTCGTGTGATTGAAAATAATATACACATAACATAGTGCTTCCGTCATTGTCTGGATCAAAGATCTCTCCTTTTCCAAAAAAAATCGACCGAATGTAATTGATAATTACCACTTTTTATTCTTTATTGTTTTACAAATAAACGTTTTATTCTTTACTATTTTTAAAAAAAGAAAAAAACCACTTTGGAATATTTGAATACGACTGAAGTGTGGTATCTTCCCGTTCGACCTTTTAACTGTCTTGCTTATGCTCCATTCATAGTGTATACTTACAATAGTTAATAACCACTGATTTATATTTAAGCACATGTTTCTTACAATAGTTAATAAGCACTTATTACTTTTTCTTATGTGTCATGAACACATTGATTTTAGAAAATCTTTTAAAACCAATAATCATTTTGTAATAAATTATAGCATAGGTCATTATTCTATCTACTAGACATATTGTATAATAAATAGCGGATATTTTTTACTAAATTATTTAAAGAAAATATTTTTATTTCAACTAAAAAACTTTAGATATTTAAACGTCTAAATAAAAATAAATAGATATTAATCTAGATGGCAAAGATTTTGCAGTCATTTATGTAAGCCATCTACATAATTAACTAAAATAATAACTGGAGAAGAAAAGAAAATTTAAGTCATAAGTTTCCCATCCCACCAAAAAAAAAAGTCATAAGTTTCCCATCCTCCGACATATATCCAAACACGTGGACGGCAGCAAGTAAAGACTAAAGAGAGTCTTAGATCAATCCAATAGTGACAAATGTCGACCTTTGAGTGTGGGAGTTTCTTCGCCCGATCCAAAAGTTTTTTACTACTCCCTCTGTTCCAAATTATAGGTTGTTTTAGACTTTTTTATTTGTTCCAATTTATTTGTTTTTCTCACATATCTATGCAAGATTTTACTCTAATAATTTAGATTTTCTCAATAATTAATTTTAATCTAACAATAATTAATAACTTTTGGTCAAAGAAATCCAAAAGTCTCAAAAGTATCCGAATCGATAAAAACATATGTAGTCAAAGCATTATTTATTTATATTTATCTTTACTCAGTAAATAATTTATACTCAATTGCCACAAACATTCCTGTACAAACAAAAATGGAAAACAAAAAAAACAAAGCAACAGATGGTCAACCAATTAACAAGACAAATCCTACTGTTGCTTTAAAATTTGATCTAAATGAACCATATTACGAAGAAAATGAGGGGATTCGTCCGAGCAAAGCATTGGAACAAGAAAGAAGCAAATCAAAAGATGTTCTACTGAACAAGACAAGTCCTTCGTCTACTCATAAATTTGATTTAAACGAACCGTATTTGGAAGAAGAGGAAGAGATTCATCCCAACGAAGCAATGGAACAACAAGTAAGTAAATCAGCAAATGTTTCATCAACCAACAAGACGAATCCTAACACCACTCGAAATTTTGATCTAAACGAAATGTATTACGACGAAAAACTTCCTCCCAAGGAAGAGATGGACGAAGCTGTTCTGACTATGCTAAAGATTTTGTTGCCGGCATATACGCATAAGTCATCTTTTAAATAACTATGTTTCGTAGTTGTTCATTCTCTTCCTTTTTTTTTTCTGGGTTTACTTTGCTTTAGCTTGATGTGTTATTTTTATTGGTGATTTATAATTAAGCAGTTGGTAAAATTGTGTTTGTGTGATAGTGGGATGAGTAATAAGAAAATTGTGTTTGTGTGATAGTGGGATGAGTAAGAAGACAGTAAACTTGAGTTGATGGGATTGATATGAAAATTCAAAACATTTTTTTTTAATTCAAAATTTATTTAAGAAAAAAACAAAACTCTAGTTAACGACAAAGGAAGATAAAATCAAAACTCTAAAATTCCAAATAAAAGAAATAAACCAGCCAACTTATACTTAAAAAAAAAACAAAAAAAAAAAACAAATAACACCTGATCAAATTATTTGAGTGAGTTCAACACATCTTCAACCAACGTAGCATCACAACTCAGTTGCCTAGGAAGAAGACCATTACTTTCCAGAGTAGATTTCTTCAAATGTGGTATCTTGTACTTGTTGGATCCCCCAACTTTCATGATTTCCACCATACATGATTGAAGAGTCAAAAAAATGTAGTTTATCTTTTTTGTAGGGTAGATTTCAAATGACTCTTCTACCGCAGCAACAAGATCTTTTATTGTCTTGGGACATGCCTTATGTTGCAGTGATTGAATGGCACTAAAATACCCAAGATCTAAAATATTTAGATCTGGTGAGTTTGGTGGTTGACACATCAGCTGTATATCAAAACCATTCTTTTTAGCTGCTTCTTGAAAATCTTTATCCAAACATCCCACATGTGTCTTTGCATTATCTTGCTGAATAAAAATAGTTTTTCCCTGATCTTCTCTTGGCCACTTTTCATGAATTGCCGGAATGACTTTTTTGATCAAGCATGCTTTTATATCCTCTCTCTTAACAGAAGTTGATGCTTTTAGTTCCAAAGTTCCAGCCTCCCTGTTCTTACTTCGTCTCTTAGCTGGCTCCATAGTAACAAATGGAAATATTCCAATTTTTCCAGAAAATACTTCTTTTCCTTCATCATCAAATCTTGGACGAGCCATCGCGGCTAGAAACATTACTTTTCCGATGAAACTCTTACTCTGACATGTACGGTATGGATCATCTTCAACCGGAAGTAGATAATATTTCTCGGTCTTCTTTGTCATATAAAACCATTTTTCATCGATATGTACAATATTGTACATATCAATAAATTTTGGTTCATGAGGTAAACTATTCTTATCGAGCATAGAAATGCAAAATTGTAGTCTACCTCTTAGGTTGTCTTCCTTTAGAAGTGGCTTGACGGGATTTGAATGACGTCGAATAGCTCCTTCCTTCTTACGCCTATGTAATGTTCCAAGACTCATGTTCAAGGCCGTAGATAACGTCCGCAAAGTTGTCCGCTTGTGTAGTGGTACAACTGCAACGTGATCCTTATCAAGTGCAATCCTTTTACGACCACAATTCCCAGTTTTTCTTTGGGACACATCGACTTTCCCATTGTTACTTGTTTCATTTGCTCGTCGCCAAATCCGTTGTATTGTCCATATTGGCACTGAAAATAGATCTGAAACTTCTCTTGTAGTATTTTTTTTCAAAACTCCATCGACACTCCGTTCTAGTAAAGCACTGAAAATCTGCAATCTCTCTTCATTAGATAGAACTCTTCTAGTTCCTTGTCCAGTTATGTTATCTTGAGATGGATCTTCGTTTTCTGCAATAAGTATAAAAAAAACATATATACACGTTTAGAAGCATAATACGAACAGACTATTAAACTATTGACAGAAGCACCCAATTTTCAAATAAAACACAAAGACATGAATTCAAACTAATTTCAATACAGTACCAGTATCTCACTAAAGTTACATCAATTAATTAATTTTTTTTTTATATAACTTCCAATTAATTAATTTAATCCATAACAAATTGACGTAAGTCTAAAAAATCATTAGCAAAGATGTAGAAAAAATACAAAACTATTTGGAAGATAAACCTTCATGCTAGAAAAAAAAAAATCCAATGTAAATCAGTTAACGTAAGTCCTAAAAACAATTAACAACAATATTTGGAAGATAAACAACACTTCATTTAAAAAAAAAAAAATCCATAAAAAACAAAAAATAAAGATTCTAACTCATCTGTGGTATAAAATCCAGAAAAAAAAAAAAAGATCTTACAGTACTAACTTTACGTAAACCTGTTAACGTGAGTTTAAAAAAAAAACCAATTAACAAAGTTTACTGGAAGATGAACAGCACTTTATCACTAGTAAAAAATTCCGAACATTGACAAAAATAAGACAAAACAACAATCGATTAATTTATTTAAAATATGGTAAAAGAGATCTGACCTGGATCATGATCAATAGAATAATCATTGACATCAATAGAAAAAACTTCGTTGCTGCCATTTCCACAAGTTTCTTCCGGGATTGGAATTTCGTTTAAATCGAACAAATATTCATTCTCACAATTTAGAGGTGGAAAATTCAAATCAATATTAGAATCCATAAATTGCTTGATAAACTATTGTTCAATTGAATAGATTATATAGAGAACAAAAATTAAGTTTTCGTCCTGTTTTTGGCTCTATTGCAAAATTTGAATTTTTTAGATTTAAACTGTTTATGAAAAAATTTGGCTCCAAATTTTAACTTCTCTAATAATTTGTTCATTATAGCAGTACTTTAATTGGAGTGAAGAAAAGTTGACCGTAAGGTTTTTAGTGTTGCCTTTTTTTTTGTTCGAGATTTTTATAAAATTGTTTTAGCATTATTTTTAATTATTTAATTAATGATTTTTAACTAAAATTAAGGATTCTTAATCTCCGTGCTTTTAGCTAAAACAACCTATAATTTGGAACAGAGGGAGTATTTTGTACTCTACTTTCTTTGTTTAATATCTAAAATTTTATACATATTAAAAAAATAAAAATTGAATTAGAAATATATTATTTTAATAATTTTCTAATTTTATATCGATAGTAGTTTAATAAATTCATTTTAAATAGAAAAAGATACGTACATTTTAATAAACTTTTTAAAAATATTTATGAATTCATTTCAAGATTTTAAAGCTCATCGTAAATATTAGTAAACACAAAATAGCCAACAAAAAAACTTGGCAAAAGTTTCTGTACTTAAGAATGTGGTTCGATTTTCTTCTTGATAAACCTCAAGTCTCTCATGAATCTGGTTCCGATATACATGTGAGTTTTGATACTTAAGTTTCTGTACTTAAGTTTCTGTACGTCAATCTTATTTTTTCTTGTTTATTCTGATATACATGTGAGTTTTGATACTTATTTTATTTTTAATTTTTTGAATTACCATTTTTTTTTTTTGTTGGTGCGAAACCATATTCCTTTTAAATCTGTATTTTTCATTGCCGGATTTTGTTTTTTTATAACATTTCCTTTTCACTTAATATTTTCTTTTTCCCATTATACTTCTTCTACCTTTGATTTATATTTATTTATACTATGTTTAATTATCTTTCTGGTGCAATTAAACTTTTTTTTTATCAAAGTTTTTATATACGGAAGCTCTAAGTCTCTAACAAGTAAACAGTTTTTTGTCAACTCCGAATGAAAGTTTATCTTCTTCTTACGTGTTAAGAAACCGGATAAAATAAACGTATATATAACATATGGCTAAGTATATAAAATAACGCGGAGTTCATTATTAAAATGGAGTGTATGTTTTCAATTTCTCTATATAAACCCCATAGAGACCATAGAACTCTTACACAAAAATCGTTCTTACATTTCTACAAACAAAGAAAACACAAATATAGCATTGAAAAATTTGAGATATGGCACCAGCTCCAAGCCCAATCAGTTCTCAACACGTGGCGGTGATCGGAGCCGGAGCAGCCGGTTTAGTAGCGGCCAGAGAGCTCCGTCGTGAAGGTCACAAGGTCGTTGTCCTTGACCGGGAGAAACAAGTAGGTGGTCTCTGGGTTTACACACCTAAAGTTGAGTCCGACCCGCTTGGTCTCGACCCGACCCGACCCATAGTTCACTCGAGCGTCTACGAGTCTCTCCGAACAAATCTTCCTAGAGAATGTATGGGTTACAAGGATTTTCCATTCGTGCCACGTGGAAATGATCCGTCTAGAGACTCTAGAAGGTATCCGAGTCACAAGGAAGTTCTTGCGTACCTTCGAGACTTTGCTAAAGAGTTTAACATAGAGGAGATGATCCGGTTCGAGACGGAGGTGGTTCGCGTTGAACCGGTTCACGGGAAATGGAGAGTCCAGTCTAAATCCGCCGGCGGTCTTACCGATGATGAGATCTTTGACGCCGTTGTGGTTTGCAGTGGACATTTTACAGAGCCAAGCATCGCTAAAATTCCTGGTAAAAATCAATATTTTATATACTTTTAATTTAAAACCAAATAAATTGGTAAAATTTTTGATTCAATGATAAATCCGTTAAATTGTCACAATAATCGTAATGATTTGTTTTTGTGAATATGTGGTTTTAACAAGTGAATAATTTGTATAGGAATCGAGTCATGGCCAGGGAGGCAAACCCACAGCCATAGTTATCGAGTTCCTGATCCATTCAAAGATGAGGTATTCTCAAAATCTATACATTTTTATTTACTTTTCTATAAAAATTTGACTTTATCATAATTATAATCTTCAATGTTACTTAGTCTTTAAATTTGAGAAAAAAAAATGTTACTTAGTCTTCGAATTTAACCTACCGTACGGACCAAGTCTCAATTTATAGAAAAGAAAACGATTATACTAACACGTAACTTTGCTTTTCTGTTTTTGTCAACACGCAAAATCTTTATTTTAAACTTTTTACAAAAATATTACAATATATTTTAAAGTGAGGATACGTGTTGAGAGAAGAAACGTCTAGATATAGTATGAAAGAGGAGTTAATGATGATAACGAATTCTTGTTAGTTGTTACGTTTTCATTTTTTTTTTTTTACTTCATTCGATTCGATCCCTTATATGCCTTTTCAGTGAATAAAATCCATTTAGTTGCCGACCGTCGAAAAATATCTCCAAATTTTATATTAGATAAGTATCCAGATATTTCGGAGACTTTTAGTTTATCCAACTTATCATCACATATACTCTTTAAAATATGTAAAAGTTATCCATGTGGGAGATTACCGGATAATTGTTTTGATTTGATAAATTCTTCACTATATTAAAATAGTAACCAAGTTTTGGTATTATAGTATTTATCAACAAAAAAAAAAAAGTCTTGGTATTATAGTGGTAAAAGATTAAGACCGAAGACCAATCATAAACTTATTTTCTATGGATTTAGTTTCAACAAAGAATTATTTTAAGTCTATTAGAAAATTTGGAGAATAAGTTAGATTTACCTTGAAGGTTATTAGACCATTTACCAAACATCTTAACCTTAAAAAAATTTAAAATAATGAAAAAGGTGGATTCAAAGGAAGAAACAAGTCTTGGGCAAAATGTTTTGAGAGCGAAGTCTTAGAGAGAGGTGTCATTTTGTGAGTGGCTTTTAATTTTTGTAAATAATTTTTTGTAAATAAATTATTACTAAGAAATAGATTATACCACTAATCAACTCATTTAACTTTGTTTCTTATCATAAAATCTTATCTTATTATAATATTAAAAATGTCTTAAGATCTAAGAAGAAGTATACCCCAATAAGAATGCTCTGTGAGATCTAAGCTCGGATACCTTTTTTTTTAATTTATTTATTTATAAAAAACTATATTAAGTAATAGTGGGTTTTTGAAAACGTAAAATCCATTACTCCTAAAATAAACTCCCCATATTGGTAAAAATATGGTCATGGGCTGATCTACTTATTTGAAAAATTCTAGCCGCCAAATTGTAAATAAACTTCTTTAAAAATCATATACAAATTTGCAGGTGGTGGTGGTGATCGGGAATTTTGCGAGTGGAGCCGATATTAGTAGAGACATATCTAAAGTCGCAAAAGAAGTTCACATTGCATCTAGAGCAAGTGGACCTGACACATACGAAACGCGTCCCGTACCTAAAAACAATCTCTGGATGCACTCTGAGGTAAAACTTGATAATTTGGTTTTTGTCCATTTGATAATAAATAATTAAACTTTACATTCATTAAAAAAAAAGTTGATATATATATATATATATATATAAGATTTCAATTCAAAACCAATTATAAAATTTTAGTGTCCGTTAATCTTATTGTTCTTTTGATATATTGCAGATAGACATCGCCCGTAAGGATGGTTCGATTGTTTTCAAAAATGGGAAGGTGGTACATGCCGATACCATTGTCCATTGTACCGGGTACTTAACTTTCCTTATTTATACTTTTTACCTAAAATTACGAAATTTAACAACATGAAATGTATTGTGCGGTTTACCAATTTTTTTGTTTTTTTTTTTTTGGTTATGTGTGAAGGTACAAATATTACTTTCCATTTCTTGAAACCAATAATTATATGAGGGTTGATGACAACCGTGTTGAACCTCTTTACAAGCATATTTTTTCACCTGCGCTTGCTCCTGGACTTTCCTTCATCGGTTTACCAGCAATGGTTAGTTTCAAACAATTTTATATTTTCGAAGTTTCGAATGATTCATCTCTTCTTGATCCTTAGAAGACTAATCAATCTCTTGGTTTGATCTTCAAATTCTTATAACCAGGGTCTACAATTCTATATGTTTGAAGTCCAAAGCAAATGGGTTTCTGCAGTCTTGTCTGGACGGGTTACACTTCCTTCTGTAGACAAAATGATGGAAGATCTTAAGTTGCAATATGAAACACAAGAAGGATTAGGTATTCCCAAAAGATATACTCATAAGTTGGGTAAATGTCAGGTACATTGTTACATTACGACGAATGTAATATTTAAGGATAATATATCAACTCAAAAAAGGAATATAGTTTCAATAGTAGTTTCTTATTGCAGTGTGAGTACCTCAATTGGATCGCTGATCAATGTGGATTTCCGCATGTTGAACACTGGAGAGATCAAGAAGTAACTCGTGGTTACAAGAGACTTGTAGATCAACCAGAGACTTTCCGTGATGAATGGGATGACGATGAACTCATGGAAGAAGCATACGAAGATTTTGCTAAACAAAATCTTATCTGCTTTCACCCTTCTAGTTTTCTCGAATCCGGGAGATGATGCATGACCATGATTGTAAATTTGTAATGGTGTCCACTTATTTGGATTCAAAGGGCATTGAATCATAAAAAAAAAGTTGGGCTAAATAAACAATATATAAGAGTGTGAGAGTCTGCTTGGCTATGGGTACATGTTTTAATCTCTAGAATTTGCTTCATGGTGCCTAGGAACTTTCGTTTTTAGGACCAATATGTTAAAAATTAATAAAAGTATGTAATTAATTTCGGGAAGTTTTTATGTATCCCTTGGTTCATTGTCTTATTGTTTGTTGCTTGTTTAATTTGTATGTAATGCATAATTTTGTAACCTTTAAAATTTTTATATGCAAGTGCTTGTTTTGTTTATTATATTTAATTGTGAAAACATAAATTTTTAAAATATGATCAATTATGTTTCATCTGAGCTATCCAAGGACCAAACGACTGTTTGAAATGAACTTTTTGCATTTACGTTTGTGTTTAAAACTATAAAAAGTTACTATGTTTTAGAAATATAAAACAATTTCAGAATTGGTCGCTCATTCATTGCCAATCTCGTGATCTCGACATTCACGAAGCAAACATATTCTGATTGGTCCAAATGGCGAAAGTAAGATAAGAGTAGCAATGAGCAAAAATCATGTACGTAACTTTAGGATCTTTTCTTATATTTCAAATATATTACGTGTTGTATTTAAATATAATACTTTATCAAACCATGGTGCAATTTGAGCCGTCGGATTTAGTGATCGATCAAAGTGAAGTTGCTAACTCCAGTAGAGATTCTTTTCTTTTTTGTCATTATTGGCGACGCCGTCTCATATCACTAATCACTCTTGTGAGACTGTCACATTCATTGTCCAAATTCATTGTCCACTTTTGTTTGGTCAAAGCCTCAAATTTGAAAAAGTTTGAAGTGATCACTAAAATATCACATACAACACTACTAGTCTACTAAAAAATATTTGTAATTTTGTATGATATATTAGTACGATCGATGTGGTTAGTGTAATTGGCTCCTTATAGAGATCACATTGATCACATTTTAACATCACAAAGAAACCTCCCATATCCTGATTTTATTATGGCACCAGCGGTAAGTTCTCCTCCTACCACATCACGCCACGTGGCAGTAATCGGTGCCGGAGCAGCCGGACTTGTGGCGGCTCGAGAGCTTCGCCGCAAGGGCCACTCTGTCTTCGTTTTCGAGCGTGGGAGCCAAATCGGAGGCGTGTGGGCTTACACGCCAAACATCGAACCAGACCCGCTTAGCATCGACCCGACCCGACCCGTCATCCACTCGAGTCTATACAGTTCTCTCCGAACCAACATCCCCCGAGAATGCATGGGTTTCACCGATTTCCCATTTTCGACCCGACCCGAAAACGTGTCTAGAGATCCGAGAAGACATCCGGATCATAGTGAGGTTCTTGCTTACCTGAGAGACTTTGCAAGGGAGTTCGAGATCGAAGAGATGATTCGGTTCGAGACGGAGGTTACGAGGGCTGAGCCGGCGGCGGAGAATCAGCACAAGTGGAGAGTTGAGTTTAAAAACTCCGGTGGTATCTCTGACGAGATTTATGACGCCGTTGTCGTTTGTAACGGTCACTATACAGAGCCTCGTCATGCTCTAATCCTTGGTAATAATTAACCAAACTCAATTTTCATCGGTCTTGTTTTTTTATTGGTTCTAATTTTTGTCCTAAAAATTTGCTTAGTAAATATTTTTTCAAAAAAAAAAAAATTCTGTGAAAATATTTTATAGGTGTTGTCTTTTTTTTACTAAGCACCTATGAAAATTTTTTATCAAAAAAAAGAAAGAGAGCACCTACGAAATATTCGTTGGAAACTTGTAATGTAAAAATGAAAAGCGTCATTTTCAATTTTAAAAATCATGTAAAAAAGAAGGCACATGTTTTTTCCCTGAAATAAAATTCAAGAATTACAAATATATAATTTTTTTAAGAATCCTCTCCTTTGAAACAAAAATAATGTTAAAATTTTTGTAATAATCTATTTTTCAATTTTCAGGCATAGAATCATGGCCAGGGAAGCAAATTCACAGCCACAATTATCGAGTTCCAGATCAATTTAGAGATCAGGTAAATACAAAAACTAATCAGATCTCATGATCATTATATGAATCTTTATGATCTTGATTGCGTTTTTGTAATGAAGTTTGAATTTACTAGGTGGTGGTGGTGATCGGAAGCTCAGTGAGTGGAGTCGATATAAGCAGAGACATAGCAACTGTTACAAAAGAAGTTCATGTATCTTCAAGATCGACTAAACCAGAAACATACGAAAACGTTCTCGGCTATGACAATTTATGGCTTCACTCTACTGTAAGAATCAAATCATATTTATTTGATCAGAGAAAATCAATCCACAAGATTAATTCTTAGCTACATGCATTGCAGATTGAAATTGTACGAAAGGACGGTTCGGTGGTATTTCGGAATGGAAAGACGGTTTACGCCGATACCATTATGCATTGCACCGGGTGATTGTTCAATTCTGCATAGAACTTACTTAACATTAGAACAAAATAGTATGCATAGTAAATATGTGTATTTGAAACATTTTAATGACTTTTCATATGATTAGGTACAAATATTACTTCCCATTTCTCGACACGAAAGGCGAAGTGATCGTTGAGGATAACCGAGTTGGACCATTATATAAGCATGTTTTCCCACCAGCTCTTTCTCCGGGACTTTCATTCATCGGATTACCATGGCAGGTTAATGATTTTACAAGTGTGGTTAGATACATGAAGTTGAAACTCTTTATGTCAATGGACTTATTGGTCAATGTTTTGGATATTTATAGGTCACTCCTTTTCCAATGTTTGAACTCCAAAGCAAGTGGGTAGCCACGGTTTTGGCCGGTAAGGTTTCACTCCCCTCACAAGAAGAGATGATGGAAGATACTAAGATGTTTTACGCGAAGCTCGAAGCCTCATGTATTCCCAAAAGATACACACATCTTATGATAGAATTAGATTCTCAGGTTCGTACCGTTATTTCTTTCCGTAACATGTATGAAAAAACATTTTCTAAAAAGAAAGCATACATTAATTTGAATGTTTTTTCTGTTCTGTTACAGTTTGTATACGATAATTGGCTTGCTGATCAGTGTGACTATCCTCGTATCGAAAAATGGAGAGAGCAAATGTTTTACATCGTGTACAAGAGAATACACGCCCAATCCAATACATATAAGGACGATTGGGATGATGACCATCTCATCGCAGAAGCATATGAAGATTTTGTCAAATTCACATCTAAGTAACTATCCAAGTTCTTTGATCGAATCTTGAATAAAGAAAGATAATACACAAGCTTAAAAACGCTTTGAGATTTTGTTCGGCAGAGAAGAGGGTATGTGTGTTTAATTACATGCCAAATAATGCATATTGTATTGTAAGGTCTCTGAAATGTTGGAAACTCAAATAATAGTAAGAATAAAGGATTAGATACTAAAATGCTCAAACAGTTTCTTCTTCTCCAATCATTCTCCTTGTTCCTCTTCAATGCTGTTATCGTCGGTGGTTTCTCGGCGGAGGAGAATCCATTTACCCCAAAAACATCTCTAGTTCGTTACTGGAACAAAGAGATCCATGGAGAATCTCCCAGATCGGAGTTTTTAATCTCTAAAGCGTCACCACTCAACGCCGTAGACTCAGCAACTTTCTCAAAACTCGCCTCTACGATCTCGCTCGCGACACGTTTTCCCGATTTCTGCTGCGCCGCTAATCTCTTCTGTTTCCCGGATTTAGGAGCATGTCTCGAGCAACACGACGAGGACGTCAAATTCTCCTTTTACGAGCAGAAGAACTTCACAAACTACGGCAATGGTCGTGCAAGAGGAGCTGATTCGTTCAAAAACTACTCCAAAGAAACCAACAATATGAACAACATACAAGTATTAGTTACCTAAACGGCTAACTCAATTATAACCTTACAAGTTTAGCTAAACAAAACTAGTTATTAACTCTGTTCCACTACACCATCATATCCGAAACCAGACAAGACTATTTCAATTCACAATCACAAAATACTTTTGCATTATGAAGGAGAAATAAAGATATATATGACAATCAATCAACCTAGTTGAAATAAAAAAGATGAAAACATTGAGACTTACAAATAACAAACATCATTCGAAGTCTGAAATCTTCATGATAGGAGCTTCTCTGTCTTTGAAGACTATTCTTGTCTCAACAAGACAACAAGTGACTGCATCAACTCTAGTCTGTAACCTAGCAAGAAAACAACAAATAGAATTAGTCAATTTTATAGTGACCAGACATTACAGCAACGTGTCATTAGAATAAAAGCAAAAACGTTAATTCACCTCACAGCTTTTCTCTCGAGGATGATGAAAGTCTTTTAAGAAAGCATATCGAGGAAGCTTTTATCCAATCTCCCATCATGCAGCATATTAGTGACCAAGCCAATGCTTGAAGCATCTCCAGCAAACCCGCAACTCCTCATTTCATTGATGAGTTCTGCTGACGCGGCTGTGTCACCATCTCTAAGATGAGCCCTGATTAGCGTATTATATGTACAGTCATTTGGGAGAGTCCCATCTTCTTTCATTTTTCTAAACAAGGCATCTGCTTCCTTCTTTAAACCTTTCCTAAAAAATCCTGAGATCATTGTGTTGTACGTTACAACATCAGGCTTCACTCCTTTAAGGCTGAGACTACAAAATAAATCCCACCCATCTTCCACCTTCCCAGCCTTGCACATCCCTTCAATCATAATATTATATGTGAAAATATCAAGTTCCATTTCACTCTTTTGAAGATCGTGGAATATGACCAATGCTTTCTTTAGCTTCCCATTATTACAAAGTCCATCTAACAAACTGGTGTATGTCATGATACTGCGAGGCACACCACCAGAAAACATCTGTTTGAATACTTTTTGGGCATTATCACAATCTCCAGCTTGAAAAAACCCATGGATAAGAGTGTTGTAAGTGACTGTGTTTCCAACCAATCCTCTTCGAGTCATCTCGCGGAAGAGCTCCATAGCATTCTCAACTTTCTTAGACTTACAAAATCCATTTATAAGCGTACTATATGTCACCACATCTGGGTAACAGTCCTTGCTAATCATCAAATCAAACATTTGCTTGGCCTCCTCTAGGCGATTGTGAATGCAAAACCCGTTGATCAATGAGTTGTAAGTGAAAATATCAGGAGCTATAGACCTTTGGACCATTTCCTTGTACAATTTTTCAGCCTCTAAAAGCTTCCCCTCCTTCACAAACGCATCGATCAATGCACTGAATGTAAATACATCTGGGCTGATTTTCCTCTCAATCATATCGTTTAGTAATCCAGCAGATTCTGCCCATCTACCGTAATTACAAAGGCAACTTATGAGGGAGCTGTAGGTAATAACATTTGGTCTAATTCCTTTGTTGTCCATTTCATTGAAGAGTTTGAGTGCATCATCCACATTTCTGTATTTGCAAAGGCCATCAATGATTGTGTTGTAGATAACAACATCAGCCTCTATTTTCCCTTTCTCCATCTTTTTGAGCAGATTTAAAGCCAAATCAGTATCACCTCTCTTACATAGTCCATTCAATACCGCACCATAAGTAAACAGATCTGGTTGACAACCTTTTTGCACCATTCGATCAACTAAAGCCACAACTTCAGAAGCTTTGTTGTGGAGAAAAAGTCCATGGATTAGAGTGTTAAATGTGACAGTATTAGGTTGATATCCCATATCCACCATTTGATCAAGGAAAGCTACAGCATCAGAAATCCTCTTCCCGTGACAGTATCCATTGAGAAGCGACGAAAGCGTGACAATATCGGGCTCATAGCCAAGTTTCAACATCTTCCCAAAAACAGCTAAAGCAAGAGAGAGTTGAGAGCGGCGGCAGAAACAGTTAACAAAAATACTGTAAGTGTAGGCATCATGTGAAATTCCCAAATTTTGCATCTGCTCGCCCAGAGAGATGACAACATCAAACTTCTTCATCTTTGCAATAGCACTCAACAATTTACTGAAATCAACAATGGAAGGAACAGGACGAGAATTGACCATTTCACTGAACAAACCAATTGCATCATCTAACTTAATATCACGAAGCCCATTTCTCAATATATCTCTGTAAGCACCAGAAAAAGTTCGCCTCCAGCAAAGAGAAAACGAGGGAATACCTTTTTCCAGAGGACTCAGATGAACGAATCTCTTCAAAATCACAGACGATCTCCTCATCCTCTCGATTTTGCTTCAACCTTCCTTCTCAATTTCTCTGTATCACTGAGACCCTAAACGAACCACTGAGAGAGACTCAAGACTCAAGAGTGACTGCTCAAAACCGGTTTAGGTATTTTGTTATTTGGGGATTACCGGTTTGCGTTTTCTAATTATTATGAAATTGTTAATTTCGGTTTGTCGGAACCAAACCGGATCAATAATCAGAGCAAAAGGATACAATTTTTTTTTATCTCATCCTGCACACTAAATCAAACTAACATGTTTTTCATCAGAGATATCCAACAAATCCTTTTTGATCTCACGCTATATTAAGATCCATATCGAAATCTAGTAACCGAATAACCGAGAAAAAAACCGATCAATTCTATTTTCCGTAAGAGTTTTGATCCCTGAACTTGGAGACAGCGCTGTGTATCATCTCCTCAGCATGTGGCTTCACAAACATACAAGTAGTGTCCAGTTTCATTACTTGAA
Source organism: Erysimum cheiranthoides (assembly GCA_011420285.2). Taxonomy (NCBI): domain Eukaryota; kingdom Viridiplantae; phylum Streptophyta; class Magnoliopsida; order Brassicales; family Brassicaceae; genus Erysimum; species Erysimum cheiranthoides. The sequence goes on from CM022179.2 coordinate 20,134,470, forward strand.
TTATGAACTTCTGTGAAGGAGGCAACGAATTGTTCAAATGTGCAATGAACTGTGCCATGGGAACATCACTGCAAGAAAAACACACCAAAGATTTGGCATCAACGTTTAGATAAAAAGGTTGTGATTCAATTGAGTGTATTAAACAAGAAGGTAATGTACCATGAGATGAAGATTCCTTTGGTTGAGTTAACCATTGAATCTTGAAGCAAAGAACCTGAAACCATAGCACACTTCAATAACATAGCAAATCACCAAAACTGTATATAACATTTGTTATCAAAAAGAGACTCAAGACATTTCGAAATCAAATCAAAAACTCGGTTTACTTGTGCTTTATCGACAAACCGATCGTAGATCAACCTAACAATGGAAACTACTAGGAACGTCCAAACTACTATGCAGTTATAACTATCGAAGCAGAGAATAAACAGAAACCAGACTGCATTCAAGAACAGGACTAAAGCTGCAGCTAACATATATGTTTACCAATTCAGACCGGCACTCGAAAATTCTCAAAATTCAGTCATGTGAATCAATCAACTCGAAGCTCGATTACTTCGTTTGATTGATGTTATTGAAACTAATCTACAGCTCAAATTAACAAACACTTTACACTAATTAACATTGTGCTTAACACTAAATTCGATTCACACTGTTTTCACTCTACAATCAAACCTTAATGCTATAGTTTCTTAATCCACTTCACGAAACAATAAACCCTATGCAAATTAGATTCAGTACGAGTGAAAAATCTTTGCAATTTACATTTAATTCATCCACAGATCCACACTTTTACGACCACAGATTCCACACGAAATTCAGGAAAAAAAAAAAAAAAAAAACCTCTGAATAAGTTAGAGGGTTTTGATATGGTTAAACACTTAGCACTTCACTACTCCGCTTCACAAGATCCACAATGATCTCTAATGACTATATAATCTGGTTTACAGAAATCTCTAATCCAATAAAACAAGTAATTTAACATACAGAACTTCCTTATCTTCAAGCGCAGTGTCAAGTAGCAAGAGAGTTCAATCAAATCGAGTTGTGTCTGTGACAACGATGTATCTTCAAACATCGTTTCGTCCTCGTAATCATCAAGCGTTGAATAGATTAACCTAGAAAAGGAAGTTGCAACATAAGTTTTCACTGTTTTGGTCTGATTTCAGGGTTGAGCAAAGACAGTGAAAGGTTTATTTACCAGAAAATGGTGAGAAAGAGAGTGAGGATTATGTAAGCGAGCTTGAAGAGTCGTTTCTTCTTTTCCCAATCAAGCAAGTTGAAGATCTCTGTGACGTTTATCAAATGCTGTTTTCTCGAGTAACTAACAATAGAAAAGAATGATATACTCATTATCAAAATCAGCTTGACACTGAATAATTAAAGTTGCCCAAAATTGTTAAAAGAATAGACTCACAGATGGAAATTGTAGTAGAGATAAGGAACACAAAGGAGTGCCATGAACCAATGACCAGTTACGAGGTAGAATACTCATAAAATCCTTGAAGACCGAATTCTGGCAACACTTCAAAGTTTATTCTTGATGCAGAGTCGTAAGGGTTGATGTAATCAAACTCGAGATCAGCCAAACTAATAAGCTGCACGAAAAAGAAACTTATGTCGATAAGCATCAATCTCTTTCTTTACAAATTATGCATATTGTGTACTTCAGTTTCAGCATATCACAAGCAAAGCAAAAGAACAGAGACATATTATCAAGATTCTCTTGTAACATATCCGGTTTCTTAAATCTCATTAAAATCTCATTACAAATCATTACTAAAAACACTATAGATCAACTCCATTTTTACCAGACCAGAGCAAATAAATCAAGGAACAATATGAAGTAATCTATAGCTCAAATTAACAAACACTTTACACTAATTAACATTGTGCTTAACCCTAATTTAGATTCACACTATTTTAACTCTATAATCAAACACTAGTGCTATTGTTTCTTAATCCACTTCACAAAACAATAAACCCTATGGAAATTAGATTCAGCACGCGTGAAAAATCTTTTCAATTTACATTAAATTCGACCACAAATCCACACTTCTGAAGACAACTGTATGCTTGATGGTGAAATCATAGACAAGAAAATAGAATGTTGTAACCTCACAAGATATTGCAATGATGATGATGATGATCGTATTAGCTATTGAAGTTGATAATGATGGTTGTATCAAAAGATGATGAAAATTATAGCCAATGAAACCAAGATGGTGGTTATGATGGTATTGAAAACCATGATGATGATGATAATCATGCCCATGCTGATGATGATGATGATACCTTGACGAGCAGGATTGAAGATTATATTGCAAACATTTACAATGGGTGGAGAGAAGAGAGATGAACAGAGAAACTGTTTGTCTGATCTTTTCAAAACTCTGTTTTTCTCTCTGTACATATGAAGAAATGGTTATGGAGTGTACATAAATTTGGAATGTTGTTGGGTTTCCTCAGCGCCATTTACAACTGATGGATCAACCAGTTGAAATATATCACTCTGTAACTTTTAATCAATACTAGAAAAGCAACATAAATACTTGATTCACCTCCCAAATGCTTTGAAAGGAAGAGTGTTTCTCTATCAACCCGCTTCTCTTGACGATGGTGAAACTGTTCACGAAAGCATATCGAGGAAGCTTTTGTCCAATCTCCCATCATGCAACATATTAGTGACCAAGCCAATGGTTGAAGCATCTCCAGCAAACCCGCAACTCCTCATTTCATTGATGAGTATAGCCGATGCAGCTCTGTCACAATCTCTAAGGTGTGCTCTGATAAGCGTATTATAGGTACCGCTACTTGGTAGAGGCCCGTTTTCTTTCATTTTATTGAACAAGGCATCTGCTTCCTCCTTTAAACCTTTCCTACAAAATCCTGAGATCATTGTGTTGTACGTTACAACATTAGGCTTCACTCCTTTAAGGCTGAGACTAGAAAATAAACCCCACCCATCTTCCACCTTCCCAGCCTTGCACATCCCTTCAATCATAATACTATATGTGACAATATTAAGTTCCATTTCACTCTTTTGCAGATCCCCAAATATGACCAATGCTTTCTCTAGCTTCCCATTATTACAAAGTCCATCTAACAAAATGTTGTATGTCATGATACTGCGAGGCACACCACCAGAAACCATCTGTTTGAATACTTTATGGGCATTATCACAATCTCCAGCTTGAAAAAACCCTTGAATAAGAGTGGTGTAAGTGACTGTGTTGCCAACCAATCCTCTTTGAGACATCTCACAGAAGAGTTCCATAGCATCCTCAACTCTCTTAGACTTACAAAATCCATTTATAAGAGTACTATATGTCACTACATCTGGGTAACAATCCTTGCTAATCATCAAATCAAACATCTGCTTAGCCTCGTCTATGCGATCATGCATACAAAACCCGTTGATCAATGAACTGTAAATGATAGTATCAGGATCTATGCACCTTTGGATCATCTCCTCGTACAAATTTTCAGCCTCCAAAAGCTTCCCTTCTTTCAAAAACGCATCGATCAATGCGTTGAAAGTGACTACATCGGGGTTTATTTTCTTCTCGATCATGTCACTAAGTAATTGCGCGGCATCACACCATCTTCCATAATTACAAAAGCAACTTATAAGGGAGTTATAGGTAAAAACATCTGGTTTAATTCCTTTGTTCTCCATTTCATTGAATAAGTCAACAGCGTCATCCACTTGTCTATATTTGCAAAGACCATCAATGATTGTGCTGTAGATTATAACATTAGCCTCTATTTTCCCTTTCTCCATCTTCTTGAGCAGATTTAAAGCCAAATCAATATCACCTCTCTTACATAGTCCATTTACAACCGCACTATAGGTAACCAGATTTGGTTGGCATCCTTTCGCAACCATCCGTTCAACTAAAGCCACCGCTTCGGAAGCTCTGTTGTGGAGAAAAAGTCCATGGATTAGAGTTGTAAATGTCACTGTATCAGGCTGATATCCCATTTCAACCATTTGATCAACCAGAGATACAGCATCAGAAATCCTCTTTCCGTGACAGTATCCATTGAGAAGCGACGAAAGCGTGACAATATCGGGCTCATAGCCAAGTTTCAACATCTTGCCAATAACAGCTAAAGCAAGAGAGAGTTGAGAGCGGCGGCAGAAACAGTTAACAAAAATACTGTAAGTGTAGAGATCATGTGAAATTCCCAAGTTTTGCATCTGCTCGCCTAAAGAGATGACAACATCAAACTTCTTCATCTTAGCAATAGCACTCAACAATTTACAGAAATCAACAATGGAAGGAACGGGACGGGACTTGACCATCTCACTGAACAGATCAATTGCATCATTTAACTTTATGTCACGAAGCCGAGTTTTGCTCAATCTCTCTCGTAGATCACCACTGACGCTAGATGAAGCTCGTACCCAGCAAAAACAGAAACTGCAATGGCCAAAGGAAGGAAAAAGAGTTCCAGGTTTACCTTTCTCAAGAAGATTCCGATGAAAAAATCTATTCGCCGTCGATGAAAATACATTCCAAATCGATCTCGTCATCGTCTCGATTTGGCTTCAGCTGATTTGAGTTCTTTCTCAATCTCAGTCTCTCACTCTGCAAATCGCAAATCCCTACACAGAGAGATATGCAAACCGGTGGGGTTCTGGTTTAGAACTCATTACCAAACCGGTTTACTATTTTACTAAGCGTATCTCATTAACTCAGCGTATAACAATTTCTCAGGAATTTTTTTTTTTTTTTCAATTTGTGAGGCTCATGAGTTTTTGGCCCACATATTTATCATAGGGCCGTAGTATATTCACCAAAGCTAAAGAATCTCGTAAAACTTAATGGCACCTTCCTTATCACCAATCAGATCACACCACGTGGCAGTTATCGGCGCTGGAGCCGCCGGGCTAGTCGCAGCGCGAGAGCTCCGACGAGAAGGTCACTCGGTGGTTGTTTTCGAGAGGCAAAAACAAGTCGGAGGAACCTGGATATACACCGATCATATCGAATCCGATCCATTAAGCGTTAACCCGACCCGATCCATTGTTCATTCAAGCGTCTATGGCTCTCTCCGAACTAATCTTCCACGAGAATGTATGGGATACAGAGATTTTCCGTTCGTGATCCGATCTGGTGTCTCTGAATCTAGAGATACGAGGAGGTTTCCGAGTCATAATGAAGTTTTGGCGTATTTGCAAGATTTCGCTAAGGAATTTGCGATTGAGGAGATGATTCGGTTTGAGACGGCGGTTTTGAAGGTTGCTCCGGCGACGGAAGAAGGAAGCGGGAAATGGAGAATTGAATCTATGAAGAATGAGAAGGAACTTCGTCGTGATGAGATTTATGATGCTGTTGTTGTTTGTAATGGACATTACATTGAACCTCGTCTCGCTGAAATTCCTGGTAAATCTCCAATGATACATCTAAATTAATCGAAGTTTCCATAGGAACAGTGAGAAGTGTAATTGTGATTTTGTACTTGGATACTTTTAGGGATAAGTTCTTGGCCAGGGAAGGAGATGCATAGTCATAATTATCGTATTCCCGAACAGTTCAAAGATCAGGTACTCATTTTTAGAGATGATAATGTTAGATTCTTTGGTGTGATGTTATGTGGAAAGATCATGTTATGCATAATTGATGTGAAGTTTGTGTTGCATTGGTTTAGGTTGTTGTGCTTATTGGGAACTCTGCTAGTGCTGATGATATTAGTAGAGACATTGCTAGAGTTGCCAAAGAGGTTCATGTGGCTTGTAGGTCAAATGCGGGTGATACGTTTATCAAGCGGTCTGGTTACAGTAATCTATGGATGCATTCAATGGTAGGTTAGCTAGCTCCTAATTAGTACTTACCATAATTCATTGGTAGGAGAACCAATTTGATGTTTTTTTTGAATCTCACGCAGATTGAGTGTGTCCATGAGGATGGTTCAGTGCTTTTTCAGAACGGGAAAACGATTCCAGTTGATGTTATTATGCATTGCACTGGGTATTCATTCTTTCTTTTCTTTTCTTTTCGGTTTGAGTTTTCGGGTTTTCTGTTTCAGGTTGTGGCTTTTTAACAAAGCTCTGTACTTTTCATAGGTATAAGTATCACTTCCCGTTTCTTGAAACCAATGGAAATGTTACTGTAGATGATAACCGTGTCGGGCCATTGTACAAAGACGTCTTCCCTCCAGCCTTTGCACCGTGGCTCTCCTTCATCGGGATACCATGGAAGGTACACAGCTCTAAATTGCAAGCAATATCATATTTTCCCCTAACATTTAAATCTGTTGAATAATCTGTAACAAATCGGATTTCAGGTTGTACCTTTTCCTATGTTTGAGCTGCAAAGCAAGTGGATCGCAGGTGTTTTGTCGGGTCGGATCCCGCTTCCTTCTAAGGAAGATATGATCATGGAAATCAAAACCTTATACTCCACACTTGAAGCCCAAGGGATTGCAAAGCGATATACTCACCAGATGGGTGTTACGCAAGTATGAATTCTCTTTAACTTATGTTTCCGCTCATAAACCAAATCTAAACCAAAACCAAACAGAGAACCACATTAATAACATTTTTGTTGTTTCGCAGTTTGAGTACAATAATTGGTTGGCTTCACAATGCGGATGCTCAGAAACAGAGGAATGGAGGAAAGAGATGTATTTGACGACTGGTGTGATGAAAAGAGCCTATCCAGAGACGTACAGAGACGAATGGGAAGATCATCACTTAGTTTCTCAAGCATATCAAGATTTTTCTTTGTATGCATAAACAAAAATAATCTGATAAAGTAAATTTAATGATGTCAATGCCAATACTGCCATTTATTGGGAAAGACTTCATTCTTATCACAATCGACAAGCACACAAGATTTTGATTATGATTTTCAGAGAGAAGAAAAAATAGGCACACCGGGCAATGTAGTTCCGGAATCGACAATGTATGTATTCCCGGTGACATATTGCGAAGAATCGTGAATGAGATAGCGCACGAGAGATGTAAGCCCCGGATCCACAGCCTGTTGCATCTTCAAAGGTACTGTCTTTTCAGTAACCTTCTTGAGCCACTCTTTCTGCATAAGACCTTGTGTGATCTCTGACCTGAAAAGCCCCGGTGCGATCGAGTTCACTCTTATCTTATATACACCTAACTCAATAGCCATCATCCTCGTCATGGTGTCAACACCACCTTTGGAACAAGCATAGGCAAGTGCACCGGGCAATAAACCGCGGTGAAGTCCGGAGATTGACGAGATGTTTATCACCGAGCCACTTTGTTTAGCGTCAATCATCAAAATACAAACGTATTTAGATACTAACCAAGATCCGGTTAAGTTAGTTTTAAAGACTTTATCCCATTCGTCTTCCGACAAATCCAAACTCGACTTAACATTTCCTCTAATTCCAGCATTGTTGATCAACACATCGATGTTCCCAAAGATTTCCCAAGCTTCTTTAACCGCTTTTCGAATAGTGGCTGCGTCTGATGAAACGTCTAGCTCAAGAGCTGCGGCTTGGATTCCGGTTGAACCAAAGCTGTTGATTTCAGAACAGAGAGAGTTGAGACGATCGACACGACGAGCTGCAGCGATAATCTTACAACCAGCTTTGCCAAGATCAAGACAGATCTCTCTTCCTATACCAGAGGAAGCTCCTGTCACAAGAACCACTTTATCTTTAAGTTCACACCATGGCTCCAACTGCTTCATCACCTGCTTCTATTCACAAAAATCAAGAAATTTGGGATTACAAAGACACAAATCACACAATTAAGATAAAATCACTCTAATTTGGGATTACAAAGACACAAATCACAATAAAGATAAAATCACTGTAATTTGGGGAGATCGCATCATCAAGAAAGTGAAGGGTAAAATGGGAAATGAGAGAAAAAGGAATCTCACAGTTTGATGATTGTTCATATTGATTGATGTTTCACTCTGTGTGTGTGTCGGTTGAGATTTGAGAAGGAGAAGTAATAAAAGCCTTTCTCTATAAAACCAAAACGACAAATTCAACGTGGCAATCTCAATGATTCGTGTAAGTTTGTAACACACCAAACTAAGTAAAAGTTTCCGATGTATTCGAAGTTAAAAGATTTTGCTTTTTAAGTGATCACATTTTAAAGAATCTCCAAATGGCTCCTACATTATCACCAACCAGATCACACCACGTGGCAGTTATCGGCGCTGGACCCGCCGGTTTAGTAACGGCACGAGAGCTTCGACGGGAAGGTCACTCGGTGGTCGTTTTCGAGACACAAAAACAAGTTGGAGGAACTTGGATTTACACTGATCATGTTGACTCCGATCCATTAAGTGTTGACCCGACCCGTTCCATTGTTCATTCAAGCGTTTATAGCTCTCTCCGGATTAACGGTACCCGAGAGTGTACTGGATACAGAGACTTCCCGTTCGTGTTTCGTTCCGGTGTCTCTAGAGATCCGAGGAGGTTTCCGGATCATGGTGAAGTTTTGGCGTATTTGCAAGATTTTGCTAAGAAGTTTGGGGTTGAGGAGATGATTCGGTTTGAGACGACGGTTGTGAAGGTTTCTCCGGCGGCGGAAGAACTAATCGGAAAATGGAGGGTTGAATCAATGGAGAATGAGAAGAGAGCTCGTCGTGATGAGATTTACGATGCTGTTGTTGTTTGTAATGGACATTACGTTGAACCTCGTCTCGCTGAAATTCCTGGTAAATATGTAATATATTATATTAAAATCATTTTTTGGTAATATTACCAAGAAGTTGTTTAATACTTAAAAATGATGGAAAAGACAACATTTTCGTTTTGTTTTACTAATAATTTCAAATGTTAAAAATTTTAATGTTTTTGAAAGATTTTTTAAGAAAATGTTTTGAAAAATCTACTTCGAAAAATAGACGAAAAAGTGGAACGGAATATAGAAAAATGTTAATTAATTTTAAAAACAAATGTATTTTGTGTGAATGTGATTCTCGTCTTGCAAATTTCAACATCTTGATCTTCGATAGCTTACTGTGTTACGTATTTTCTACAATCCTAGAATCCTTGTTTAACCTCTAAAAAAAAGATCAAATTTGGTATTTGTCCAAAAAAAAAAAAAAAGAGAGATCAAATTTGGTATAGGAATTTCATGAAGCTTAAGACTCAATGAGAAGTGTGACTGTGATTTTTGTCTTTGAAACTTTTAGGTATAAGTTCTTGGCCAGGGAAAGAGATGCATAGCCATAATTACCGTATTCCTGAACCGTTCAAAGATCAGGTACTTATTTTCATTGATCATAATGTTTAATTTGAACATTCATGTTATGCATAATTGATGTGAAAATTGTGCTGGCATTTATAAGGTTGTTGTGCTTATTGGGAACTCTTCAAGTGCTGATGATATCAGTAGGGACATTGCTAGAGATGCCAAAGAGGTTCATGTGGCTTGTAGGTCAAATACAGCTGATACGTATATCAAGCAAACCGGTTACACTAATCTATGGATGCATTCAATGGTTTAGCTCCTAAGTATTACTTACCGTAATTTGATGATCTGTAGGAGAAACAATTTGATGTTTTCTTGAATCTCACGCAGATCGAGCGTGTCCATGAGGATGGTTCGGTGGTTTTTCAGAACGGGAAGACGATTTCGGCTGATATTATTATGCATTGCACTGGGTATGCATTCTTTCCTTAATTTTCCGGTTTGAGTTTTCCCGGTTTCTTATTCAAGGTGTGGTTATCTTACAAAGCTCTTTTCTTTTCATAGGTACAAATATCACTTCCCGTTTCTTGAAACCAATGGAAGTGTTACGGTAGATGATAACCGTGTCGGGCCATTGTACAAAGACGTATTCCCTCCAGCATTTGCTCCGTGGCTTTCCTTTGTCGGGATACCATGGAAGGTACACGCGCGGCTATAAATTGCTCTGAAGCAATTTCATATTTTCTTTGAACATTTAACTCTTGTTTAATAATTTGTACCAATTTTAAGTTCAGGTTTTACCATTTCCTATGTTTGAGCTGCAAAGCAAGTGGATCGCGGGTGTTTTGTCAGGTCGGATACCGGTTCCTTCTAAGAAAGATATGATAATGGAAATCAAAACCTTATACGCAACACTTGAAGCCCAAGGGATTGCGAAACGATATACTCATCGTATGGGCATTACTCAAGTATGAATTCTCTTTTATATGTTTCCACTAAGAAACCAAATCTAAACCACATAAACAACATTTTTGTTGTTTGGCAGTTTGAGTACAATAATTGGTTGGCTTCACAATGTGGATGCTCAGAAACAGAGGAATGGAGGAAAGAGATGTTTATAGCGACTGGTGTGAGGAAGAGAGACCATCCAGAGACTTACAGAGACGAATGGGAAGATCATCACTTAGTCTCTCAAGCTTATCAGGATTTCTCTTTGTACGCGTAAACAAAACATCTTATGAAATTAAATTTACGGAAGATGTTAATGGATCTCGTCCACTATCTGGAAATGGTTCTCATGTATTTCAACAATAAAATCTCATTACTCTGACCAAATCCTTCCTCTAGTATGCACCAAACAACATCAATACAACTAAACAAAAAACAAACAGATCTATTCCACGGAACTTGTTTATCTCGATTTATAATTATATAAAACGTAAAGAGTTGAGGCTGAAGATAAGATACCATATCGATGTGCTGGCCTGACCGTCACCGGCGGCAGATCTTGGGTCAAGTGGACCCAAACCATAGAAACCCTAATAAAATAGAGTACGTGTTACTTGAGAAAACTCCTATAATTGGTAGCATGCGTTCATATTGGCGTTACATATTACTCATTACGTATGGAGTTGGCAATAAAAACGCATATCAATGAGGAAGACACCTGACAGCCACTCCGAGCTTTGTTTCAAAGAAAGCTTTACTTTTATTATATAGAAGATTCATATGTAAAACGCACCAAACTAAATAAAAGTTCTGTTTTAAATTACAAAGAAACAAGTTAAGTAAAAGCCTTTCTCTATAAAACCAAAACGACAAAATTAATCAACGTGATTCGTGTAAGTTTGTAACACACCAAAACTAAATTAAAGTTTCCCTGCAATGTATTAATCGAAGTTAAAAGATTTTGCTTTTTAAGTGATAACACTAGAAGAATCTCCAAATGGCTCCTACATTATCAACAACCAGATCACACCACGTGGCAGTTATCGGCGCTGGACCTGCCGGTCTAGTGGCAGCACGAGAGCTTCGACGGGAAGGTCACTCGGTAGTCGTTTTTGAGAGACAAAACCAAGTTGGAGGAATTTGGATTTACACTGATCAAACCGAATCTGATCCATTAAGTGTTGACCCGACCCGTTCTATTGTTCATTCAAGCGTCTATAGCTCTCTCCGGATCAACGGTACCCGAGAGTGTACGGGATACAGAGACTTTCCGTTCGTGTTTCGTTCCGGTGTCTCTAAAGATCCGAGGAGGTTTCCGGATCATGGTGAAGTTTTGGCGTATTTACAAGATTTTGCCAAGAAGTTTAGGATTGAGGAGTGATTAGGTTTGAGACGACGGTTGTGAAGGTTGCTCCGGCGGCGGAAGAAGGAAGCGGAAAATGGAGGGTTGAATCAATGGAGAATGAGAAGAGAGTCCGTCGTGATGAGATTTATGATGCTGTTGTTGTTTGTAACGGACATTATGTTGAACCTCGCCTTGCTGAAATTCCCGGTAACTTTTAAGTATTAAATTATATAACTTAAAATATTTTATGTTTTATGTTATTCAATACAGATTTTGGTTAGGTTGAAATTCGGACTTTTTTATCTTTAAAATTTTTGCTTCTACGAATAATTATTTTCAAAGTATAACAAATTTTGAAGTAACTGTAGTTATGTAAAATAATTTCTCAAATTGTTAGTGAAGGTCCTTTAGTATGTAACTTAAAAGTGAAGGTCCTTTAGTATCTAACTTAAATTTTTGCAAATACCCTATATTTAAGTTAACCTAGAATCCTTGTTTTATCTCGAAAATGAGATTAAAAATTTGGTATGACTGTGATCATGTTGTCTTTGAAACTTTTAGGTATAAGTTCTTGGCCAGGGAAGGAGATGCATAGCCATAATTACCGTATTCCTGAACCGTTCAAAGATCAGGTACTTATTTTCATTGATCATAATGATTAATTCCTTAGCGATCTTATGTGAAAAATCATTTTATGCATAATTGATCTGATGTTTGTGCTGGCATTGATTAGGTTGTTGTGCTTATTGGGAATTCTTCAAGTGCTGTTGATATAAGTAGGGACATTGCTAGACTTGCCAAAGAGGTTCATGTGGCTTGTAGGTCAAACGCAGCTGATACGTTTATCAAACAGACCGGTCACACTAATCTATGGAAGCATTCAATGGTGGGTTTGCTCCTAAGTATTTACTTAAACGTAATTTGATTATTAGGAGGAGAAACAATTTTATGTTTTCTTGCATCTCACGCAGATCGAGCGTGTCCATGAGGATGGCTCCGTGGTTTTTCAGAACGGGAAGACAATTTCGGCTGATGTTATTATGCATTGCACTGGGTATGCATAAGCATTCTTTCTTTTCTTTTCGTTTTCCGGTTTTCTTGTTATTTAACAAAAGTTGTTACTTTCATAGGTTTAAGTATCACTTCCCGTTTCTTGAAACCAATGGAAATGTTACGGTAGATGATAACCGTGTCGGGCCATTGTACAAACACATCTTCCCTCCAGCCTTTGCACCATGGCTCTCCTTCGTCGGATTACCAGTGAAGGTACACTGCTCTAAATTGCTCTGAAGCAAATATCATATTTTCCCTTAACTATATTACTCTGTTTAATAATCCGTAACACATTTAATTTCAGCTTTTCTCATTTCCTCTGTTTGAGCTGCAAAGCAAGTGGATCGCGGGTGTTTTGTCAGGTCGGATCCCGCTGCCTTCTACGGAAGATATGATCATGGAAATCAAAACCTTCTACGCAACACTTGAAGCTCAAGGGATTCCTAAACGATACACTCACAGTATGGGCTTTTCTCAGGTAAGAAAATCTCTTAAACTTATGTTTCCGAACTAAACAGATCGTACTCGAAAACGAAAATGTGCTTGAATATAGATAAAACGGTAATAATTGTTCCAAACCGTAACACTCCTATTTATATTATTGTATGTCTTAGTTTGGTAACTATTTTTCTAAAACCGAAAAATCTAAAAAACTGGATAACCTGTATTGAAATAAAACTGAAACACAGGTTAAACAACCGAAGTTTCCGCACATTAATGAAATTTTTGTTGTTGTTTCGCAGTTTGAGTACAATAATTGGTTGGCTTCACAATGCGGATACTTAGAAACAGAGGAATGGAGGAAAGAGATGTTTTTGGCGACTGTTGCGAGGACAGAAGCCCATCCAGACACGTACAGAGACGAATGGGAAGATCATCACTTAGTTTCTCAAGCTTATCAGGATTTCTCTTTGTATGAATAAACAAAAATAATCTCAAGTTTTAGGACAATGACGTCTAGAAGAATGGTCTAGAGTCTAAGTGAGTGTAGTGTAACAAGTGGAGAAAACCACTGTGTATGTGGAGATGTTGTAAAAGTATCTAAGTGATCCAATAACAATGTAGTATTCAAGTGATAGAGAGATCCAAAACGATAGTTTAACGTGGCATTCTAAAGTCTGTATAATTTATTCGTGTAACGCACTCAACTAATATTTTCCGATGTATTCGAAGTTAAATGAGTTTTTTTCTTTTTTCTTCGGCAACCAACGTAAATAATTCAGTGAAATCGCTTAATGGCGAATGCATCTGGTTTCTACAATCATCCTTCAATCCCTAACCTACGAAAAGTAGAAGCAATGTTCCAATTAGAGTTTTTGCGTTTCCAATCGATTCTCTAAAAAGGTTTTGTGCTTCAGCTTCAGCTCCATCAATGGCGTTGATTAACATGCTTCGCCATCTTCTTCTCAATATCAACGACCCAGGTGAATAAAAAAAAAAATCACATTTTTAGGTATTAAATTCTTTGATAATTACATTTGTTAAGTATTAGAATTTCATAGGAACAGTGAATTCGATAATGCCACGTGATGCCATATAGATTCTCAAGTCGTCTTGGGTCAGCCAGGGAGGAGACTCTGTGAAGTGTGAACAGCAAACGACAAGTTTGAATGTGAGAATTATTACAAAAAAACAGAAAAAGTAAGTCCACTCTTGACTTTGGGCTCCACTCGATATTTCTTGTGGACTAAAAAGAAGCTCTACAATAATTCTGTGTTCTCTCCATTTACAATTATTTTCCATCCTCTCTGGTAAATTTCAAATTTCAGATCTCAACTTCTTTGTAAATGGGGAATTGCGTCTCCCTCTCAGTACCTTTGGATCAATCGGTGAATAAATTTTCTCAATGGCTAGAGGAGAAAGGAGGTTACATTCACAATCTTGAGAAGAATCTTGTGGCTCTGGAGACAACCATGGAAGATCTCAAGGCTAAGCGGGAGGATTTATCAAGAAGGGTCACAAGAGAGGAGGATAGAGGTCTACAAAGGCTTGCCGAATTCCAGGTATGGCTTGATAGAGTTGAGAATATCGAAAAGGAAGTCACTGTTATTCTTAGTGCTAGGAATGTTGAACTTCAAAGGTTGTGCCTTTGTGGGTTTTGCTCTAAGAGTTTCATGTCGAGCTATCGATATGGAAAAAGAGTTTTCTTGACGCTGAGGAAGGTTGAGAAACTCAAGAGTGATGTTTTCGAAGTGATTGCTAAGAAAGCACTAACCCCTGAGGTGGAGGAAAGACAACTTCAACCGACAATTGTTGGTCAAAAAACAATGCTCGATAAGGCATGGAAACATCTAATGGAAGATGGAGTTGGTATTATGGGTATGTACGGTATGGGCGGAGTAGGGAAGACAACGCTTCTCACACAGCTCAACAATAAGTTCAGTAAAGATAGGTGTGGATTTGACTTTGTGATTTGGGTTGTGGTGTCTAGAGAGTTGCACATAGAAAAGATTCAAGATGAAATCGCTCAGAAAGTTTGTCTTAGTGGAGAGGAGTGGAACCAAAAAGATAAACCTCAGAAGGGTGTTCATTTATACAATTTCTTACGGAAAAAGAGATTTGTGTTGTTTTTAGATGACATATGGGAGAAGGTAGATTTAGCTGAAATCGGAGTCCCGTTTCCAACAACTCAAAATCGATGTAAAGTGGCATTTACGACACGTTCTCAGCATGTATGTGCGTACATGGGGGCGGCTGAAGACTCAATCGAAGTCGAATGCTTGGCGAACGATGATGCATTTGATTTGTTCCAAAAGAAGGTAGGAAAAAAAACACTAGGAAGCGATCCAGAGCTCACTGACCTTGCAAAGATAGTTGCTAAAAAATGTTGTGGCCTACCATTGGCGCTCAACGTCATAGGTGAGACCATGTCATGCAAGAAGACGGTACAAGAATGGCGTCATGCCATAGATGTTTTGACTTCATATGCTATAGAGTTTTCTGGCATGGAGGATAAAATCCTTCCGCTTTTGAAGTACAGCTACGATAGTCTTAAGGGGGAGCAGATCAGATCGTGTTTGCTATATTGCGCTTTATTTCCGGAAGATGATAAAATTCCTAAGGAAAAATTGGTAGAGTACTGGATTTGCGAAGGGATTATAGATGGAAGTGAAGACATTGAAAAGTCTGAGAACACTGGTTATGATATAATTGGTAGTCTTGTTGGTGCATCATTGTTGATGGAGGGGTTTGATGATTATGGAAAAGCTTGTGTGAGTATGCATGATGTTGTTCGTGAAATGGCCTTATGGATTGCATCTGACTTGGGAAAACAAAAAGAGGCTTTCATTGTTTGTGCACGTGTTAGGCTTCGTAAGATCCCAAAGGTTAAGAATTGGAACGTTGTGAGAAGAATGTCATTGATGTATAACAAGATTCAACATCTTGTTGGCACTCCTGAATGTCTCGAACTCACAACTTTGCTCCTGCAAGCTACGCAATTGAAAGAGATCCCGACTGTATTCTTCAAGTACATGCCAAAGCTAGCTGTTTTGGATCTATCGGATAATCGACATCTCTTGGGATTACCGGACGGAATATCAAATCTAGTATCCTTGCAATATCTCAACTTGTCACATACAGGTATAGAAGAATTGCCTAAGGGTCTACAAGAGTTGGAGAAACTAATTCATTTGGATTTGGAGAGTACATATGACCTTAAAAATATTGCTGGGATATCAAGTCTGCTTAATTTGAAAGTATTGAAATTAGCTGGTTCTTGTTTTATAGGCGATCTCAATACAGTAAAAGAATTGGAAGCCTTGGAACATTTAGAAATTTTAACCATAAGAATCGGTCCTTCAAGTCCGAAGCAATTTTTGAGCTCTCATAGGTTGATTAGTCGTACAAGATCTCTAGAGATCTGGGATACCACTTCGGAATCATCTGAAATATCACATGTGGACAAGCTTCGTGATTTTACCATTACTAACTGCAGTATCCCTGAGATAAAGATGGGAAAGAAATGCAGTTTCTTGAGCCTTGTCAAAGTGAGTATAGAATATTGTAAATGCCTGAGGGAATTGACGTTTCTGATGTTTGCTCCAAATCTTGGATCTCTTGATGTTGTCTGTTTAAATGAACTAGAAGATATAATAAACAAAGAGAAAGCTTGTGAAGTTGAAAATTCAGGGATTGTTCCTTTTCAAAAGCTGAATGATCTTTGTTTAGAAGGTCTACCGGAGCTGAAGAATATCTATTGGAGTCCTTTACCCTTTCCATGTCTAGAGGCAGTCTTTGTAACGAGATGTCCAAATCTGAAAAAGCTTCCTCTCAATTCTAAAAGTGGCACGCATGATGAAAATGGACTCGTCATAAGTTACGTTGAGAAGGAATGGATTGAAAATGTGGAATGGGAGGACGAAGCTACCAAAAACCGCTTCTCATCTTCATGCGAACAGGTCTAACATTTCTCCTCTCCTCTTATTTGATTTTCAAGAATTCTAACGGTTTCCATCTTTAATGCCTCTTGTCTTTATGTGTGTGTGTTAACTTTGATTGTAGATTTCAGAATACACAATGAATATACAATGCGAATTTCGAAGTTGATGATCCCATTTGGGTTTGTTCCAAAGGAAAACTTTCTATCTCTCTTTGTCTGTTTCATTCTGTGAAATCACGTTCACTCTCTCTGTATTGCTTTCTGTGAGTCTTTTCTTTTATTTACATATCAACAATTCTACAATGGTTACGTTTGAGGTTGACTGGAATGTTTTCTTTTGTCATCAGCAAGTTTCCTTTTTAAAAAACTTCCCCAATGTGCATCTATATGTTAGATTTGCTTCTCAGGTAGCAAGTTCGAAGGTGATGAGATGTCCATTTGGGTTTAATCCAAAAGAGATCTCTACTATAGTAATGTTTGTAATTTGATTGCAATGTTTCTTCAAAGCTTACACAAATGACAAACCCGTCAAACAATATCGCCAAAGAGTCTTTTGGTTTTTAAATAGTAGGTTCAGACACCCTAAATTATTTTTCTTCTGATGCCCACCACTGATCTTGTACTAACCTAACAATGAAATACACAAAGCACAGTATAAGTCATCTTCAGGAAGCTTACACACAATAGCAACCAAATATACACATGTAACATGAGGACTGACTTGACAAGTAATCACTAGAAAGCAAATAACTACTTGATTCACCTCACATGTTCTTTGAAGAGAAGATTGTTGCCCTACCACTCCTCTTCTCTCGAGGATAAACTGTTTTTACGAAAGCATATCGAGGAAGCTTTTGTCCAATCTCCCATCATGCAACATATTAGTGACCAAGCCAAAGGTTGAAGCATCTCCAGCAAACCCACAACTCCTCATTTCTTTGATGAGTTCTGCTGATGCGGCTGTGTCACCATCTCTAAGCCGTGCTCTGATAAGCGTATTATATGTACATTCATCTGGGATAGTCCCATCTTCTTTCATTTTTCTAAACAAGGCATCTGCTTCCTGCTTTAAACCTTTCCCACAAAATCCTGAGATCATTATATTGTATGCTTTAACATCAAGCTTAACTCCTTTGAGGCTGAGACTACAAAACAAATCCCACCCATCTTCCACCTTCCCAGCCTTGCACATCCCTTCAATCATAATACTATATGTGACAATATCAAGTTCCATTCCACTCTTTTGCAAATCCCCAAATATGACCAATGCTTTCTCGAGCTCTCCATTATTACAAAGACCATCTAACAAAGTGGTGTATGTCATAATATCTGGAGGCACACCACGAGAAACCATCTGTTCGAATACTTTTTGGGCAGTATCACAATTTCCAACTTCAAAAATCCCATGGATAAGAGTGTTGTAAGTGACTGTGTCTCCAACCAATCCTCTTTGAGACATCTCCCCGAAGAGCTCCATAGCATTCTCAACTTTCTTAGACTTACAAAATCCATTTATAAGCGTATTATAAGTCACTAAATCTGGATAACAATCCTTGCTAATCATCAAATCAAATATTTGCTTGGCCTCCTCGAGGCGATCATGGATGCAGAACCCGTTGATCAATGAGTTGTAAGTGAAAGTATCAGGAGCTATAGACCTTTGGAACATTTCCTTGTACAATTGTTCAGCCTCTAAAAGCTTCCCCTCTTTTGCAAACGCATCGATCAATGCATTGAATGTAACTACATTTGGACTGATTTTCCTCTCAATCATATCCCTTAGTAATCCAGCAGCATCTTCCCATCTTCCGTAATTACAAAGGCAACTTATAAGGCAGCTGTAGGTAACAACATTTGGCCTAATTCCTTTGTTATCCATTTCATTGAACAGTTTGAGTGCATCATCCACATCTCTGTATTTGCAAAGACCATCAATGACTGTGTTGTAGATAACAACATTGGCCTCTATTTTCCCTCCTTCCATCTTCTTGAGCAGATGTAAAGCCAAATCAATATCACCTCTCTTGCATAGTCCATTTAGAACTGCACCATAAGTAACCAGATTTGGTTGGCATCCTTTCGCAACCATCCGTTCAACTAAAGCCACCGCTTCGGAAGCTCTGTTGTGGAGAAAAAGTCCATGGATTAGAGTTGTAAATGTCACAGTATTAGGTTGATATCCCATTCCCACCATTTGATCAATCAAAGCTACTGCATCAGAAATCCTCTTCCCGTGACAGTATCCATTGAGAAGCGACGAAAGCGTGACAATACTGGGCTCATAGCCAAGTTTCAACATCTTCCCAAGAAGAGCTAAAGCAAGAGAGAGTTGAGAGCGGCGGCAAAAACAGTTGATCAAAATACTGTAGGTGTAGGAATCATGTGAAATTCCCAGATTTTGCATCTGCTCGCCCAGAGAGATGACAACATCAAACTTCTTCATCTTTGCAATTGCAGTCAACAATCTACTGAAATCGATAATGGAAGGAACGGGACGAGAATTGACCATTTCACTGAACAAACCAATTGCATCATCTAACTTAATATCCTGCAACTCATTTCTACTCAATTTCTCTCTGTAATCATCAGAGCCACCAGAAAAAGCTCGTCCCCAGCAACACATTCCGCAAAGATTAAAGGAAGAAGGAGAAATTCGAGGATTACCTTTCCCATGGAGATTCCGATGAACAAATCTCCTCGTCGTCGATGAAAATACACTCGAAATCGATCTCCTCATCGTCCCCAGCTGATTTGAGTTCTTTCTCAATCTCAGTCTCACTCTCTGCGAATCGCAAATCCCTACACGGAGAGATGAGCAAACCGATGGGCTTCTGGTTTACAACTCATTATCAAACCGGTTTACTAACGCAGCGTTTAAACAATTCTCAGGAATGTTTTGTTAGTTAATGAGTTGTATATTCACCATCACTAACGAATCTCGTGAAAACCCAATAAAGATTGTAAAGGCTTGTTACTGATTTATGGCGGTACGAATATATAAAAAAAATGAAGATTTAGTGATTGTCTTTTGACGAAATTTATTATTTATGGCTGGTTGGTTGAAAAAGAAAAATACTAAAAAAATATAATGGGATGAATTCAGAAACATGTGATAGTATGAGGAACATTTTGTGAAACCGTCTTTGAGAAGGGAAGAAAGAAGAAAGAAGAAACAAAGGAGTTTGCCTTTTTCATCGGTTATGACTTAAGAGGTTGTAACTTGTATGTATAGGAAATATTGGGTAGAATCACCTATAACTTATTTGTGATGATTTTAAAATTCAAATAAAGACCTAAGCATTAAAATGGTTTATACAATAATTTCTATAAATATTTTGACAAAAGTCTATAAAATGATGTTGGGAGATTGATGAAATTGAACAAAATAAATCAAGATCATAATTTATAGTAGTAGAAGTTCAAATCAAATACCGAAAAAAAACAATCATTTTTTTTGGATAAAAATTCTTACAAGAATTAGTGAAATCCCTATAGCTTGATGTAACTTTTGAAAATGTCCAAATTGCTTGATGGCAACATTCTGTTCACCATCTACAAGAAGGTATAATCAATCCCTTAATACTGATTCTTCTTGTTTTTCTTTCCTTGGTTCATTCTAGTTTGAGCTCCAAAACCAAAACTACTCGTAGTTCAAAAATTAGTTGGTCATCCAAATAGGAAAAGTTTTGAAAAATAGACTATGCTCTAAGCCTCTAATATCCGGTTCGAAGAGATTATAGGCCCAAGTCCCATAATTTCTTCATTTCTTGGTTAAAGTAAAACTCTTGGAATGATTGATCATTTCTAATGCATATATTAAATTATAAAAAGATAGCTGAAGTTTCTCTAGCACAAATTATATATACATTTCCAAAAATATATAAAACGAGTAAGCAACAATACTTAACCAAAAAACTTCAAATGACGATTGAATTATTCGCCGTGAAATTGGACGTATTAAGCTTTGTTCAATTTTTTTTCACCATAGAATTATATATTTTTCTTAATATGCAGTAAAGAAATTAATAGAACAACATATTAGTTACCTAAACGGCTAACTCAATTACAACCTTACAAGTTTAGCTAAACAAAATTAGTTATTAACTCTGTTCCACTACACCATCAAATCCGAAACCATATAAGAGTATATCAATTCACAATCACAAAATACTTTTGCATTATGAAGGAGAAATAAAGATATATATAACAATCAATCAACCTAACTGAAATAAAAAAGATGAAAAGATTGAGACTTACATATAACAAACATACAAACATCATTCGAAGTCTGAAATCTTAATGATAGGAGCTTCTCTGTCTTTGAAGACTATGCTTGTCTCAACAAGACAACAAGTGATTGCATCAACGCTAGTCTGTAACCTAGCAAGAAAATAACAAATAGAATCAGTCATATTTTATAAGGATCAGACATTACAACAACGTGTCATTAGAATAAAAGCAAAAACGTTAATTCACCTCACAGCTTTTCTCTCGAGGATGATGAGAGTGTTTTAAGAAAGCATATCGAGGAAGCTTTTATCCAATCTCCCATCATGCAGCATGTTAGTGACCAAGCCAATGGTTGAAGCATCTCCAACAAACCCGCAACTCCTCATTTCTTTGATGAGTACAGCCGATGCAGCTCTGTCACAATCTTTAAGGCGTGCTCTGATAAGCGTATTATAGGTACCGCTACTTGGGAGAGGCCCGTTTTCTTTCATTTTATTGAACAAGGCATCTGCTTCCTCCTTTAAACCTTTCCTACAAAATCCTGAGATCATTGTGTTGTACGTTACAACATTAGGCTTCACTCCTTTAAGGCTGAGACTACAAAATAGATCCCACCCATCTTCCACCTTCCCAGCCTTGCACATCCCTTCAATCATAGTACTATATGTGACAATATCAAGTTCCATTCCACTCTTTTGCAAATCCCCAAATATGACTAATGCTTTCTCGAGCTCTCCATTATTACAAAGACCATCTAACAAAGTGGTGTATGTCATAATATCTGGAGGCACACCACGAGAAACCATCTGTTCGAATACTTTTTGGGCAGTATCACAATTTCCAACTTCAAAAATACCATGGATAAGAGTGTTGTAAGTGACTGTGTCTCCAACCAATCCTCTTTGAGACATCTCCCCGAAGAGCTCCATAGCATTCTCAACTTTCTTAGACTTACAAAATCCATTTATAAGCGTATTATAAGTCACTAAATCTGGATAACAATCCTTGCTAATCATCAAATCAAATATTTGCTTGGCCTCCTCGAGGCGATCATGAATGCAGAACCCGTTGATCAATGAGTTGTAAGTGAAAATATCAGGAGCTATAGACCTTTGGACCATTTCCTTGTACAATTTTTCAGCCTCTAAAAGCTTCCCTTCTTTTGCAAACGCATCGATCAATGCATTGAATGTAACTACATTTGGACTGATTTTCCTCTCAATCATATCCCTTAGTAATCCAGTAGCATCTGCCCATCTTCCGTAATTACAAAGGCAACTTATGACGGAGTTGTATGTGACAACATTTGGTTTGATTCCTTTGTGGTCCATTTCATTGAAGAGTTTGAGTGCATCATCCACATTTCTGTATTTGCAAATGCCATCAATGATTGTGCTGTAGATTATTACACCAGCCTCTATTTTTCTTTCCTCCATCTTCTTGAGCAGATTTAAAGCCAAATCAATATCACCTCTCTTACATAGTCCATTCAATACCGTACCATAAGTAACTAGACTTGGTTGGCATCCTTTTTGCACCATTCGATCAACTAAAGCCACTGCTTCGGAAGCTCTGTTGTGGAGAAAAAGTCCATGGATTAGAGTGTTAAATGTGACAGTATTAGGTTGATATCCCATTTCCACCATTTGATTAAGTAAAGCTACAGCATCAGAAATCCTCTTCCCATGACAATATCCATTGAGAAGTGACGAAAGCGTGACAATATCGGGATCATATCCAAGTTTCATCATCTTCCCAAGAACAGCTAAAGCATGAGAGAGTTGAGAGCGGCGGCAAAAACAGTTTACGAAAATACTGTATGTGTAGGAATCATGTGAAATTCCCAAATTTTGCATCTGCTCGCCTAAAGAGATGACAACATCATACTTCTTCAGCTTTGCAATTGCACTCAACAATTTACTGAACTCGATAATGGAAGAAACCGGACGGGACTTGACCATCTCACTGAACAGATCAATTGCATCATCTAATTTAATATCACGAAGCCGAGTTTTGCTCAATCTCTCTCGTAGATCACCACTGCCGCTTGAAGAAGAAGCTCGTACCCAGCAACAACAGAAACTGCAATGGCTAAAGGAAGGAGAAGCAGTTCCAGATTTACCTTTCTCAAGAAGATTCCGATGAACAAATCTATTCGCCGTCGACGAAAATACACTCCAAATCGATCTCGTCATCGTCCCGAATTGGCTTCAGCTGATTTGAGTTCTTTCTCAATCTCAGTCTCACTCTCTGCAAATCGCAAAGCCTTACACAGAAAGATATGCAAACCGGTGGGGTTCTGGTTTAGAACTCATTACTAAACCGGTTTACTAACGCAGCGTTTAAACAATTTCTCAGGAATGTTTTTTTTTTCAATTTCTGTGGCTCATGAGTTTTTGGCCCACATATTTATCATAGGGCCGTAGTATATTCACCATTGCTAAAGAATCTCGTAAAAGTTAATGGCACCTTCCTTATCACCAATCAGATCACACCACGTGGCAGTTATCGGCGCTGGAGCCGCCGGACTAGTCGCAGCGCGAGAGCTTCGACGGGAAGGTCACTCGGTGGTCGTTTTCGAGAGGCAAAAACAAGTCGGAGGAACCTGGATATACACCGATCATATCGAATCCGATCCATTAAGCGTTGACCCGACCCGATCCATTGTACATTCAAGCGTCTATGGATCTCTCCGAACTAATCTTCCTCGAGAATGTATGGGATACAGAGATTTTCCGTTCATGATCCGATCTGGTGTCTCTGAATCTAGAGATCCGAGGAGGTTTCCGAGTCATGGTGAAGTTTTGGCGTATTTGCAAGATTTTGCTAAGAAGTTTGCGATTGAGGAGATGATTCGGTTTGAGACGACGGTTGTGAAGGTTGCTCCGGCGGCGGAAGAAGTAAGCGGGAAATGGAGAATTGAATCTTCAGAGAACGAGAAGAAAGTTCTTCGTGATGAGATTTATGATGCTGTTGTTGTTTGTAATGGACATTACATTGAACCTCGTCTTGCTGATATTCCTGGTAAATCTCCATTGATTCATCTAAATTCACCGAAGGAACAACGAAGAAGCTTGATTGTGATTTTGTATTTGGAAAATTTTAGGAATAAGTTCTTGGCCAGGGAAGGAGATGCATAGTCATAATTATCGTATTCCCGAACCGTTTAAAGATCAGGTACTCATTTTTAGAGATGATAAATTGATAATGTTAAATTCTTTGGTGTGATGTTATGTGGAAAGATCATGTTTTGCATAATTGATGTGAAGTTTGTGTTGCATTGGTTTAGGTTGTTGTGCTTATTGGGAACTCTGCGAGTGCTGATGATATAAGTAGAGACATTACTAGAGTTGCCAAAGAGGTTCATGTGACTTATAGGTCAAATGCAGCTGATACGTATATCAAGCAGCCTGGTTACAGTAATCTATGGATGCATTCAATGGTGGGATAGCTAGCTCCTAATTAGTATTTATATTATAATTCGTTGATGAGGAGGAGAATGAAGTTTATGTTTTCTTGAATCTCACGCAGATTGAGCGTGTCCATGAGGATGGTTCGGTGCTTTTTCAGAACGGGAAAACGATTTTGGTTGATGTTATTATGCACTGCACTGGGTATTCCTTCTCTCTTTTATTTTTGGTTTGAGATTTCTGGTTTCTCTTCTTTTTGTAAGTGTGGTTGTTTAACAAAACCCTTTACTTTCTCTAGGTATAAGTATCACTTACCGTTTCTTGAAACCAATGGAAATGTTACTGTAGATGATAACCGTGTCGGGCCATTGTACAAAGACGTCTTCCCTCCAGCCTTTGCACCGTGGCTTTCCTTCATCGGAATACCATGGAAGGTACACAGCTATGAGTTGCTCTGAAGCAATTTCATATTTTCCCTATACTTTTTAATCTTTTGAATAATCTGTAACAAATTCAATTTCAGGTTGTACCTTTTCCTATGTATGAGCTGCAAAGCAAGTGGGTCGCAGGTGTTTTGTCGGGGCGGATCCCGCTGCCTTCAAAGGAAGATATGATATTGGAAATCAAAACCTTATATGCAACACTTGAAGCCGAAGGGATTGCAAAGCGATATACTCATCGTATGGGCATTACTCAAGTATGAATTTTCTTTTACTCGTGTTTCCGCTAAGAAACCAAATCTAAACCGAAACCAAATCTAAACCGAAACCAAAACCACATAAACAATATTTTTGTTGTTTCGCAGTTTGAGTACAATAATTGGTTGGCTTCACAATGCGGATGCTCAGAAACAGAGGAATGGAGGAAAGAGATGTATTTGACGACTGGTGTGATGAAAAGAGCCTATCCAGAGACGTACAGAGACGAATGGGAAGATCATCACTTAGTTTCTCAAGCATATCAAGATTTTTCTTTGTATGCATAAACAAATATAATCTGATAAAGGAAATTTAATGATGTCAATGCCAATACTGCCATTTATTGGAAAAGACTTCATTCTTATCACAATCGACAAGCACACAAGATTTTGATTATGAATTTCAGAGAGAAGAAAAAATAGGCACACCGGGCAATGTAGTTCCGGAATCGACAATGTATGTATTCCCGGTAACATATTGCGAAGTATCGTGAATGAGATAGCGCACGAGAGATGTAAGCCCCGGATCCACAGCCTGTTGCATCTTCAAAGGTACTGTCTTTTCGGTAACCTTCTTGAGCCACTCTTTCTGCATAAGACCTTGTGTGATCTCTGACCTGAAAAGCCCTGGCGCGATCGAGTTTACTCTGATCTTATATACACCTAACTCAATAGCCATCATCCTCGTCATGGTGTCAACACCACCTTTGGAACAAGCATAGGCAAGTGCACCGGGCAATAAACCGCGGTGAAGTCCGGAGATTGACGAGATGTTTATCACCGAGCCACTTTGTTTAGCGTCAATCATCAAAATACAAACGTATTTAGATACTAACCAAGATCCGGTTAAGTTAGTTTTAAAGACTTTATCCCATTCGTCTTCCGACAAATCCAAACTCGACTTAACATTTCCTCTAATTCCAGCATTGTTGATCAACACATCGATGTTTCCAAAGATTTCCCAAGCTTCTTTAACCGCTTTTTGAATAGTGGTTGCGTCTGATGAAACGTCTAGCTCAAGAGCTGCGGCTTGGATTCCGGTTGAACCAAAGCTGTTGATTTCAGAACAGAGAGAGTTGAGACGATCGACACGACGAGCTGCAGCGATAATCTTACAACCAGCTTTGCCTAGATCAAGACAGATCTCTCTTCCTATACCAGAAGAAGCTCCTGTCACAAGAACCACTTTATCTTTAAGCTCATACCATGGCTCCAATTGCTTCATCACCTGCGTCTATTCACAAAAATCAAGAAATTTGATACAAATCACAATAAAGATAAAAATCACACTAATTTGGGGAGATCGCATTATCAAGAAAGTGAAGGGTAAAATGGGAAATGAGAAAAAAAAGAATCTCACAGTTTGATGATTGCTCATATTGATTTTGATGTTTCACTGTGTGTGTGTCGGTTGAGATTTGAGAAAGAGAAGTAATACAAAGAAACAAGTAAAAGCCTTTCTCTATAAAACCAAAACGACAAAACTCAACGTGGCAATCTTTGTGATTCGTGTAAGTTTGTAACACACCAAACTAAGTAAAAGTTTTCGATGTATTCGAAGTTAAAAGATTTTAAGTGATAACATTTTAAAGAATCTCCTCCAATGGCTCCAACATTATCACCAACCAGATCACACCACGTGGCAGTTATAGGCGCTGGACCGGCCGGTTTAGTAACGGCACGAGAGCTTCGACGGGAAGGTCACTCGGTGGTCGTTTTCGAGAGACAGAAACAAGTTGGAGGAACTTGGATTTACACTGATCATGTTGAATCCGATCCGTTGAGTGTTGACCCGAACCGGTCCATTGTTCATTCAAGCGTCTATAGTTCTCTCAGGATCAATGGTACCAGAGAATGTACGGGATACAGAGACTTTCCGTTCGTGATTCGTTCCGGGGTCTCTAGAGATCCGAGGAGGTTTCCTGATCATAGTAAAGTTTTGGCGTATTTGCAAGATTTTGCTAAGAAGTTTAGGATTGAGGAGATGATTCGGTTTGAGACGACGGTTGTGAAGGTTGCTCCCGCGGCGGGAGAAGGAATCGGAAAATGGAGGGTTGAATCGATGGAGAATGAGAAGAGAGTTCGTCGTGATGAGATTTTTGAAGCTGTTGTTGTTTGTAACGGTCATTATGTTGAACCTCGTCTCGCTGAAATTCCTGGTAATATTACCAAATGTTAAAAATTTTAATGTTTTGGTTAAAAAGATTTTCTAAAGAAATGTTTAAAAAATCAAATTTCAAAAATAGAGCAAAAAGTGGAACGAAGAGAAAATTGTAAATTAATTTGAATGACAATTGTATTTTTTCTTTAATTAAAGTTTTTATAAATATATTTCAAATAACATATAACATATAATGAAGTACATAGTATAGGTTATTTTCTTAAAAAAGTTACCCTTTTATTAGTTGAAGTAGATAAGACAGAGACTTGTTCTTAGTTTTTCATGCTTGAAATTGAGTTGTAACAATGGAGAAGAGCTCTTGTTAAGGTGGTTAATCAATGTGATCGTGATTCTCGTCTTGCAATTTCAACATCTCGATATTCGATAGTGGTGTTTGATCTCAAAAAAAAAAAGATCAAATGTGGTGTTTGTCCAAAAAAAAAAATTCGTATTGGAATTTCATGAAACTTAAGACTGAATGAGAAGTGTGATTGTTAGTTTTCTTCACCAAGTTATCATCTCAGGTTCTTAAAGATTCAGTCTTTATGTGTTTGATGTTGTTTGTTGTGCAGGAAAGAAACGAGACACACGATTTAACGAGTTCCCATGACCAAAATAGTCATGGTACGTTTCGGAGAGTCTCAACCAACCCTCAAGGCAAAGATCAAACTATATCCGGATGTTACAACCTCACTGAGCTCACAAGTCTCTCCCCCACTCACCCAAGATACCGCTCTACAAGTTTTACCAAGAACAAAGAAGATAAGTAAAACCCTCACCCTTTTGCTCTCTCAACTCTCTCTCACTAGAACTCTCTCTCTCAGATGAATACAAACTTGCTTTACCCTCAAGCTGAATGCTGCTCCTCCTTTTAATCTATGCCAAGCCATTTTGCAGGTGCTAGAGGACAAGAATGTACGAAAAAGCTTGCTCTGTTCCCTGTGTCCCCAAAACGTTCCTCACATCTGTCGTTTCTTCATTCCTGGGCTGGTGCTTTGACAGACTCCGATTGGGCCTTTACCGGCCCATTCCCTTGCACAAGCCCACCCGTCTAAATCCAAAACACCAAAACGACAATCTCCATCTTGTTTGGCTTTAGACGACACAACCGAGGAATTCACCTTCCCCAGTCAACTCTCCGACGATTCACCTCGCCGGAGACCTAGCTCCTTCACCGGACTAGTGGTGGTGCCGAAGCACCTTCAAATCACTCAATGCATCCTCAAATTTCTTCACTGGCACTGATTTTGTGAGAATATCAGCCGGATTCAACTTGGTATGTATCTTGGTGACTTTTAGAGTTCCTTCTTCGATCTCATCTCTGATAAAATGAAACCGCTTTGCTATGTGTTTTGTCCGCTCATGATGAACATTACTCTTTGCCAAACAGATCGCACTTTGGGAGTCGCAGAAGATCTCTGTTGCATGTTGCGGATAACCAAGCTCTTCTGCGATTCGCGACAGCCACAGCGCTTCCTTAGCTGCTTCAGACAGTGCCATGTACTCTGCTTCCGTTGTGGACAGAGCTACAACCTGTTGAAGCCCAGATCTCCAGCTTACCGTGTTCTCACCGACTTGAAACACATACCCGGTAATTGATCTACTTTTGTCTAGATCTGCTGAATGATCACTGTCACAGAAACCTCTCACTTTGAATTCCTTAGGCTTTGTGAATGTTAGCTTGTAATCTGCTGTGCCTCTGATGTATCTAAGAATCCATTTCACTGCAGACCAATGCTCTTTGTTGGGACAGCTCATGAATCGACTCACCAAGCCAATTGCGTATGCTATATCTGGTCTTGTACCAACCATGGAGTACATCAAACTCCCCACAGCACTTGCATAAGGTATGTTCTCCATTGCAGCTTCTGTTTCAGCTTTGTCTTCCGGTTTGGTGCTAGATAGCTTGAAATGAGAACCCATTGGTGTCATTACTGCCCTGCTTTCCAGCATGTTAAAGTTTCTGACCACTTTCTCCAGATACCTTTGCTGAGATAACTGCAAAATACCCTTTTCTCTGTCTCGTGTGATATCAATTCCCAGAATCCTGCTTGCCTTTCCCATGTCTTTCATGTCAAATTCATCACTCAGAACCTTCTTTAACTTAGCAATCTCTTCCATGCCTTTTGCTGCAATTAACATATCATCAACATACAAGAGTAGGTAGATGTAGTTTCCTTCACTTAGGCACTTGAAATACACGCAGGGATCATAGCTGCTTCTTGTGTATTTCTGAGATTTCATGAACTGGTTGAATCTCCTGTTCCACTGTCTAGGAGCCTGCTTCAACCCGTATAGAGATTTCTTTAGCAAACATACCTTGTCTCCTTTTACAAAACCTTCTGGCTGTTCCATGTAGATTTTCTCTTCTAGATTGCCATGTAGAAAAGCTGTTTTCACATCAAGCTGTTCTAGTTCCATGTCTTCATAAACCACCATTGAGAGAACCAACCTGATAGTAATATGCTTAACCACAGGAGCGAACACCTCATGATAATCTATCCCTTCTATCTGAGAGAAACCCTTTGCAACCAGTCTGGCCTTGTATCTAGGATCTTCACTTTCAGTTAAACCTTGTTTCAACTTGAAAATCCACTTGCAGCCAATCACTTTTCTGTCTTTTGGCCTATCTACCAGGATCCATGTATGATTTTTCAGAAGTGACTCCATCTCTTCATCTGATGCTAATATCCATTTATCTCTTTCCTTGCAGTTCATTGCTTCATCAAAGCTTCCTGGCTCATCAAGATCAACTACATGCGACATTACCAGAGCATAAATAGCCACATTACCATGGTCATATCTGCTAGGAGGTCTGATGTTTTGTCTCCTGTCTCTGTCTCTTGCTAAAAGATATGTATCAAGATCCTGTCCAGATTCATCCTCTGATGTATCTTCTTCTTCTTCTATTTCAGGATCTACCATGGCTCCATCTTCAGTGGCTCCATCTTCTGTCACCACCGATGGAATTTGCTGGTTCTGAGGAGATTCTCCTGAAGATTCCCCTCCTTCTAATGTGGCTCCATCTGCAGCCTCAGTAACCTCTGTTTGCAGCTCAAAGGTTACTCTCTTTCCCTTCTTCTTAGATACTTCTTTCTCTGTTTCAGACATTTTCTCTATATCTCTGTATAGAATGTCTTCGCTGATTGTTACATCACGGCTCACAATGCATTTCTTATCCTCAATACTCCAAATTCTGTAACCCTTAACTCCCTGTGGATACCCCATAAACACTCCCTTCTTTGCTCTTGGTTTGAGTTTACCCTGCTCAACATGATAGTATGCTAGGCAACCAAACCTTTTCATGTGACTGTACTGAGGCTCTCTTCCTGTATATACTTCTTCAGGTACCTTAAAGTCCAATGGAGCCGATGGAGTCCTGTTTATGATATACACAACCGTAGATGAAGCTTCTGCCCAGAATCTTTCTCCCAAGCCAGCTTCACTCAGCAAGCTTCTTACTTTCTCAAGAATGGTCCTATTCAGCCTCTCTGCAACTCCATTTTGCTGCGGAGTATAAGGACATGTCCTGTGCCTCATAATCCCTCTTTCTTTGCAATAGTCATCAAAGATTTTGTTGCAGTATTCTAATCCATTGTCTGTTCTTAGAATTTTCAGCTTCTTTCCACTTTGATTTTCAACTAATGCAAGCCATTCAACAAACTTAGCAAAGGCTTCATCTTTCGTCTTCAAGAAGTAGATCCAGACCTTTCTGGAGAAATCATCTACAAAGGAGATGTAGTATTGACACTTACTCAAGCTCAGTGTCACATTTGGAGAACCCCAAAGATCTGAATGCACATACTCTAGAACTTCCTGAGAGGTATGTTTTCCTGTCTTGTATGGGGTTTTATGAGATTTCCCATATATGCAATGTTCACACATTTTCAACTCTGCACTGTCATCTCCATTGAGTAACTTCTTCTGAACCATGATTTTCAGGTTCTTGGCACTCATGTGGCCTAGTCTGCTGTGCCACAACTGTATGCCTACAGGTGAGCTTACTGCTGCATTTGCCTGCGCCAGCCTAGCTTCCCCATCAAGGATGTAGAGAGTGCCCTTGTAATCACCTGCTAGCACCTCTCTGTCTCCTTTGAACACTCGCAGCCTGAAGTTCTTTGACTGAAAGCTACAGCCAAGTGTTTCCAATTGTCCCAAAGAGATAAGATTCCTTCTTGCTGTCTCTGAGTATCTCACATTTGATAGAATAAATTCACTTCCATCATGACTAACGAATCTGATCTTCCCTATTGCAGAGATTTCACAGAACGTGTCATTTCCCATGAGAATTCTTCCCCCATCAACTTCTTCCACATCAAACATCAGCTCTTTGTTCATTGTCATGTGGTAAGAGCAACCAGAATCTAGCACCCAGCCTTCCCTCGAGCCTCCATGAGATGCAGTGAGCATCGTTGGTTCTCCATCCATGGCTTGAGCTAGACTGGCTTCTCCCTTCTGACTTGTTCCAGCCTGGTATTTCTTTGGACAATCTTTCTTTAAGTGTTCTTCACTTCCACATATCCAGCAAACTCTCTTCTTCTTTGCTTTAGATTTGCTTCTGCTAGATTTGCCCTTTGACTGACCCCTCTTTTCTGATCTTCCTCTAGCCTGTACCAATAACCCTTCATCAGCAGGTTTCACCGATATCAGTCCCTTCTGCTTGAGCTCCAGTTCGATTGAGTAAGCAGATCTGATTATCTCCTTGGTGGTGATAGTATCTTTGGCACTGCTATACTTCAGAGTGTGCACCAGGTGATCATACCTCTTAGGTAAACTATTCATGAGAACTGCAGCCTTGTCTTCTTCTCTCATTTCAGCATTTACACTAGAGAGATCTAACACCAACTTGTTAAAGTTGTCCAGATTTTTGTCTAGACTCTGATCCTCCTCCATCTTGAAGCTGAAGAACCTTTGCTTCAAGTAGAAACGATTTGGCAAGGTCTGTGCTTGGTACTCATTTTCTAGAGCTTTCCACATATCATATGCAGTAGGCTCAGTCATCACCTTTCTCAGCACTGGGTCTGTCAAAGCATGCCCCAGGAGGTTTCTAACCCTTTGATCTTTCTCTTTCCACAGCGGATCTGGCTTCTCTCCCTCTTTGACAGCTTCCTTTGGTTTAAGCAGAGCACTGAAACCCAGAATCTCCAGCTGACCAACCATTCTGTGTTTCCAGAGAGTAAAGTCACCATCACCATTAAACTTATCAACCTCAAACCGACCTTTAGTAGGTTCCAACGTCTTTCCTTCTGAATCCGACATCAAAGGTCCAACCTTTTCAGGTAAAATCACCAAAGCTCACACCTTTTCTCCTTTTGTTTACTGAAGAACCCTAGAAATAGCCTCAGAGACTCACACAACACCACAAAGTGAAGAAATGAGTCTTAAAGGTGATACCTTTCTTCTATTCAACAGATAACACCTTTAAAGAACTTAAAGCTTTTAAAGATTGAAACTTTATTACCTTCCTGAGTCTCTGGTAACCTTGCTCTGATACCACTGTTAGTTTTCTTCACCAAGTTATCATCTCAGGTTCTTAAAGATTCAGTCTTTATGTGTTTGATGTTGTTTGTTGTGCAGGAAAGAAACGAGACACACGATTTAACGAGTTCCCATGACCAAAATAGTCATGGTACGTCTCGGAGAGTCTCAACCAACCCTCAAGGCAAAGATCAAACTATATCCGGATGTTACAACCTCACTGAGCTCACAAGTCTCTCCCCCACTCACCCAAGATACCGCTCTACAAGTTTTACCAAGAACAAAGAAGATAAGTAAAACCCTCACCCTTTTGCTCTCTCAACTCTCTCTCACTAGAACTCTCTCTCTCAGATGAATACAAACTTGCTTTACCCTCAAGCTGAATGCTGCTCCTCCTTTTAATCTGTGCCAAGCCGTTTTGCAGGTGCTAGAGGACAAGACTGTACGAAAAAGCTTGCTCTGTTCCCTGTGTCCCCAAAACGTTCCTCACATCTGTCGTTTCTTCATTCCTGGGCTGGTGCTTTGACAGACTCCGATTGGGCCTTTACCGGCCCATTCCCTTGCACAAGCCCACCCGTCTAAATCCAAAACACCAAAACGACAGTGATATTGTGGTTTTGTCTTTGAAACTTTTAGGTATAAGTTCTTGGCTAGGGAAGGAGATGCATAGCCATAATTACCGTATTCCCGAACCGTTCAAAGATCAGGTACAAAGTTTAATTCCTTGGCGATCGTATTTGAAAAATCATGTTACGCATAATATATTGATGTGAAGATTGGTGCTGGCATTTATCAGGTTGTTGTGCTTATTGGGAACTCTTCAAGTGCTGATGATATAAGTAGGGACATTGCTAGTCTTGCCAAAGAGGTTCATGTGGCTTGTAGGTCAATGCAGCTGATACGTATATCAAGCAAACCGGTCACACTAATCTATGGATGCATTCAATGGTTTAGCTCCTAAGTATTACTTACCGTAATCTGATGATCTGGAAGAGAAACAATTTTATGTTTTCTTGAATCTTATGCAGATCACGCGTGTCCATGAGGATGGTTCGGTGGTTTTTCAGAACGGGAAAATGATTTCGGCTGACATTATTATGCATTGCACTGGGTATATACATTCTTTCTTTAATTTTCCGGTTTCAGTTTTCGCGGTTTCTTATCTTACAAAGCTCTTTACTTTTCATAGGTACAAATATCACTTCCCGTTTCTTGAAACCAATGGAAATGTTACGGTAGATGATAACCGTGTCGGGCCATTGTACAAGGACGTATTCCCTCCAGCATTTGCTCCGTGGCTTTCCTTTGTCGGGATACCATGGAAGGTACACAGCTCTAAATTGCTCTGAAGCAATTTCATATTTTCTTTGAACTTTTAACTCTGTTTAATAATCCGTACCAAATTATATTTCAGGTTTTACCATTTCCTATGTTTGAGCTGCAAAGCAAGTGGATCGCGGGTGTTTTGTCGGGTCGGATACCGCTTCCTTCTAAGAAAGATATGATAATGGAAATCAAAACCTTCTACGCAACACTTGAAGCCCAAGGGATTGCAAAGCGATATACTCATCGTATGGGCATTACTCAAGTATGAATTCTCTTTTATATGTTTCCGCTAAGAAACCAAATCTAAACCAAACAGAACCACATAAACAACATTTTTGTTAAGTGTCTAAATACTAGGTAAGTGTCTAAAGAGAGTGAATTAAGGGAAATAGAGTTCCCATGTGATGTTAAGTGTTGTTGTAGTAGAGTGGCTTGTGTAAGAGTTAGTAACTAGGAGTGTGGTCTAGTGTGTAAGAGTCATGATGGTCTAAAGTATGGTCTAAGTGCAAGTAAATAAAGTAGTATAAAAAAGTGTGTGTGTGTGTTTTGTAAGAGATTATCAAAGTTGTTATCAATGTAGAAGATGAAAGAAAAACGTTTCTTTATTTTCTCTCTAGAACAAAGAAACAAAATAAGAGTAAGAGATGAGTGAAAGTGAGAATGTAAACAAAACTCCAATAAGGCGTTACATATGAAACATTACGTATGGAGTTGGCAATAAAAATTAAACGCCTATGAATGAGGAAGACACTTGACAGCCTCTCCGAGCTTTGTTTCAAAGAAAACTTTACTTTTATTATATAAGATTCATCTAACACACCAAACTAAATAAAAGTTTTGTTTTAAAGTGATAACACTTAGAAGAATCTCCAAAATGGCTCCTACATTATCATTAACCAGATCACACCACGTGGCAGTTATAGGCGCTGGACCTGCCGGTCTAGTGGCGGCACGAGAGCTTCGACGGGAAGGTCACTCGGTGGTCGTTTTCGAGAGGCAAAAGCAAGTTGGAGGAATATGGATTTACACTGATGAAACCGAATCCGATCCATTAAGTGTTGACCCGAACAGAACCATTGTTCATTCAAGCGTCTATAGCTCTCTCCGGATCAACGGTACCCGAGAGTGTACTGGATACAGAGACTTCCCGTTGGTGTTTCGTTCCGGTGTCTCTAGAGATCCGAGGAGGTTTCCGGATCATGGTGAAGTTTTGGCGTATTTGCAAGATTTTGCTAAGAAGTTTAGGATTGAGGAGATGATTCGGTTTGAGACGATGGTTGTGAAGGTTGCTCCGGCCGCGGAAGAAGGAAGCGGAAGATGGAGGGTTGAATCAATGGAGAATGAGAAGAGAGTTCGTCGTGATGAGATTTATGATGCTGTTGTTTTTTGTAACGGTCATTATGTTGAGCCTCGTCTTGCTGAAATTCCTGGTAAAGTATTAAATTAAATAACTTAAAATATTTTTGCTTTTACGAATAATTATTTTCAAAGTATAACAAATTTTGAAGTAACTAGTTATGTAAAATAATTCTCTAATTGTTAGTGAAGGTCCTTTAGTATGTAACTTAAATTTTTGCAAATATGAAATACCCTATATTTAAGTTAACCTAGAATCCTTGTTTAATCTCAAAAATGAGATTAAGAATTTGGTATTGGATCATTAAACTTAAGACTGAATGAAAAGTGTGACTGTGATTTTTTCTTTGAAATTTTTAGGTATAAGTTCTTGGCCAGGTAAAGAGATGCATAGCCATAATTACCGTATTCCCGAACCGTTCAAAGATAAGGTACTTGTTTAATTCCTTGGCGATCTTATGTAAAAAATCATGTTATGCATAATTGATTTGAAGATTATTGTGCTGGCATTTATCAGGTTGTTGTGCTTATTGGGAATTCTTCAAGTGCTGTTGATATAAGTAGGGACATTGCTAGAGTTGCCAAAGAGGTTCATGTGGCTTGTAGGTCAAACGCAGCTGATACGTTTATCAAACAGACCGGTCACACTAATCTATGGACGCATTCAATGGTGGGTTTGCTCCTAAGTACTTACTTTAACGTTATTTGATTATTAGGAGGAGAGACAATTTTATGTTTTCTTGCATCACACGCAGATTGAGTGTGTCCATGAGGATGGCTCGGTGGTTTTTCAGAACGGGAAGACGATTTCGGCTGATGTTATCATGCATTGCACTGGGTATTATTCATTCTTTCTTTAATTTTCCGGTTTTCTTGTTATTTAACAAAGCTGTTACTTTCGTAGGTTTAAGTATCACTTCCCATTTCTTGAAACCAATGGAAATGTTACGGTAGATGATAACCGAGTCGGGCCATTGTACAAACACATCTTCCCTCCAGCCTTTGCACCATGGCTCTCCTTCGTCGGATTACCAGTAAAGGTACACAGCTCTAAATTGCTCTGAAGCAAATATCATATTTTCCCTCAACTATATTACTCTGTTTAACAAATCCGTAACAAATTTAATTTCAGATTTTCTCATTTCCTTTGTTTGAGCTGCAAAGCAAGTGGATCGCGGGTGTTTTGTCAGGTCGTATCCCGCTGCCTTCTAAGGAAGATATGATAATGGAAATCAAAACCTTCTACGCAACACTTGAAGCTCAAGGGATTGCAAAGCGACATACTCACAGTATGGGCTTTTCTCAGGTAAGAAAATCTCTTAAACTTATATTTCCGCTACTGTTCAATCTGGATAGACTGAACTAAAAAGATCGTATTCGAAAACGAAAAATGTGCTTGAATATAGATAGAACGGTAATAATCTCTTACACTTAGTTTGGTTACTATTTTTCTAAAACCGAAGTTTCGGCACATTAACAAGTAACAACTTTTTTGTTGTTTCGCAGTTTGAGTACAATAATTGGTTGGCTTCACAATGCGGATACTTAGAAACAGAGGAATGGAGGAAAGAGATGTTTTTGGCGACTGTTGCGAGGACAGAAGCCCATCCAGACACGTACAGAGACGAATGGGAAGATCATCACTTAGTTTCTCAAGCTTATAAGGATTTCTCTTTGTACGCATAAACAAAAATAATCTCAAGTTTTAGGATAATGATGTGTAGAAGTATGGTCTAGAGTCTAAGCGAGTGTATGTATGTGTGAGTGGAGTCTAAGTGATCCAAAATAACAACGTCGTATTCAAGTGTCTATCTCTCAAAGTCTCTAAAA
This sequence comes from Erysimum cheiranthoides, assembly GCA_011420285.2. NCBI lineage: Eukaryota > Viridiplantae > Streptophyta > Magnoliopsida > Brassicales > Brassicaceae > Erysimum > Erysimum cheiranthoides. The sequence continues at coordinate 20,171,830 of CM022179.2, forward strand.
CGTTTTTTTGGCTTAGCAAACCAAAACAAAGAGGTAGATAGATGTGAGGGTTTGAAACGAAGAACAAGAAAGATAGAGAGTTCAAACCTAAGTGAAAGTGAGAATGTCAACATGGTATCGGAGCCAAAGGATCTGTTCGTAACGGGGTTACTAACAATAATATTTCCTAAGTAATTTGGGGAACAAAGTGGCTTCTTTATTAATGACGAACAGGTTACAACGATTCAGTCGCGGTTCGGCAGTTACAGTGGGTTCTGCCGAGCCGACAGTGTTTACGAGAATGAACAGAGAATTTCCTAAGTGTTTGGCTAAGGATGGAACTCTCTCTCTTACTCTCTGGATAATAACTAGCAAAAAGTGCCCCTTTTGCACAATGGTTTCTCCCTGTATTTATAAGGGAAAACCCTAAAGCTTCATTTGCCTTTTCCAGAAAAAGACCGTTCTGCCCCTCCGGACCTTTGTAGGTTTATTTGGTTGGAGAGACCCATTAAAACACTAAAAGGCTGTTTTGGGCATCTTGACATATGGGGCAAGGCCCATGTCCAACAATAGTCCCCCCTAGTCCAGCGCGCGAAGGCTTTCCGAGCACGGTGGCGTGTCTTTCGAATCGGAATATGTTAAGAAGGTCCAAAACGATCTAACGGTATTTCCGACATATTTTTCGAGATGTCCGGGACGAATTCCGTCCGGCATGTTTCCCGATGCGCGACAGGCGACTTGTTGATGCAGAAAGATTTTTTGCAAAAACCACCTCGGTTAACGTGCATATTTTACCCACTATATATATGTCTCCTTCTTACTTTTTACTTCTTTACTTCTACTCCCACTTGCCAAAAAGGTAACACCACTTTCTTACTCCCTTCTCTCTCCTCGCTTTTATTGCTTTTTTTTTTTTTTTGTTTTGTTGTTTCGTCCGTCGGTGGAGAGTGGCTCGGCAGGCTCGCAACACCGGCTCGGCATGAAAGGCGAAGATTGATTCCGGTGACTCAGCTCTTGGTTCGGAGAAAGAGCTCTTCGGCTCGGTGGTGAGCTGCTTGCGTCCCGTTCGGCGGTGAAGAATGAGCTGATTCGGTCCGATGGAGAGAAGCATTCCGATTTGGTGAAGAGAGAAGCTTGGCTCGGCGTGAAGCAGTCGGTTCGACGAGAGGCCGCCGGTTCGGTGCAAGGCAGCCGGTTCGGCAAGAAGCTGCCGGTTCGGTGCAACGCAACCGGTTCGGCAAGAAGCCCGCGGCTCGGCGTGAAGCTGTTGGTTCGTCGAGAGGCCGCCGGTTCGGTGTAAGGCAGCCGGTTCGGCGAGAAGCTGCCTGTTCGGTGCAACGCAGCCGGTTCGGCAAGAAGCCCGCGGCTCGGCGTGAAGCTGTTGGTTCGGCGCCGAGCAGATCCGGTTCGGTGCGAGGCTGCAACCGTGGTTCGGCAAGCTGAGGGCCGGTTCGGAGGTGTCGTGACTCGATTGGTGAAACTTCGAATCAGTTTGGTGTTCGGCAAATCGTGTACCTTGGCTGGTGACACGGCGCCGGGAACTTGGCCGGAGACTTCTCGGCTCGGCACGGAGATCTACGTGGAGATTTCTTGACTCGGCAGCACTGGTTCGGAGACAAGACGCGGCCCTTCGGTTTGGTGTGTGCCGTGGTTCGGCGAGATACACTTGCCTTGGCACGGTGGTGGCTTGTTCGTGCCGCGGTGGTGTAGAAGAAGCTCTGGTTCGGCTCGGCAAACGTTGGTCCGGAGAGCGCCGGGGTGCGGATCGATTTTGACTTCCGACTCGGACGAAGTGAGACCATGGTACCGGCTCGGCAGCGGGGGTCCTACTTAAGCGATTTTGATAGTTCGTTGGTGTTTGCGGGTATCCCCTTGCCGATATCTGACGGATTTTCTGTGTTGATGTTTGTCACGCAGTACTGTACTAGGCGAAAAATCGCTTTGTCGCAGCTTTCTATTGGTTCGATTCGCAACATCGTCGGGTTACAGATCCTGGCTGCAGTGTCTGAGGTCGATATTGATGTTGAACTTTTCGAGACGGCGACGGTTTTTTCGTCTGCGAAGACTAATCCGGGTTTGTGTAATGCAAATGCTCTGCCGAATCACAAAATTTGCGAGAACGTGACGAGCAAGGTTCCTGATTGGCGTCAAAGATACTTTTTCGTCGAAGTCGATGAATCTTCGTTTGAGGATCCCGATTGGGACTATGTTACTCAGTGGAATTACGATCCCGGTAGATTATGCGGTTTTGGCCCCGTATCTTTGCCCTCGATTTGTTCTCTAACTCTGTTTCTTTTTTGTATGCAGAGTTTCAATATCATTCTTCACTTCCTTGTTGTGAACATGTCTTCAAATGCTCTCCCTGTCAGGAAACCAAACTTCAGAGCTCTCCCGAAGCACCCGGTCGCCGGCAATTCGTGGGCCTACCGTGGCGGTCGGATTGGGCTTATCGACGAATTCGAGCCGAGTGGAATGGAGATTCCCGTATTCCCGCTTGACTCGTTTTCTTCGATTGACAGACGCTTGACTCGCCAATTCATCAGGGGGATTGATGAGGTTTATCTTCGCTTTTACCGGGATCGTGTTTCCCTCCTCAATCGCAGAGAGGAGATTGATCGCTTGTATCATGACGATGTGTTTACGCACGCGAGGAAGCATGCGAAGAATGATCTCCGCCTCGTCGAGACGATCCAGAAGTTGTTGATCCTTGAGGCACCTCCGGAGGACTGGATCAAGATGGATTTCGATAGCTTCTATCCAATGCCGAGCTGTGTTTTCTTGTTCGTCGAGAGCCTCAATGAATGAGTGTTGTGCACGTTGAATAAGTAGATGGTTATTGCTTTCTCCATCTTTTCCATGTAACTCCTATCGATCTGTAGTTGTGTTTGAACCGATCAAATAAAGCTATTAAAATTTGATAATCGTTTGTTTTGGCTTTTGCGAAAATTGTGTTCGGCTTTTGCGAGAACTGGGCTCGGCTTTTGCGAGAACTGTGCTCGGCTTTTGCGAGAACTGGGTTCGGCTTTTGCGAGAACTGTGCTCGGCTTTGCGAGAACTGTGCTCTCCTTTATCGATATAAGGCCAAAATATGAGTGATCTTATATATATATATATATATATATTTTTTTTTTTGTAGTTATAGCTGTGCCCCGAAAGAGGCTGCCTACGTACCCTTTTGACAAAGGTATCAAGCCATCCGTAGTTCGCATTACAAGAGGTTAGCTCGGTGAGAGTTTTTTTTTTTTTTTTTTTTTTTTTTGGCGATGGTGTCGAGGTTGTCGAGAAGCATTTGCTGGTTGAGTTCGGGATTCTGGACGAGCATGGATCGGCGGATAGTGGAAAGACCAACTTCGGATGGAGCCATGGCCTCCATGCCATAGGCGAGGGAGAAGGGTGTTCGGCCTGTTGCACTTCGCGGGGTTGTTCGGTGAGACCAGAGTACACCGTCGAGTTCGTCTGCCCAAGCTCCTTTCTTGGCGTCTAAGCGCTTCTTCAATCCGTCGAGAATAGTTTTATTGGTTGCTTCGGCTTGGCCGTTCCCTTGCGGATATCGCGGTGTGGATTTGCTTAATCTGATCTTCCATCTGGCGCAGAAACCCTCAAAGTGGATTGACGTGAATTGGGTGCCGTTGTCCGTGACGATCTCGTATGGTAGCCCATGTCGGCAGATTATGTTCTTCCAGACGAAGTTCAGCACGTCTTTGCACTTGATGTTGGCGTACGACTCGGCCTCGACCCACTTGGTGAAGTAATCCGTCATGATGAGAATGTACTTCTTCTGGCGAGATCTTGGGAGTGGACCGACGATGTCCATGGCCCAACGCATAAATGGGTACGGAGGTGCCACAGTCGCAAGGAGCTCGGTTGGCGCATGGATGAGTGGAGCGTGGCGTTGGCATTTCTCGCAGCGGGCGACAAACTTTTCGCAGTCGGCCATCATGATAGGCCAGTAATGTCCGTGCTTCCGAATCTTTAACGCTAGAGAGCGGCCTCCAGAGTGGTTACCGCCAGCGCCTTCATGTATTTCGCGCATGACTTGTACTGTTTCGTCCCCGTGAAGACATGCAAGGAGGATGCCAGAAGCGCTCCATCGGAAGAGATGTTCTTTGTGGAGCGTGTATTGTGCGCTTCGAGCTCGTAGCCGCCGAGCGGCCCATTTGTCAGCAGGTACAATTCTGTCAGCGATGTAAGCGCGGATTTCGTCTCTCCAATCGGTGTCTTCAATTTCGTTCCGAGACGAGCTGCCTCCTTCGGGTTGATTGATGGTTGCGACGAGTGCTGAAGGCGGTTCTCCCGGTGGGGGTCCGGGCAGGTCGATGCTTGGGGTATTGATGCTCTCGACGGGAATGACGCGACGGAGGTCTGGGTCGGATGTTGATGCCAGAACTGCTAACGCGTCGGCTGGTGCGTTGTCGCTTCGAGGGACCTTAACTAGCTCGAATACTTCGAAGGTCAGCGACAGATCCCGGACGATCTTGAGATAAGCATCCATGCGTTCGTTTTTCGCCTCGTAGTCACCGCTGAATTGATTAGCGACCAGTTGAGAATCGCAATGCGCTTGTATTTGTTTGACGTCGATGCCACGGGCTAGGCGCAGTCCGGCTATGAGTGCTTCGTACTCGGCCTCGTTGTTTGTTGCGGGAAAGCCGAGGCGGAACGATTGTTCTAGGATTTCTCCTGTTGGTGACTCCAGCCTTATCCCGACGCCAGAGCCATGCCGAGATGAGGCGCCATCGACGTGCAAGATCCATTTTTCGTTTGGCAGAGCGCCTGGAACGAGTTCGGGCGGAAGTTCGATGAGGAAGTCGGCGAGCACTTGCGATTTGGTACTCGATGTCGTATTCGCTCAATTCAACAGCCCATTTCGCTAGACGTCCCGATTGGCTCGGGCTATGGAGGATCGTGCGGAGAGGTTGGTTCGTCAGAACTTCGATCGTATGGGACTGGAAGTATGGTCGCAGCTTCCGCGCCGAGATGACTACTGCGAATGCAAGTTTCTCCAAAGTCGGATACCTCAGCTCGGCACCATCGAGCGTTTTACTGACATAAAAGATTGGACGTTGTTCCCCGCGATCGTCTCGGACGAGCACTCCGCTGACTGCCGAACTTGAGATAGAGATGTAGAGATACAAAGTCTCTCCCTGCTCGGGTTTAGCTAGGACCGGGGGTGTCGATAGGTACTCCTTGAGTTGTTTAAAGGCTTCTTCGCATTTATCGTCCCATTGGAAACGTTTATTGCCTCGTAACAACTGATAGAACGGAAGACACTTGTCCGTGGATCGAGAGATGAAACGATTGAGGGCGGCGATGCGACCGGTGAGTCGTTGTACTTCGCGGGTATTTCTTTGAGACGGGAGGTCGATGATCGCGGTAATCTGCTTTGGATTCGCCTCGATGCCTCGTTTTGTGACGATGTAGCCGAGGAATTCGCCTACGGTGACGCCAAAGGTACACTTAGCGGGATTGAGCTTCATGTTGTAAGCGTTCAAGGTTTCGAAACACTGTCGTAAGTGTGTGGCGTGATCCTCGCCTCGGAATGATTTGACCAACATGTCGTCGATGTAGGCCTCCATAGTGTTGCCGAGCTGGTCGGCAAACATTCGATTTACCAGACGCTGGTAAGTTGCTCCTGCGTTTTTGAGGCCGAATGGCATCACCCTATAGCAGTACGTCCCTCGGTCTGTAACAAATGCGGTTTTCTCTCGATCATTTGGGTGCATTTGGATTTGGTGATATCCGGAGAAAGCGTCCATTAGTGAAATTCTTTCGTTTCCAGCTGTTGATTCGACCACCTGGTCGATTCGCGGGAGCGGAAAGCTATCTTTGGGACATGCCTTGTTAAGATCCGTGAAGTCGACACAGGTCCGCCAGTTGCCGTTCTTCTTCTTTACGACGACCGGATTACTTAACCATTCTGGGTATTTAACTTCAATGATGGAACCGGCGTCCAGTAACTTGGTAACCTCGTTGTTAACTGCGGCGACGCGGTCAGGACCGAGTTTACGTCGCTTTTGCTTGACTGGCTTGTGGGTCGGATCAACATTGAGTTCGTGAGACGTGATGGCTGGGTCTATTCCGGTCATATCTGCAATGGACCAAGCGAAGGTTGCGACATTCTGACGGAGGAAATTGACGAGCTCATCTTTTTGCTCCTGAGGAAGATCGTTTCCAATTCCAACGCAGCGAGAGGGGTCGGATGGGTCGATATTTATTTGGACAGAGTTGTCCTTGAGCGGTTCGAGGCGAGCGCGCGGCTGGCTGGGCTCGGAATCTTCTTTCTTTGATTGCTATAATGGCTCTGCTACGTCTATCGCTGCGGACTGTTCATTCGAATTCGCGATGGGTTCAGCCGCCGTTAGCCCCGCGCGAGGCTTATTGTATCTTTGTTTTCGCTCGATCATGAAACACGTACGAGCCACCATTGGGTCACCTCGAAGAGTGAAGATTCCTGTTGGCGTTGGGAACTTGACACATTGGTGATATGTCGACGCGACCGCCTTCATCCTATGTATCCATGGCGTGCCAAGAATTACATTGTAAACAATTGGCTTATCAACGATTGCGAAGTCGAACCAAGTCATGGTCCCGCCGACATAGATTGGGAAGGTGGCTATTCCGACCGTCATAATTGTGTCACCGTCGAATCCTGTTAGCGGTTGTACGTCTGTTTTGACCGAGCGGAGGTCGAGTTCCATCTGTTCGAGAACGCCTTTAAATATTACGTTGACAGAGCTCCCTGTGTCGATGAGGACTTTGGTGACAACGCTTTCGTATATTAGCAGCTCGACGACCAGGGGGTCGTTGTGCGTGTGAAGGAGATCAGCTGCGTCCTCTGTGGTGAACGTGATTGGGTCGCTGTTGGCGAATGTCGGAACATTCTTCTTAACCCATTCTCTGTGTATCTCTGCTTGACGCCGGTAGCTCTTAATCGAACGGACTGAGTCACGGCATGATGTAAGGCCGCCCATGATCATATTGATTCGTCGTCTTAGAGCAGGAGCGTTGTCTTCCTGACGCGGCGCGTCATGATTCCGCTTTGTTTCTGCTCTGCGATCGGCGTTACGGGCACGGCCATCCTATCGTGGCTCGTTGGTTCGGCGTTCCTCGTCTCGCTGACCTCGATCAGCCTCTTTAGTTCGTTGATTCGTTTTGTCATTTCCTCGTGCCGCTTGATCACGTTCGTCGAGTTTGAGTTTGCCTTCTTTGAATTGGGCAAATAGTTCGGCTTGCAAGTGACGACATTCTTCGGTTGCGTGGCCCGGGCGCTTGTGGTAATCGCAATACGGCTGGCAGTCTTTCACATCGTCGTTTCGGTAGTATTTGTTCCACGGTTTCTGAGGCGGAGCGCCTGAATTGCCGACGTAGTAATTTGCGGCCCTTTTTCCTTTATCACTTTTTACGTAGTCACGATCGTAGTGCTGACGCGGCTCGTAATACTCTTCCTTCGGTTTTTCCATCTTTTCTGATGACTTTGGCACGGTGTGCTGTTTTGCGATAACAGACTTCTCTTCCTCGAATTCAACGAACCGTGTCGCTCGATGGAGCGCGTCTTCCAGGCTCACCGGATGATTAAGTGATAAGTCCTCGAAAAATCGAGACTCGTGCCACACTGCCTTTTTGAGAGCTTGGATTGCGGCTTCGTCAGGTATATCGACGGTCGTTATGATAGTTTTGAAGCGTCCGATGAATTTGCGGAGGGATTCTTTCGGTCCTTGGGTCATACTCCATAACTCGGCGTTGGAGGCCCCCTTCTCGATGTACATTGAGTAATGTTTCTGGAACGCGGTTGAGAGTTGGTGGAAGCTGTCAATCGAATTGACCTCGAGTCGGGAGAACCACCTGAGGGCCGCTCCACTGAGGTGCTCCACGAAGATCTGGCAGCTTCCTGCGTCGCGCTCCTCGGTAGAGAAATGAGCACGGCCGATGGCGATGCTGATGGTCGTAAGGAACTGCTTCGGATCCGAGTTGCCCTCAAACTTTGCCAACTAGAGTTTGGTGTGTCGTACGCAAACCTTCGAGATACGAGTCGTGAAAGGTGACCGTAGAGTTTCTTCCAATACCTTTTCTAGTTCAGGTGCCGAGGTGATGGCGCGGTGCACCTTGGACGACATGTCTTTGAGGGTTGTCCGAAGCTGCTCGAGCTCTTCGTCGCGCATCAACTCATCCTCGTCGCTAGGTCTTCTTGAGGAGGAATTGCCCGGACGCCGTGGCGAGGTATCCCTGGATCGTCGAGGAGAGGCGTCTCTGGCTCGTCGGGGCGAAGCGTCTCTGTCTCGGCGAGAAGTGCTTTTGGCTCGGCGGGGCGAGGCACTCCTGGCTCGGCGCGGAGAAGCGTCACGCGGAGAAGCGACTCTGGCTCGACGCGGAGGAGCGTCTTTGGCTCGTCGGGGTAAGGCGTCTCTTTCCCGGCGGGGCGAGGTGTCTCTGGCTTGCCGCGGGGAAACGTCTCTGACTTGGTGCGGCGAGGCATCTCCGATTCCTTCGTGATCACGAACTGGCACGTCGATTGTTCCCACAACGATGGAGGTCGGACGAACGCGACGAACTCTCGGTTGCTCTTGAATGGGAGTCTGCTGCGGATGGATCGCGTTCTCGCCTCCGAGCGGCTGCACATCGTTCCCTCCTATTGCCTGGAGAAGGTTGATCTGGTTCTGAGAAGCCGTCTGGCGGCGGCGATTGCGTCAAGTCGCTCGGTTGTCTGTGCGTCCTGTCGGTCGAGCCGGTCGTGGATAGTCCGAAAGAGATCGTCAAGGAGTTCCTCCGGCTGCGGCGGCCTCGTTCGTTGCTTCTGATGCGGCATCATTCATCACGGCTGCGGCTAGGTTGCTCGTGCCAGCTGCGTGAGGGTTGCTCGTTCCGGCTGCGGCATGCGGAGCTGGTCGCGGCTCGGTAAGCATCAGGGGCGCCCCGTTCATGTCGAGTCCGAACTCGCTGGAAGTGTCCGTGTCCGTGTCGCGGCTCGGATACGCCATGTTCGGGTACGTCATTCTCGCTGGGTAGTCTCGGTTCGTCCCGGAAAGAAGATTCGTTCCAGTCGTTCCCCTCAGACGGCGCCAATTGTTCGTAACGGGGTTACTAACAATAATATTTCCTAAGTAATTTGGGGAACAAAGTGGCTTCTTTATTAATGACGAACAGGTTACAACGATTCAGTCGCGGTTCGGCAGTTACAGTGGGTTCTGCCGAGCCGACGGTGTTTACGAGAATGAACAGAGAATTTCCTAAGTGTTTGGCTAAGGATGGAACTCTCTCTCTTACTCTCTGGATAATAACTAGCAAAAAGTGCCCCTTTTGCACAATGGTTTCTCCCTGTATTTATAAGGGAAAACCCTAAAGCTTCATTTGCCTTTTCCAGAAAAAGACCGTTCTGCCCCTCCGGACCTTTGTAGGTTTATTTGGTTGGAGAGACCCATTAAAACACTAAAAGGCTGTTTTGGGCATCTTGACATATGGGGCAAGGCCCATGTCCAACAGGATCCCTGGAGCCTGTACAAAGAAGAAGAAGAAGAAAGGTGAGGCTGAGAGGGTAGAAGAAGTCATATAACACAACACAAGTCAGATTATAGACATTCTCTCTGTAAACCAAAACGACAGTTCAACGTGGCAATCTAAAGTCTGTATATAATTTATTCGTGTAACGCACGAAACTACTATTTTTCCGATGAATTCAAGTTAAATGATATAAATTTCTCTTCTTCTGCAACGAGCGAAAATAATTCAGTGAAATTGCTCAAGAGTTGGTATTGGACCTATCAGTGGAGAGGAGTGGAAACATAAAGAGAAAAGCCACAAGACTAATTTTTTGTAGATACTCTTCAGCGATTTCAACTTGGAATTGGGTTTTAGTAGCTTCGTTCAATGAGGGATGCAATCCCTGGCATTACTAATTTCGTTTTGATTCCTCTATTATTAAAAAGGCAAATGCATTTGGGTTCTTCACTCATCCTTCAATAACTAACCTGCAAAACAGAATCAATGTTCCGATTGGTGTTTCTGGATCTGGGTTTTTCATCTATTTAAACTACTTCTCATCTTTAGTTACTCTCTAACTAACTTCTTCTTATCTTTGTGACAGCTCAGCATTAGTCAACAACTACAGTTGACTTTCATTGAGAAGCCTTATGAACGTATCACAGCTCCATCGATCATGCTTCGCCGTCTCCTTCTCAATATCAACGACCCAGGTGAGAAAAAAATAACATTTTTAGGTACTTTCGTGTTAGATCCTTTGATAATCACACTTGTTAAGTATTAGAATTTCATAGGAACAGTGAATTCGATAACTGCCACGTGATGCCATGTAGATTCTCAAGTCGTCTTCGGTCAGCCAGGGAGGAGACTATGTAAACAGCAAACTTTGTGCTTCACTCTTGACTTTGAATGTGAAAATTATTACAAAAATGTAAGTCCACTCTTGACTTTGTGCTCCACTCGATATTTCTTGTGGACTAAAACAGAACCTCTACAATCATTCTGTGTTATCTCCACTTAAAATTATTCTCCATCCTCTCTGGCAAATTCCAAATTTTAGATCTCAACTTCTCTAAAAATGGGGAATTGCGTCTCTCTCTCACTACCTTTGGATCAATCGGTGAATAAAGTCTCTCAATGGATAGGTGATAAAGGAGGTTATACTTGCAATCTCAAGAAGAATCTTTTGGCTCTGGAGACAACCATGGAAGAGCTCAAGGCTAAGCGAGATGATTTGTCAAGAAGGGTTACAAGAGAGGAGGATAGAGGTCTACAAAGGCTTGCCGAATTACAGGTATGGTTTAAAAGAGTTGAAACTATCGAAAAGGAAGTCACTGATATTCTTAGTGCTAGAAATGTTGAACTTCAAAGGCTCTGTGTTTGTGGGTTTTGCTCTAAGAGTTTCATGTCGAGCTATCGATATGGAAAAAGTGTTTTCTTGACGCTGAGGAAGATTGAGAAACTCAAATGTAGTGGAGTTTTCGAAGTGATTGCTGAGAAAGCTCTAACATCTGAGGTGGAGCAAAGACAACTTCAACCGATAATTGTTGGTCAAGAAACAATGCTCGATAAGGCATGGAAACATCTCTTGAAAGATGAAGTTGGAATTATGGGTATGTATGGTATGGGCGGAGTAGGGAAGACAACGCTTCTCACACAGCTCAACAATAAGTTCAGTAAATATAGGTGTGGATTTGATTTCGTGATTTGGGTTGTGGTGTCTAAAGAGTTACGATTGGAGAAGATTCAAGATGAAATCGCTCATAAAGTTCAACTTAGTCGAGAGGAGTGGACCCAAAAAGATAAACCTGAAAAGGGTGTTCATTTATACAATTTCTTACGGAAAAAGAAATTTGTGTTGTTTTTAGATGACATATGGGAGAAGGTGGATTTAGCTGAGATCGGAATCCCGTTTCCAACAATTCAAAATCGATGTAAAGTGGCATTTACGACCCGTTCTCAGGATGTATGTGCGTACATGGGGGTGGCTGAAGACTCAATGGAAGTCCAATGCTTGGCGAACGATGATGCATTTGATTTGTTCCAAAAGAAGGTAGGAAAAAAAATACTAGGAAGCGATCCAGAGCTCTCTAACCTTGCAAAGATAGTTGCTAAAAAATGTTGTGGCCTACCATTGGCGCTCAACGTCATAGGCGAGACCATGTCTTGCAAGAAGACGATACAAGAATGGCGTCATGCCGTAGATGTTTTGACTTCATATGCCATAGAGTTTTCTGGCATGGAGGATAAGATCCTTGTGCTTTTGAAGTATAGCTACGATAGTCTCAAGGGGGAGCAGATCAGATCGTGTTTGCTATATTGCGCTTTATTTCCAGAAGATTATAAAATTTCTAAGGAAAAATTGGTAGAGTACTGGATTTGCGAAGGGATTATAGATGGAAGTGAAGACATTGAAAAGGCTGAGAACAAGGGTTATGATATAATTGGTAGTCTTGTTGGTGCATCATTATTGATGGAGGGGTTTGATGAGAAAGTAAAAGCTTTTGTGAGTATGCATGATGTTGTTCGTGAAATGGCCTTATGGATTGCATCTGACTTAGGAAAACAAAAGGAGGCTTTCATTGTATGTGCAGGTGTTGGGCTTTGTGAACTCCCAAAGGTTAAGAATTGGAACATTGTGAGAAGGATGTCCTTGATGGATAACAATGTGGCACTTATTGTTGATAGTCCTGAATGTCTCGAACTCACAACTTTGCTCCTGCAAGATATGCGGTTGGAAATGATCTTGAGTGCATTCTTCAAGAACATGTCAAAGCTAGCTGTTTTGGATCTATCGGGTAATCTACATCTCTTGGGATTACCCTACGGAATATCAAATCTAGTATCCTTGCAATATCTCAACTTGTCAGATACAGAAATACAAGAATTGCCTAAGGGTCTACAAGAGTTGAAGAAACTAATTCATTTGGATTTGGAGAATACAGATCACCTTGAAAATATTGCTGGGATATCAAGTCTGCGTAATTTGAAAGTATTGAAATTAGCTGGTTCTGGTTTTCTATGCGATCTCAACACAGTGAAAGAATTGGAATCCTTGGAACATTTAGAAATTTTAACCACAACAATCAATCATCCTTCACTTCCGAAGCAATTTTTGAGCTCTCATAGGTTGATTAGTCGTACAAGATCTCTAGGGGTCAAGCAATCATCTGAAATGTCACTTCCAGAACATATGGACAAGCTTCGTGATCTTACCATTAGAAGCTGCAGTATCCCTGAGATAAAGAGGGGAAAGAAATGCAGTTTTTTGAGCCTTGTCAAAGTGAGTATAGAACATTGTAAATGCCTAAGGGAATTGACGTTTCTGATGTTTGCTCCAAATCTTGGAACTCTTCATGTTCTCTATGCAAAGGAACTAGAAGATATAATAAACAAAGAGAAGGCTTGTGAAGTTGAAAATTCAGGGATTGTTCCTTTTCAAAAGCTGAATGATCTTTACTTAGCTAATCTACCGGGGCTGAAGAATATCTATTGGAGTCCTCTACCCTTTCCATGTCTAAAGAAAATCAGTGTAAGGGCATGTCAAAATCTGAAAAAGCTTCCACTCGATTCTAAATGTGGCACGCATGGTGAAAATGGACTCGTCATAAGGTACGTTGAGAAGAAATGGATTAAAAATGTGGAATGGGAGGACGAAGCTACCAAAAACCGCTTCTTATCTTCATGCAAACAGGTGTAACATTTCTCCTCTTCTCTTATTTGATTTATAAGAATTCTTACTGCTTCCATCTTTAATGCCTCTTGTCTATTTGTGTGTTAACTTTTTTTTTGTGTGTTAACTTTGATTGTAGATTTAAGATATATTGGAGAGCTTCTAAGGCAGCAAGTTCGAAGTTGATGATCCCATTTGGGTTTGTTCCAAAGGGAAATTTTCTATCTTCTCTGTTTCTTTCCATGAACTATATAATCTCTTATCTCTCTTTGTCTGTTTCATTCTGCGAAATCACTATCACTCTCTCTGTATTGCTTTCTGTGAGTCTTTTTCTTTTATTTACATATCAACAATACTACAATGGTTACGTTTGAAGTTGATTGGAATGTTTTTCTTTTGTCATCAGCAAGTTTTCTTTTCTTAAAAAAACTTCTCCAATGTGCTCACAAAGGCATCTATATGTTAGATTTGCTTCTCAGGTAGCAAGTTCGAAGGTGAGGAGATGAGATCTCTACTATAGTAATGTTTGTAATGTGATTGCAATGTTTCCTTCAAAGAACATCTTCAATGCTTACACAAACCCGTCAGACAATATAGGCAAAGGGAAAACAATTTTATTCTTTTAAAAAACTTTTGTTTCTTTGGTTATGGTATCTAGAGTCTTACAAATTCATAAAATTAATATACTTATAGTAGAACTATAAAATTTACTTATTTACTTATATATTTGTGAATATCTTTTCTTCAAATTTTATAATTTATTTATTTATTTGATTTTACAATTGATATCGTGTCCATGACGGTGTTCGTGAAACGAAACTAAAAATTTGTCAAAACAATCTTTCAAAGTTCAAACTAAGAATTTGTCATCCACATTTGACTAAAAACCGAAAAATCTAAACCAAAACAATAATCACACCAAACCAAGTCTGAGATCTTCTTCAAGGGACGAGCTTCTTTCTTCTGATGACTGTGCCGTAGATTATAACATTCACCTCTATTTTCCCTTCCTCCCTCTTCTTGAGCAGATATAAAGCCAAATCAATATCACCTCTCTTACATAATCCATTCATTACCGCACCATAAGTAAACAGATCGGGTTGACAGCGTTTGCTCACCATCCGGTCAACTAAAGCCACAGCTTGAGTAGCTTTGTTGTGGAGAAAAAGTCCATGGATTAGAGTTGTAAATGGCACAGTATCAGGTTGATATCCCATATCCACCATTTGCAATTGCACTCAACAGTTTATTGAAATCAATGATGGAAGGGAAAGGACGAGACTTGACCAGTTCACTCGAACAAACCAATTGCATCATCTAACTTAATATCCTGGTTTGATGTTAATTGCGAGTCTCGGTGTGGATGAATTTTCTGTGAAGCGGAAATGGAGCAAGGTGCCGTTGGAGACTAAGAAGAGAATTGAAGAGAAGTTTAAGTTGGTTGAGGCGCATAGCCAAGTTTCAACATCATAGCCAAGTTTCTTAGGAAGATGTTGAAACTTGGCTATGCACCTCAACTTACTTAAACTTTTCTTCAATTCTCTTCTTAGTCTCCAACGGCACCTTGCTCCATTTCCGCTTCACAGAACATTCATCCACACCGAGAGTCACAATTAACTGAACCAAAAAAAAGACTTCTCAAACCAACTTGACGACTCCAAATCTCCTCCAAGAATCACCACTTCTTTATCTTCTTCAACCTTTTCACACATAACTTTCAAAGACTCCACCTTCTTCCCTTCTCTTTAGAGTTAACAGATTCAACAACCATCTCATCAGATCCCTTATCTTCTTTCTTCTTCTCAACCTTCTTATAGTTAACAGCAGATTCAAGACCCATACCATCAGGTCCCCAAATATACTTAGCTAATCCCAAACATTTCTTATCATGAGAAGACTCAACACTCTACTTCTTTTTCAAACCTCTAATCTTGTCACCAAACTGAGACTTACTAACATCAAACTGCTGATTTACCACCAAAACTCATTTCTACTCAATATCGCTCTGTAATCATCATCACTGCCACTGGCGAAAGCTCGTCCTAAGCAACACATTCCGCCAAGATTAAAGGAAGAAGGAGCAATTCGAGGATTACCTTTCCCCTGGATAGTCCGATGAACAAATCTCTTCGCCGTCGAAATCGATCTCCTCATCGTCCCGATTCGGCTTCAGGTGATTTGACTTCTTTCTCAATCTCAGTCTCACTCTCTGCAATTCGCAAAGCCCTACACGGAGAGATATGTAAACCGGTGGAGTTCTGGTTTACAACTTATTACTAAACCGGTTTACTAACGCAGCGTTTTAAACAATTTCTCAGGATTAAAGCTTTCTTTGATGACAAAAGAAAAAAACAATTTCTCAGGATCCTGCAACTCATTTCTACTCAGTTTAAAAAAACATTATTATGATCGTTTAATACTTTAATCAGAATTTAATATGAGCGATCACTTATTTGACTCATTCGATTTAATTAATCAAGGAATTCAAAATTAATTAATTTTTTTTTTGTGTTTTATGACTGTTTCTGATGTGTCTGAGTCTTTCTTATGTGTCTTCCTGATGTGCATGTACAAGGTTGTGAATGATACACAACGTTGTAGCTTATGGGAGTTGACGTGGCTAATGTTTGTGGCTACTCTGTTCATGTCCATGATCTAATGGTCTCATCTCTATGACTCTATCCTTGACGGTTTAACCTCAAAAGCTTATTTTCTTTGTGTCTCTGTCTCATCAACCAAACTATGAAGGTTCGGTTTATTAAGATACGGTCCACAACCAACAACATATGACACCATTTAGACACTCGCATAAACAAAAAAAAACGCAATAAAAACAAAATTTCGAAATTTTTATCTCCCAATTATTCATTCAGTTGGTGATGCAATCTCTGGCCTTATTCTAAATTCAAGCTGGGAGACAGAGAGATTCGAGGCATTGAACATCCTTTATTCAATATACAATGGCTTGCGAGGCTGCCGGGTTTGATACTGTTGTTGTATCCTTTATATTATATGCTTTGGTATTCATTAATTTAGACATATTTGTGTTTAAATGTCCAATATGATTTATGGCTACTCTGCTCCAATCCATTTTCTTATGTTCTTAATCTTTATTCACAGCTTTCTATTTTATTTCCAAATAATTTGCTATCCATTTCTTTTTCCTGCTCTGTTTCCGTATTCGCAAGAGATTAGATAGTTTATTGAATTTGCAGTTATATGTAACACTTTCATAAAGACCATAACTAAAGAGTATTTCCTACCAAATCTAACACCAAAACGGCATTGTCAAGTGTCTCGGTTGGATTCTTCTGATTCATGTCAAAGCTAGTTGTTTTGGATTTAACGTATAATAGAAATCCCTCAGACTTCCCGGATGGAATATCAGAGCTGTTTCTTTGCAATATCTCAACATGTCAAAAACAAATCTGCCTCTAGGCTTACAAACGTTAAAAAAGTTACTCTACTTGAATTTGGAGTTCACATGGAACCTTTCAAGTATATATCGTTGGGATATCAAGTCTATTGGATATGAAAGTATTGAGATTGCGAGGTTCTGGTGTTTCATTGGATGATTGGATCTAAGAACAGTGGAGGAGTTGCAAGTCTTGGAACAATATTAGAAATTTTAACCATAGGAATTGGTTATGATTCAGGTTTGGTTCAGTTTTTAAGCTCTCACAGGCTGATGAGCTGTCTTCAACTAGAATCATATGGAATATCATTTTCGACAACTATGAACAACCTCCAGTTTCTAGACTTTCTTGGCTGCATTATTTCTGAGATAAAGATTGATATGATGACATGCATTAGTAGCAACACAAGTTCTCTCTTGCGCAATCCGATAAATCCATGCTTCTTGAGTCTTTCTGATGTGTATGTACACGGTTGTAAATGCCTACGGGAGTTGACATGGCTGATGTTTGCTTCAAATCTTACATGTATTGATGTTGAATGTCCCGACCAGCTAGAAGATATAATAAGCAAAGAGAAGGCTAGAATAACTGAAGAATCAGGGATTGTTCCTTTTCGAAAGCTGAAATTCTTACGCTTGTCTAGTGTACCGGAGCTAAAGAACATATATTGGTTCAATGGCTTGCAAGGTTGCAGGGTTTGCAGTTCCGACTTTGTTGTTGTATACATTATATTTGCATTTTGCAGTTCAGACAGATTTGTGTTTTGAATGTCGAATGTGTTATAGGTTTCTCTTGGTTGAAATTTGATCTTCTTCGATCGAGTTTTTACATTTTTTCTTCGAGATAGTTTGACTTTTCGTTTTCTTCTCCAATCTCGCAAGGAGTTTTAGGTGTTCGTGATATTAAAACTAGTTTCCTTGCACAATCTCAATTTGTCAAATATTTGTCTATTAAAAAATCTAATTTACTAAAAACCAAATCTAAACCAAAACAATAATCACACCAAACCAAGTCTGAGATCTTGAAGGGAAGAGCTTCCTCTGATGCCCACCACTGATCTTGTATTAATCTAACAATGAAATACACAGAGCACAGTATCAGTCATCTTCATGAAGCTTACATACAAAGCAACCAAATATACACATGTAACATGAGGACTGACTTGAGAAGTAATCACTAGAAAAAGCAAATAAATACTTGATTCACCTCACATGTGCTTTTAAGAGAAGATTGCTGCTCTACCACTCCTCTTCTCTTCTCTCGAGGATAAACTGTTTTAACAAAGCATATCGAGGAAGCTTTTGTCCAATCTCCCATCATGCAACATGTTAGTGACCAAGCCAATGCTTGAAGCATCTCCAGCAAACCCGCAACTCCTCATTTCGTTGATGAGTTCTGCTGATGCGGCTGTGTCACCATCTCTAAGATGAGCCCTGATTAGCATATTATATGTACCGCTACTTGGGAGAGGCCCGTTTTCTTTCATTTTTCTAAACAAAGCATATGCTTGCTGCTTTAAACCTTTTTCACAAAATCCTGAGATCATTATATTGTATGTTTTAACATCAAGCTTTACTCTTTTGAGGCTGAGACTAGAAAATAAATCCCACCCATCTACCACCTTCCCAGCCTTACACATCCCATCAATCATAATATTATATGTGACAATATCAAGTTCTATTTCACTCTTTTGCATATCGTGGAATATGACCAATGCTTTCTCTAGCTCCCCATTATTACAAAGTCCATCTAAAAAAATGGTGTATGTCATGATATTTCGAGGCACACCACCAGAAACCATCTGTTCGAATACTTTTTGGGCAGTATCACAATTTCCAACTTCAAAAAACCCATGGATAAGAGTGTTGTAAGTGACGGTGTTGCCAACCAATCCTCTTTGAGACATCTCCCCGAAGAGCTCCATAGCATTCTCAACTTTCTTAGACTTACAAAATCCATTTATAAGCGTATTATAAGTCACTAAATCTGGATAGCAATCCTTCCTAATCATCAAATCAAATATTTGCTTGGCCTCCTCGAGGCGATCATGAATGCAAAATCCGTTGATCAATGAGTTGTAAGTGAAAATATCAGGAGCTATAGACCTTTGGAACATTTCCTTGTACAATTGTTCAGCCTCTAAAAGCTTCCCCTCTTTTGCAAACGCATCGATCAATGCATTGAATGTAACTACATTGGGACTGATTTTCTTCTCAATCATATCCCTTAGTAATCCAGCAGCATCTTCCCATCTTCCGTAATTACAAAGGCAACTTATAAGGCAGCTGTAGGTAACAACATTTGGTCTAATTCCTTTGTTGTCCATTTCATTGAACAGTTTGAGTGCATCATCCACATCTCTGTATTTGCAAAGACCATCAATGACTGTGTTGTAGATAACAACATTGGCCTCTATTTTCCCTCCTTCCATCTTCTTGAGCAGATTTAAAGCCAAATCAATATCACCTCTCTTACACACTCCATTTACAACCGCACCGTATGTAACTAGGTTAGGTTGGCAGCCTCTTTGAACCATCTGCTCAACTAAAGCCACCGCTTCTGAAGCTCTGTTGTTGCGAAAAAGTCCATGGATTAGACTTGTAAATGTCACAGTATCAGGTTCATATCCCAAATCCACCATTTGATCAAGTAAAGCTACGGCATCAGAAATCCTATTACAATGACAATATCCATTGAGAAGCGAGTTAAGCGTGACAATGCTGGGCTCATAGCCAAGTTTCAACATCTTCCCAAGAACAGCTAAAGCAAGAGAGAGTTGAGAGCGGCGGCAAAAACAGTTAATCAAAATACTGTAAGTGTAGGAATCATGTGAAATTCCCAGATTTTGCATCTGCTCGCCGAGAGAGATGACAACATCAAACTTCTTCATCTTTGCAATAGCACTCAACAATCTACTGAAATCAACAATGGAAGGGAAAGGACGAGAATTGACCATTTCACCGAACAAACCAATTGCATCTGGCGACTCCTTTCTACTCAATATCTCTCTGTAATCATCACTGCCACTGGCGAAAGCTCGTCCCCAACAACACATTCCGAAAAGATTAAAAGAAGAAGGAGCAATTCGAGGATTACCTTTTCCCTGGACATTGCGATTAACAAATCTCCTCGCCATCGATGAAGATACACTCGAAATCGATCTCCTCATCGTCCCGATTTGGCTTCAGCTGATTTGAGTTCTTTCAGTGTCTCACTCTCTGCAAATCGCAATTTCAGTGTCTCACACGGAGAGATATGCAAACCGGTGAGGTTCTGGTTTACAACTTATTACTAAACTATATTAAAGTTTTTGTTTTTCTTGTTGACCAAAAAAGTCTATATTCTCTGGTTCTCTGCATCCTCTCTAGTTTGCTCCTATCAAATAAATTTCACCTTTCAGATCTCTCTCTTTCTGTATAATGGGCGTCTCTATCTCGATACCCTGTGATCCATGTATAAATAAAGCTTCTCAATGGCTAGACAAGAAAGTAGCTTGTACTCACAATCTCAAGAAGAATCTTGTGGCTCTGGAGATAGGCATGGAAAATCTCAACGCTAAGTGAGATGATTGTCAAGAAGGCTCATAGAGTCATAGGTTGATTTTTCGTACAAGATCTCTACGAAGACCACTCTGGAATCATTTGAAATATCACTTCCAGAACTGCAGTATCTCTGAGATAAAGATGGGAAGGATATGCAGCTTCTTGAGACTCGTCAAAGTGCGTATAGAAGATTGTAATTGCCTGAGGGAATTGACGTTTCTGATGTTAGCTCCAAATCTTAGATATCTTTATGTTCACAGGGCAAAAGACCTAGAAGATATAATAAACAAAGAGAAAGCTCTTAAAAGTGAAAAATCAGGGATTGTTCAAAGGGAAACTTTCTATCTCTCTGTTTCTTTCCATGAACTTATATAATCTCTTATCTCTCTTTTGTCTGTTTCTCTCTCTGTATTGCTTTCTGTGAGTTTTTTCATTTATTACCATATCAAGAATTCTACAATCTAATTTACTTGGATTTTGGAAGATACACGTGTGCTTTTGAGTATTGCTGGAATATCTCAAAGATCTTAACGTTGCTTGTAAAAGACCTAGAAAGACATAATAACCAAAGAGAAAGCTTGTGAGTTGTGAAGGTGAAAATTCATCGAGCCTTCCTTTTCAGAAACTAAATATTTGTCTAAACAATCTTTCAAAGTTCAAACTAAAGAATTTGTCATCCACATTTGGCTAAAAAACAACAATCTAAACCAAAACAATAATCACACCAAACCAAGTCTGAGATCTTCTTCAAGGGACGAGCTTCTTCTGATGCCCACCACTGATCTTGTATTAACCTAACAATGAAATACACAGAGCACAGTATCAGTCATCTTCATAAAGCTTACACACAACAGCAACCAAATATACACATGTAACATGAGGACTGACTTGACAAGTAATCACTAGAAAGCAAATAACTACTTGATTCACCCCTCACATGTGCTTTGAAGAAAAGATTGTTGCTCTACCACTCCTCTTTTCTTGAGGATGATGAAACTGTTTTAAGAAAGCACATCGAGGAAGCTTTTGTCCAATCTCCCATCATGCAACATATTAGTGACCAAGCCAAAGGTTGAAGCATCTCCAACAAACCCGCAACTCCTCATTTCGTTGATGAGTACAACCGATGCAGCTCTGTCACAATCTCTAAGGCGTGCTCTGATAAGCGTATTATAGGTACCGCTACTTGGGAGAGGCCCGTTTTCTTTCATTTTATTAAACAAGGCATCTGCTTCCTCCTTTAAACCTTTCCTACAAAATCCTGAGATCATTGTGTTGTACGTTACAACATCAGGCTTCACTCCTTTAAGGCTGAGACTACAAAATAAATCCCACCCATCTTCCACCTTCCCAGCCTTGCACATCCCTTCAATCAGAATATTATATGTGACAATATTAACTTCAATTTCACTCTTTTGCAAATCCCCAAATATGACCAATGCTTTCTCTAGCTTCCCATGATTACAAAGTCCATCTAACAAAATGTTGTATGTCATAATATCTCGAGGCACACCACCAGAAACCATCTGTTTGAATACTTTTTGGGCATTATCACATTTTCCAACTTCAAAAAACCCATGGATAAGAGTGTTGTAAGTGACTGTGTTGCCAACCAATCCTCTTTGAGACATCTCCCCGAAGAGTTCCATAGCATCCTCAACTCTCTTAGACTTACAAAATCCATTTATGAGAGTACTACAGGTCACTACATCTGGGTAACAATCCTTCCTAATCATCAAATCAAACATTTGATTGGCCTCCTCTAGGTGATCATGAATGCAAAACCCGTTGATCAATGAACTGTAAGTGAAAATATCAGGAGCTATAGACCTTTGGACCATTTCCTTGTACAATTGTTCAGCCTCTAAAAGCTTCCCCTCTTTTGCAAACGCATCGATCAATGCATTGAATGTAACTACATCTGGACTGATTTTCCTCTCAATCATATTCCTTAGTAATCCAGCAGCATCTGCCCATCTTCCGTAGTTACAAAGGCAACTTATGAGGGAGTTGTAGGTAATAACATTTGGTCTAATTCCTTTGTTGTCCATTTCATTGAACAGTTTGAGTGCATCATCCACATTTCTGTATTTGCAAAGACCATCAATGACTGTGTTGTAAATTATAACATCAGTCTCTATCTTCCCTTTCTCCATCTTCTTGAGCAGATATAAAGCCAAATCAATATCACCTCTCTTACATAGTCCATTCAATACTGTACCATAAGTACACAGATCCGGCTGACATCCTTTCAGAGCCATCCGGTCAACTAAAGCCACAGCTTCGGAAGCTTTGTTGTGGAGAAAAAGCCCATGAATCAAAGTGTTAAATGTGAACGTATCGGGTTGATATCCCATTTCAACCATTTGATCAACCAGAGATACAGCATCAGAAATCCTCTTACCGTGACAGAAACCATTGAGAAGTGAGTTCAGTGTGACAATGCTAGGCTCATAGCCAAGTTTCAACATCTTCCCAAGAACAGCTAAAGCAAGAGAGAGTTGGGAGCAGCGGCAAAAACAGTTTACGAAAATACTGTAAGTATAGAGGTTATGTGAAATTCCCAGATTTTGCATCTGCTCGCCCAGGGAGATGACAACATCAAACTTCTTCATCTTAGCAATGGCACTCAACAGTTTACTGAAATCAACAATGGAAGGGAAAGGACGAGAATTGACCATTTCACTGAACAGACCAATTGCATCGTCTAACTTAATATCCCGCAACTCATTTCTACTCAAAATCTCTCTGTAATCATCACTGCCACCAGAAAAAGCTCGACCCCAGCAACACATGCCGCAAAGATTAAAGGAAGAAGGAGCAATTCGAGGATTACCTTTCCCATGGAGATTCCGATGAACAAATCTTCTTGTCGTCGATGAAATCGATCTCCTCATCGTCCCGATTTGACTTCTTTCTCAATCTCAGTGTCTCACTCTCTGCAAATCGCAAATCCCTTACACGGAGTCACGGTTCACGGAGAGATATGCAAACCGGTGGAGTTCTGGTTCACAACTTATTACTAAACCGGTTTACTAATGCAGCGTTCAAACAATTTCTCGGGATTATTAAAGCTTTCTTTGATGACAAAAAAAAAAAAAAAAAACAATTTCTCAGGATCCTGCAACTCATTTCTACTCAATTTCTCTCAGTTTAGAAAAACATTATTACGATCGTTTAATACTTTAATCAGAATTTAATATGATCGATCACTTATTTGACTCATTCGATTTAATTAATCAAGGAATTCAAATTTAATAAAAAAAATTTGTGTGTTTATGACTGTTTCTGATGTGTCTGAGTCTTTCTTATGTGTCTTGGATCTCTTAATGTTGCCAGTGTATATGAACTAGAAGATATAATAAACAAAGAGAAAGCTTGTGGAAGTTGAAAATTCAGGGATTGTTCCTTTTCAAAAGCTGAATGATCTTCGTTTAGCTCTTCTTCCAAAGCTGAAAAATATCTATTGGAGTCCTCTACCCTTTCCATGTCTAAAGGCAATCAGTGTAACGACATGTCCAAATCTGAAAAAAGCTTCCACTTAATTCTAAAAGTGGCACGCATGGTGAAAATAGACTCGTCATAAGATACGCTGAGCAGGAATGGATTGAAAATGTGGAATGGGAGGACGAAGCTACCAAAAACCGCTTCTCATCTTCATGAGAACAGGTCTAACATTTCTCCTCTTCTCTTATTTGATTTTCAAGAATTCTAACTGCTTCCATATTTAATGCCTATGTCTTTTTTTTTGTGTGTGAATTTTGATTATAGACTGATGATATAGATGTCTCAGAGGAATGGGAGTACGAAGCTAACACTATCCGTTTTTTTATCTTCATGCTACCAGGTCTAACATTTTTTCTCTTCTCTTATCTGATTTTCAAGAATTCTAACTGCTTCCATCTTTAATGCCTATGTTTCTTTTCGTGTCTGTTAATTTTCTTTATAGTCTCCAGATATGGTGGGCTCCTAAGGCAGCAAGTTCGAAGTTGATTATGTCATTTGAGTTCGTTTCAAAGGGAAACTTTTTATCTCTCTGTTGTTTTCTGCTGTATTCTCTATCTCTTATTTCTTTTTGTCTGTTGCATTCTGTGAAATCACTATCTCTCTCTGCATTGCCTTTTCCAGTGTGCTCACAAACCAGTCTAGAGGCATCTGAAGTAGCTCGTATACTTTTGGAAGAAACAATTATAAAAGTCTTTCTTTGATTTTCGCTTGGACGTTTGTTTCCTCTACTTGGTTTGGTTCTTCCACATTCTGCTTAGTTAATGGACGCTCGCTTTTTCTGGTTCCATTAATTTTGGGAATTTCAGATAAAATATTGTTTAGCTGGTTTATGAAGACTATCTAACCAGTTCCATGTCTAGAGCAGATTCATGTAGAGGTATGTTCGAATCTGAAAATGCTTCCCCTCGTTTTTAAAAGTGTCAACCACGGTGAAAATGGTGCCATTTAGCCATTTCGGTTTGTTGCAAAAGGCTTTCTGTCTCTCTGAAATCGCTGTCAAGTACATCTGCATCCATGGGATTGACCTTTGAATCTTCGGTTGCAAGCAAACGTAATTGTCGTTGAAGCCATCGTTAATGGAAGATAAAGACTCCTTCAGAAACAAATTCCACCAGCTTAGGTCTTCTCCACAATCCACAACTTGAAAAAGACAGACTGATTATGTATGAAGTACTCCGAAAGAAAGTGAAGGCAAAATGGGAAATAAGAGAAAATTGGTATCTCACAGTGTGAGGATTGCTCATATTGTTTCTCTAATATGTGTGTGTTCCGTGGACGCGGAGAAGAGTATAACGCAGTTTTGATAAAACCAAAACGACATTGATTCGTGTAACCATCAAACTAATTAAAAGTTTTGAATGATTTTACTATTACAGTATTCGATGTTTTCAAAGCTCAAAGACTTTTCTCTTTTTCTTTTGCAACCAATGAAAATAACGAAATCAATGAAAATGAGGACTGACTTGACAAGTAATCATTAGAAAGCAAATATCTACTTGATTCACACCTCACATGTGCTTTGAAGAGAAGATTGCTGCTCTACCACTCCTCTTCTCTTCTCTCGAGGATAAACTGTTTTAAGAAAGCATATCGAGGAAGCTTTTGTCCAATCTCCCATCATGCAACATATTAGTGACTAAGCCAATGGTTGAAGCATCTCCAGCAAACCCGCAACTCCTCATTTCTTTGATGAGTTCTGCTGATGCGGCTCTCTCACCATCTCTAAGATGTGCCCGAATTAGCATATTATACGTACAGTCATCAGGGAGAGTCCCTTCTTCTTTCATTTTTCTAAACAAAGCATATGCTTCCTGCTTTAAACCTTTCCCACAAAATCCTGAGATCATTATAGTGTATGTTTTAACATCAAGCTTTACTCCTTTGAGGCTGAGACTACAAAATAAATCCCACCCATCTTCTACCTTCCCAGCCTTGCACATCCCGTCAATGATAATATTATATGTGTAAATATCGATTTCCATCTCACTCTTTTGCAAATCCCCAAATATGACCAATGCTTTCTCTAGCTTCCCATTATTACAAAGTCCATTTATCAATATGTTGCATGTCATAATATCTGGAGGCACACCACAAGAAACCATATGTTTGAATACTTTTTGGGCATTATCACAATCTCGAGCTTCAAAAAACCCATGAATAAGAGTGTTGTAAGTGACTGTGTCGCCAACCAATCCTCTTTGAGACATCTCGCAGAAGAGTTTCATTCCATCCTCAACTCTCTTAGACTTAGAAAATCCATTTATGAGAGTATTATATGTCACTACATCTGGGTAACAATCCTTGCTAATCATCAAATCAAACATTTGTTTGGCCTCCTCTAGGCGATCATGAATGCAAAACCCGTTGATCAATGAATTGTAAGTGACAATATCAGGAGCTATAGACCTTTGGACCATTTGCTTGTACAATTGTTCAGCCTCTAAAAGCTTCCCCTCTTTTGCAAACGCATCGATCAATGCATTGAATGTAAATGCATCTGGGCTGATTTTCCTCTCAATCATATCGCTTAGTAATCCAGCAGATTCAGCCCATCTTCCGTAATTACAAAGGCAACTTATAAGGCAGTTGTAGGTAACAACATCTGGTTTGATTCCTTTGTTGTCCATTTCATTGAACAGGTCGAGTGCATCATCCACATTTCTGTATTTGCAAAGGCCATCAATGACTGTGTTGTAAATTATAACTTCAGGCTCTATTTTCCCTTTATCCATCTTCTTGAGCAGATCTAAAGCCAAATCAATATCACCTCTCTTACATAGTCCATTTACAACCGCACCATACGTAACTAGATCTGGCTGACATCCTTTCGCAACCATCCGATCAACTAAAGCCACAGCTTCGGAAGCTTTGTTGTTGAGAAAAAGTCCATGGATTAGAGTTGTAAATGTCACTGTATTAGGTTGATATCCCATTTCCACCATTTGATCAAGCAAATCTAAGGCATCAGAAATCCTCTTACTGTGACAGTATCCATTGAGAAGCGACGAAAGCGTGACAATGCTGGGCTCATAGCCAAGTTTCAACATCTTCCCAAGAACAGCTAACGCAAGAGAGAGTTGGGAGCGGCGGCAGAAACAGTTAATCAAAATATTGTAAGTGTAGAGATCATGTGAAATTCCCAGATTTTGCATCTGCTCGCCTAGAGATATGACAACATCGAACTTCTTCATCTTAGCAATGGCACTCAACAATTTACTGAAATCAAAAATGGAAGGGAAAGGACGAGAATTGACCATTTCACTGAACAAACCAATTGCATCGTCTAACTTAATATCCTGCAACTCATTTCTACTCAAAATCTCTCTCTAATCATCACTGCCACCAGAAAAAGCTCGACCCCAGCAACACATGCCGCAAAGATTAAAGGAAGAAGGAGCAGTTCGAGGAATACCTTTCCCATGGAGATTCCGATGAACGAATCTTATTGTCGGCGATGATAATACACTCGAAATCGATCTCCTCATCGTCCCGATTTGGCTTCAGCTGATTTGACTTCTTTCTCAATCTCAGCGTCTCACTCTCCGCAAATCGCAAAGCCCTACACGGAGAGATATGCAAAACCGGTGGGGTTCTGGTTTAGAACTCATTACTAAACCGGTTTAATAATGATCTAGAACTGAAACAATCAGAACTGATCGTTCCCGTCTTCCCGAGGAGAGACCAATACGGAAGGTGAATAAAGGAATAGCTTCTTCTGATGACTGACCCAAACGGCAAACGCAGCGAAAAAGAAGCAGATCTGGCTAACAATGGTCGCTTACTCTCTATCTCAATTTCAGAATAATCCGTTTCGTGGTTAAATATAATTACGTTAAAGCCACCGATAAAATGTTTGGTTCCACATAACCCCGAAATTTATTTTACTTTCACATTTACCCCTTGATATTATTTTCTTCACTTTTAAACCCGAATTTCAGTTTCATTAATTCAAGTTTTCGATTAACGGGGAGGTTTCTGGTTTATGTAATCAATTGTTTAAAATTTTATTGCTTGTTGGACTATCGGTTTTAAAATATGTATCAAAATTCGTGGACTCTTAACTTAGTAAACTCCTAGATGATTTGATCATTCTTTGTTATTCTTTCTCTACTATTCTCTGCTATGTTTATTAGCTTCCAAAATGACTAGATTAAGCTCTTGTTTAACTCTCTCTCTCACTACGCTCAAACTGTATGACAAATGAAATAAATTACTAGTTAGTAGAGAAATTGTAGTTACTTGTTAAAAGATCAAGAACCTTGATGATACCAACAAGATAGCGACCGATTCACAAAAGAAGCAAACCACAACAATAATAATATCTGTAAGGGTCAAGATAACAAATGACCTCCAAAATGTAGCCTTAACGAGGCTTTAAAATGGTTCAGAAGAACAAAACTAAGAAGCTCTTTTAAAAATTGGCCAACTCCACCAACTAATCAAAGGAAGACACATAATGCTACATTATTCAAATTAGCTAAGCACACAAAGATTAATAAAAAAATGCTACATTATTCAAATTAGATAAGCACATAACGATTAATCAAAATATAATATGGGAAGAACATCATTATCTTATTCAGGTTTCCCCTAACAAATCCTCTATAATAAACTGATCATTCTCCACTAACAATGTCATAGCTTGCTTGTATGGTTACTTGTTTTTAATTGAATACCCTTTTTAAAAAAGAAAAAAAAATTATGTTTTAGTAGATATTAATATGCTTATTTGTTGAATATTATAAAGAGAATCATCAAATTAAATACTTTTAAATACAAAAAATGAAGAGAGAGATAGGGAGATCGGCCCATCAGTCTTCCGTCGCCGGAACTCTGGTCAGACCTCACTGTGTTCTTATTGTTTTGGATCTATTGTATAATAGAAATATCTCAGACTTGCAGGATGGAAGGAATATCAGAGCTGGTTTCTTTGCAATATCTCAACATATACAATGTCTGCCTCTATAGGCTTACAAAAGTTGAAAAAGTTACTCTACTTGAATTTGGAGTTCACATGGAACTTTACAAGTATTGTTGGGATATCAAGTCTATTGGATATGAAAGTATTGAGATTGCGAGGTTCTGGTGTTTCATTGGCTATAGTTCATTGGATCTAAGAACAATGGAGGAGATGCAAGTCTTGGAACAATTAGAAATTTTAACAATAGGAATTGTTTATGATTCAGGTTTGGTTCAGTTTTTAAGCTCTCACTGGCTGATGAGCTGTACACGAGATTTAGAGATCAGCGGTCTTCAACTAGAATCATCTGGAATATAACATTTTCGACAACTATGAACAACCTCCAGTTTCTAGACTTTCTTGGCTTGCACTATTTCTGAGATAAAGATTGATATGACGACATGCATTAGTAGCACCACATGTTCTCTGTTGCGCAATCCGATAAATCCATGCTTCTTGAGTCTTTCTGATGTGTATGTGCAAGGTTGTAAATGCCTACGGGAGTTGACATGGCTGATGTTTGCTCCAAATCTTACATATATTGATGTTGAATGTTCCGACCAGCTACAAGATAATAATAAGCAAAGAGAAGGCTAGTGTAACTGAAGAATCAGGGATTGTTCCTTTTCGGAAGCTGAAATTCTTACGCTTGTCTAGTGTACCGGAGCTAAAGAACATATATTGGTTCAATGGCTTGCAAGGTTGCAGGGTTTGCAGTTCCGACTTTGTTGTATATATTATATTTGCGTTTTGCAGTTCAGACAGATTTGTGTTTTGAATGTCGAATGTGTTATAGGTTTCTCTTGGTTGAAATTTGATCTTCTTCGATAGAGTTTTTACATTTTTTCTTCGAGATAGTTTGACTTTTCGTTTTCTTCTCCAATCTCGCAAGGAGTTTTAGGTGTTCGTGATATTAAAACTAGTTTCCTTGCACAATCTCAATTTGTCAAATATTTGTCTATTGAAAAATCTAATTTACTAAAAACCAAATCTAAACCAAAACAATAATCACACCAAACCAAGTCTGAGATCTTCTTGAAGGGACGAGCTTCCTCTGATGCCCACCACTGATCTTGTATTAATCTAACAATGAAATACACAGAGCACAGTATCAGTCATCTTCATGAAGCTTACATACAAAGCAACCAAATATACACATGTAACATGAGGACTGACTTGAGAAGTAATCACTAGAAAAAGCAAATAAATACTTGATTCACCTCACATGTGCTTTTAAGAGAAGATTGCTGCTCTACCACTCCTCTTCTTTTCTCTCGAGGATAAACTGTTTTAACAAAGCATATCGAGGAAGCTTTTGTCCAATCTCCCATCATGCAACATATTAGTGACCAAGCCAAAGCTTGAAGCATCTCCAGCAAACCCGCAACTCCTCATTTCGTTGATGAGTTCTGCTGATGCGACTGTCTCACCATCTCTAAGATGAGCCCTGATTAGCGTATTATATGTACCGCTACTTGGGAGAGGCCCGTTTTCTTTCATTTTTCTAAACAAAGCATATGCTTGCTGCTTTAAACCTTTTTCACAAAATCCTGAGATCATTATATTGTATGTTTTAACATCAAGCTTTACTCTTTTGAGGCTGAGACTAGAAAATAAATCCCACCCATCTACCACCTTCCCAGCCTTACACATCCCTTCAATCATAATATTATATGTGACAATATCAAGTTCTATTTCACTCTTTTGCATATCGTGGAATATGACCAATGCTTTCTCTAGCTCCCCATTATTACAAAGTCCATCTAAAAAAATGGTGTATGTCATGATATTTCGAGGCACACCACCAGAAACCATCTGTTCGAATACTTTTTGGGCAGTATCACAATTTCCAACTTCAAAAAACCCATGGATAAGAGTGTTGTAAGTGACGGTGTTGCCAACCAATCCTCTTTGAGACATCTCCCCGAAGAGCTCCATAGCATTCTCAACTTTCTTAGACTTACAAAATCCATTTATAAGCGTATTATAAGTCACTAAATCTGGATAGCAATCCTTCCTAATCATCAAATCAAATATTTGCTTGGCCTCCTCGAGGCGATCATGAATGCAAAATCCGTTGATCAATGAGTTGTAAGTGAAAATATCAGGAGCTATAGACCTTTGGAACATTTCCTTGTACAATTGTTCAGCCTCTAAAAGCTTCCCCTCTTTTGCAAACGCATCGATCAATGCATTGAATGTAACTACATTGGGACTGATTTTCTTCTCAATCATATCCCTTAGTAATCCAGCAGCATCTTCCCATCTTCCGTAATTACAAAGGCAACTTATAAGGCAGCTGTAGGTAACAACATTTGGTCTAATTCCTTTGTTGTCCATTTCATTGAACAGTTTGAGTGCATCATCCACATCTCTGTATTTGCAAAGACCATCAATGACTGTGTTGTAGATAACAACATTGGCCTCTATTTTCCCTCCTTCCATCTTCTTGAGCAGATTTAAAGCCAAATCAATATCACCTCTCTTACACACTCCATTTACAACCGCACCGTATGTAACTAGGTTAGGTTGGCAGCCTCTTCGAACCATCCGCTCAACTAAAGCCACCGCTTCTGAAGCTCTGTTGTTGCGAAAAAGTCCATGGATTAGACTTGTAAATGTCACAGTATCAGGTTCATATCCCAAATCCACCATTTGATCAAGTAAAGCTACGGCATCAGAAATCCTATTACAATGACAATATCCATTGAGAAGCGAGTTAAGCGTGACAATGCTGGGCTCATAGCCAAGTTTCAACATCTTCCCAAGAACAGCTAAAGCCAGAGAGAGTTGAGAGCGGCGGCAAAAACAGTTGATCAAAATACTGTAAGTGTAGGAATCATGTGAAATTCCCAGATTTTGCATCTGCTCGCCGAGAGATATGACAACATCAAACTTCTTCATCTTTGCAATAGCACTCAACAATCTACTGAAATCAACAATGGAAGGGAAAGGACGAGAATTGACCATTTCACTGAACAGACCAATTGCATCGTCTAACTTAATATCCCGCAACTCATTTCTACTCAATTTCTCTCTGTAATCATCACTGCCACTGGCGAAAGCTCGTCCCCAACAACACATTCCGCAAAGATTAAAGGAAGAAGGAGCAATTCGAGGATTACCTTTCCCCTGGAGATTCCGATGAACGAATCTTCTTGTCGTCGACGAAAATACACTCGAAATCGATCTCCTCATCGTCCCGATTTGGCTTATTACTAAACCGGCGCTTTTAAACAATTTCTCAGGAATTTGTTTAACTTAACTTATCCAATTAGACACTCGCACAAACACAAAAACGCAATAAAACATTTGGTTAATAATTTAAGACCGTTCTTTTGTTACTAGGCTTAAAACGTCTGAGATTATGAAGATTGGTTATTATTAAGTCTTACCTCTGTGAATTGGTTTTGTAGAATGCATATTGTAGATAGTCTCTGATTCATGATTGTTGTTAAGTACTAGCTTAGCTTGATTATTAAGCTAAATATATCACAAGTTTTTGCTTTTGAAGAATGCATTTAAATGGTCTCTAATTCATGGATTCCTTTTGGCTTTGTTTACATAAAGGCCAGTGCCGAGTGGCTGCAAAATTGATTGGATGTGGTTCAGCAGTTCCAAAGCAAATATAGCACAACCAAAGCCCTTGAAATGACAGATGTGGTTCCTGAAGATATTAACTTAGTCTTGATGTGTACTTCCACTCCTGATGATCTATTCGGTGTCGCTCCACAGGTATTATCTGTGGGTTGAGGTTTCCGAGTCATGGTGAAGTTTTAGCGTATCTGGCAACGGTGAAGAAGGAATGGAGAAATGGAGATGTATAGCCATAATTACAGTCTTCCCCAAACTGTTCAAAGATCAGGGTACTCATTTTCAACGATCATAACGTTAGCTTCTTCAGCAATTTTATGTGAAAAGATCATGTTATGCATAATTGATGTGAACATTGTGCTGCACTTAATTAGGTTGTTGTTCTTATTGGGATGTCTGCAAGTGCTGATGATAAGAGTAGGAACTTTGCTAGAGTTGCCAAAGAGGTTCAGATTAATGAAGTATTATAAACTAACTATAGTTATGGAAATCAAACAAAAGAAACAATTATGTGATTCATGCAAACTAACTATATTAAAGTTTTTGTTTTTCTTGTTGACCAAAAAAGTCTATATTCTCTGGTTCTCTGCATCCTCTCTAGTTTGCTCCTATCAAATAAATTTCACCTTTCAGATCTCTCTCTTTCTGTATAATGGGCGTCTCTATCTCGATACCCTGTGATCCATGTATAAATAAAGCTTCTCAATGGCTAGACAAGAAAGTAGCTTGTACTCACAATCTCAAGAAGAATCTTGTGGCTCTGGAGATAGGCATGGAAAATCTCAACGCTAAGTGAGAT
Organism: Erysimum cheiranthoides; assembly: GCA_011420285.2. Lineage (NCBI taxonomy): Eukaryota > Viridiplantae > Streptophyta > Magnoliopsida > Brassicales > Brassicaceae > Erysimum > Erysimum cheiranthoides. The sequence goes on from CM022179.2 coordinate 20,204,771, forward strand.
GATTGTCAAGAAGGCTCATAGAGTCATAGGTTGATTTTTCGTACAAGATCTCTACGAAGACCACTCTGGAATCATTTGAAATATCACTTCCAGAACTGCAGTATCTCTGAGATAAAGATGGGAAGGATATGCAGCTTCTTGAGACTCGTCAAAGTGCGTATAGAAGATTGTAATTGCCTGAGGGAATTGACGTTTCTGATGTTAGCTCCAAATCTTAGATATCTTTATGTTCACAGGGCAAAAGACCTAGAAGATATAATAAACAAAGAGAAAGCTCTTAAAAGTGAAAAATCAGGGATTGTTCAAAGGGAAACTTTCTATCTCTCTGTTTCTTTCCATGAACTTATATAATCTCTTATCTCTCTTTTGTCTGTTTCTCTCTCTGTATTGCTTTCTGTGAGTTTTTTCATTTATTACCATATCAAGAATTCTACAATCTAATTTACTTGGATTTTGGAAGATACACGTGTGCTTTTGAGTATTGCTGGAATATCTCAAAGATCTTAACGTTGCTTGTAAAAGACCTAGAAAGACATAATAACCAAAGAGAAAGCTTGTGAGTTGTGAAGGTGAAAATTCATCGAGCCTTCCTTTTCAGAAACTAAATATTTGTCTAAACAATCTTTCAAAGTTCAAACTAAAGAATTTGTCATCCACATTTGGCTAAAAAACAACAATCTAAACCAAAACAATAATCACACCAAACCAAGTCTGAGATCTTCTTCAAGGGACGAGCTTCTTCTGATGCCCACCACTGATCTTGTATTAACCTAACAATGAAATACACAGAGCACAGTATCAGTCATCTTCATAAAGCTTACACACAACAGCAACCAAATATACACATGTAACATGAGGACTGACTTGACAAGTAATCACTAGAAAGCAAATAACTACTTGATTCACCCCTCACATGTGCTTTGAAGAAAAGATTGTTGCTCTACCACTCCTCTTTTCTTGAGGATGATGAAACTGTTTTAAGAAAGCACATCGAGGAAGCTTTTGTCCAATCTCCCATCATGCAACATATTAGTGACCAAGCCAAAGGTTGAAGCATCTCCAACAAACCCGCAACTCCTCATTTCGTTGATGAGTACAACCGATGCAGCTCTGTCACAATCTCTAAGGCGTGCCCTGATTAGCGTATTATAGGTACTGCTACTTGGGAGAGGCCCGTTTTCTTTCATTTTATTAAACAAGGCATCTGCTTCCTCCTTTAAACCTTTCCTACAAAATCCTGAGATCATTGTGTTGTACGTTACAACATCAGGCTTCACTCCTTTAAGGCTGAGACTACAAAATAAATCCCACCCATCTTCCACCTTCCCAGCCTTGCACATCCCTTCAATCAGAATATTATATGTGACAATATTAACTTCAATTTCACTCTTTTGCAAATCCCCAAATATGACCAATGCTTTCTCTAGCTTCCCATGATTACAAAGTCCATCTAACAAAATGTTGTATGTCATAATATCTCGAGGCACACCACCAGAAACCATCTGTTTGAATACTTTTTGGGCATTATCACATTTTCCAACTTCAAAAAACCCATGGATAAGAGTGTTGTAAGTGACTGTGTTGCCAACCAATCCTCTTTGAGACATCTCCCCGAAGAGTTCCATAGCATCCTCAACTCTCTTAGACTTACAAAATCCATTTATGAGAGTACTATATGTCACTACATTTGGGTAACAATTCTTGCTAATCATCAAATCAAACATTTGCTTGGCCTCCTCTAGGCGATCATGAATGCAAAACCCATGGATCAATGAATTGTAAGTGATGGTAGTAGGAGCTATAGACCTTTGGACCATTTCCTTGTACAATTGTTCAGCCTCTAAAAGCTTCCCCTCTTTTGCAAACGCATCGATCAATGCATTGAATGTAAATACATCTGGGCTGATTTTCCTCTCAATCATATTCCTTAGTAATCCAGCAGCATCTGCCCATCTTCCGTAGTTACAAAGGCAACTTATGAGGGAGTTGTAGGTAATAACATTTGGTCTAATTCCTTTGTTGTCCATTTCATTGAACAGTTTGAGTGCATCATCCACATTTCTGTATTTGCAAAGACCATCAATGACTGTGTTGTAAATTATAACATCAGTCTCTATCTTCCCTTTCTCCATCTTCTTGAGCAGATTTAAAGCCAAATCAATATCACCTCTCTTACATAGTCCATTCAATACCGCACCATAAGTAACCAGATCTGTTTGACAGCCTTTGCTCACCATCCGGTCAATTAAAGCCACAGCTTCAGAAGGTCTGTTGTGGAGAAAAAGTCCATGGATTAAAGTTGTAAATGTCACTTTATTAGGTTGGTATCCCATTTCCACCATTTGATCAACCAAAGCTACAGCATCAGAAATCCTATTCCCGTGACAAAAACCATTGAGCAGTGAGTTAAGCGTGACAATGCTGGGCTTATAGCCAAGTTTCAACATCTTCCCAAGAACAGCTAAAGCAAGAGAGAGTTGGGAGCGGCGGCAGAAACAGTTAATCAAAATATTGTAAGTGTAGAGATTATGTGAAATTCCCAGATTTTGCATCTGCTCGCCTAGAGATATGACAACATCGAACTTCTTCATCTTAGCAATGGCACTCAACAATTTACTGAAATCAAAAATGGAAGGGAAAGGACGAGAATTGACCATTTCACTGAACAAACCAATTGCATCGTCTAACTTAATATCCTGCAACTCATTTCTACTCAAAATCTCTCTGTAATCATCACTGCCACCAGAAAAAGCTCGACCCCAGCAACACATGCCGCAAAGATTAAAGGAAGAAGGAGCAGTTCGAGGAATACCTTTCCCATGGACATTCCGATGAACGAATCTATTCGCCGTCGACGAAAATACACTCGAAATCGATCTCCTCATCGTCCCGATTTGGCTTCAGCTGATTTGACTTCTTTCTCAATCTCTGCAAATCGCAAAGCCCTTACACGGAGAGATATGCAAACAGGTGGAGTTCTGGTTTACAACTTATTTACTAAACCGGTTTACTAACGCAGCGTTTAAACAATTTCTCAGGATCCTGCAATTTCTACTCAATTTCTCTCAGTTTAAAAAAAACATTATTATGATCGTTTAATATTTTAATCAGAATTTAATATGATCGATCACTTATTTGACTCATTCGATTTAATTAATCAAGGAATTCAAAATTATTTTGTGTTTTATGACTGTTTCTGATGTGTCTTCCTGATGTGTGTATGTACAAGGTTGTAAATGATACACAACGTTGTAATTGTAAAAGCTTATGGGAGTTGACGTGGCTAATGTTTGTGGCTACTCTGTTCATGTCCATGATCTAATGGTCTCATCTCTATGACTCTATCCTTAAAGGTTTAACCTCAAAAGCTTATTTTCTTTTTTTTGATAAAGCTTATTTTCTTTGTGTCTCTGTCTCATCAACCAAACTACGAAGCTTCTGTTTATTAAGATACGGCCCACAATCAACAACATATGACACCATTTAGACACTCGCACAAACACAAAAAACACAATAAAAACAAAATTTTGCAATTTTTATCTCCCAATTATTCATTCATTTGGTGATGCAATCCCTGGCCTTATTCTAAATTCAAGCTGGGAGACACAGAGATTCGAAACATTGAACATCCTCGTTTCTTTCTTTCGATTCCTCTATTATCAAATCAAATTTTTATGTCCTCTCGTGTTAGATTCATTAATAATTTGAGACTGTTCTTTGGCTACTAGGCTTAAACGTCTGAGATTATGAAGATTGGTTATTATTAAGTCTTACCTCTGTGAAGACCTTAAATTGGTTTTGTATGTAAATAGTCTCTGATTCATGATCGTTGTTAAGTACTAGCTTAACGTGATTATTAAGCTAAATATATCAATTCTAATTAACAAGTTTCTTTTAAGCACTGTAATTTCTAATTCTTTTGAAAAACATTCAAATTAAGGATGCATATATTGTAACAAGGTTTTTGGTTGAATAAATTTCACATTCATTCAAAAAAAAAAAAAAAAAAAAAAAAAGCTAAATATATCATAAGTTTTACTATTGAAGAATGCATTTAAATGGTCACTAATTCATGGATTCTTTTTGGTTTGTTTACTTAAAGGCTAGTGCCGAGTGGCTGCAAAATTGATTGGATGTGGTTCAGCAGTTCCAAGGCAAATATAGCACAACCAAAGCCCTTGAAATGACAGATGTGGTTCCTGAAGATATTAACTTAGTCTTGATGTGTACTTCCACTCCTGATGATCTATTCGGTGCCTGCCGCTCCACAGGTATTATCTGTGGGGTGAGGTTTCCGAGTCATGGTGAAGTTTTAGCGTATCTGCAAGATTTTGCAAAGGAGTTCACGATCGATCGAGACGATAATTTGGTTCAAGACAGGTGGGTGTGCGGGTTGCTCTGGCAACGGAAGGAAACGGTGAAGAAGGAATCGGGAAATGGAGATGTATAGCCATAATTACCATCTTCCCAAACTGTTGAAAGATCAGGTACTCATTTTCAAAGATCATAACGTTAGCTTCTTCAGCAATTTTATGTGAAAAGATCATGTTATGCATAATTGATGTGAACATTGTGCTTTTGGGATGTCTACAAGTGCTGATGATAAGAGTAGGGACTTTGCTAGAGTTGCCAAAGAGGTTCAGATTAATGAAGTCTTCGGATTCGATTATAATCAGTGGATAATAAATAAATAAAGTATTATAAACTAACTATAGTTATGGAAATCAAACAAAAGAAACAATTATGTGATTTATGCAAATTATGCTTGCACAACGGCTAGACAAGAAAGTAGCTAGTACTCACAATCTCAAGAAGAATCTTGTGGCTCTAGAGATAGGCATGGAAAATCTCAACGCTAAGCGAGAAGTTTCGTCAAGAAGGCTCATAGAGTCATAGGTTGATTAGTCGTACAAGATCTCTACGAAGACCACTCTGGAATCATTTGAAATATCACTTCCATAACATGTGGACAAGCTTCGTGAATTTAGCATTGAGGACTGCAGTATCTCTGAGATAAAGATGGGAAGGATATACAACTTCTTGAGCCTCGTCAAAGTGCGTATAGAAGATTGTAATTGCCTGAGGGAATTGACGTTTCTGATGTTAGCTCAAAATCTTAGACATCTTTATGTTTTGAGGGCAAAAGACCTAGAAGATATATAATAAACAAAGAGAAAGCTCTTAAAAGTGAAAAATCAGGGATTGTTCAAAGGGAAACTATCTATCTCTCTGTTTCTTTCCATGAACTTATATAATCTCTTATCTCTTTTTTCTTTTATTTCCATATCAACAATTCTACAATCTAATTTACTTGGATTTGGAAGATACACGTGTGCTTTTGAGTATTGCTGGAATATCTCAAAGATCTTAACGTTGCTTGTAAAAGACCTAGAAAGACATAATAACCAAAGAGAAAGCTTGTGAGTTGTGAAGGTGAAAATTCATCGAGCCTTCCTTTTCAGAAACTAAATATTTGTCTAAACAATCTTTCAAAGTTCAAACTAAAGAATTTGTCATCCACATTTGGGTCAAAAAACAATCTAAACCAAAACAATAATCACACCAAACCAAGTCTGAGATCATCTTCAAGGGACGAGCTTCTTCTGATGCCCACCACTGATACACAAATCACAGTATCAGTCATCTTCATGAAGCTTACACACAACAGCAACCAAATATGCACATGTAACATGAGGACTGACTTGAGAAGTAATCACTAGAAAGCAAATAAATACTTGATTCACCCCTCACATGTGCTTTGAAGAGAAGATTGTTGCTCTACCAATCCTCTTTTCTTGAGGATGATGAAACTGTTTTAAGAAAGCATATCGAGGAAGCTTTTGTCCAATCTCCCATCATGCAACATATTAGTGACCAAGCCAATGGTTGAAGCATCTCCAGCAAACCCACAACTCCTCATTTCTTTGATGAGTTCTGCTGATGCGGCTGTGTCACCATCTCTAAGCCGTGCTCTGATAAGCGTATTATATGTACAGTTATCTGGGATAGTCCCATCTTCTTTCATTTTTCTAAACAAGGCATCTGCTTCCTGCTTTAAACCTTTCCCACAAAATCCTGAGATCATTATAGTGTATGCTTTAACATCAAGCTTTACTCCTTTGAGGCTGAGACTACAAAATAAATGCCACCCATCTTCCACCTTCCCAGCCTTGCACATCCCTTCAATCATACTACTATATGTGACAATATCAAGTTCCATTCCACTCTTTTGCAAATCCCCAAATATGACCAATGCTTTCTTGAGCTCTCCATTATTACAAAGACCATTTAACAAAGTGGTGTATGTCATAATATCTGGAGGCACACCACGAGAAACCATCTGTTCGAATACTTTCTGGGCAGTATCACAATTTCCAACTTCAAAAATCCCATGGATAAGAGTGTTGTAAGTGATTGTGTCTCCAACCAATCCTCTTTGAGACATCTCCCCGAAGAGCTCCATAGCATTCTCAACTTTCTTAGACTTACAAAATCCATTTATAAGCGTATTATAAGTCACTAAATCTGGATAACAATCCTTGCTAATCATCAAATCAAATATTTGCTTGGCCTCCTTGAGGCGATCATGAATGCAGAACCCATTGATCAATGAGTTGTAAGTGAAAATATCAGGAGCTATAGACCTTTGGACCATTTCCTTGTACAATATTTCAGCCTCTAAAAGCTTCCCTTCTTTTGCAAACGCATCGATCAATGCATTGAATGTAACTACATTTGGACTGATTTTCCTCTCAATCATATCCCTTAGTAATCCAGTAGCATCTGCCCATCTTCCGTAATTACAAAGGCAACTTATGAGGGAGTTGTAGGTAACAACATTTGGACTAATTCCTTTGTTGTCCATTTCATTGAACAGTTTGAGTGCATCATCCACATGTCTGTATTTGCAAAGCCCATCAATGATTGTGTTGTAGATTATAACACCAGCCTCTATTTTCCCTTTCTCCATCTTCTTGAGCAGATTCAAAGCCAAATCAATATCACCTCTCTTACAGATTCCGTTTACTACCACACCGTATGTAACTAGGTTCGGTTGACAGCCTTTGATAGTCATCCGGTCAACTAAAGCCACAGCTTCGGAAGCTTTGTTGTGGAGAAAAAGCCCATGAATCAAAGTGTTAAATGTGAACGTATCGGGTTGATATCCCATTTCAACCATTTGATCAACCAAAGTTACAGCCTCAGATATCTTATTCCCGTGACAGAAACCATTGAGAAGTGAGTTCAATGTGACAATGCTAGGCTCATATCCAAGTTTCATCATCTTGCCAAGAATAGCTAAAGCAAGAGAGAGTTGAGAGCGGCGGCAGAAACAGTTAATGAAAATACTGTAAGTATAGAGATCATTTGAAATTCCAAGATTTTGCATCTTCTCGCCCAGAGAGATGACAACATCAAACTTCTTCATCTTTGCAATAGCACTCAACAGTTTATTGAACTCAACAATGGAAGGGAAAGGACGAGAATTGACCATTTCACCGAACAAACCAATTGCATCGTCTAACTTAATATCCCGCAACTCAATTCTACTCAACTTCTCTCTGTAATCATCACTGCCACTGGCGAAAGCTCGTCCCCAGCAACACATTCCGCAAAGATTATAAGAAGAAGGAGCAATTCGAGTATTACCTTTCCCATGGAGATTCCGATGAACAAATCTTCTTGTCGTCGATGAAATCAATCTCCTCATCGTCCCGACTTGGCTTTAGACTTGTTTCTCAATCTCAGTGTCACTCTCTAGTCTAGTCTCTGCAAATCGCAAATCCCTTAGACGGAGAGATACGCAAACCGGTGGGTTCTGGTTTACAACTTATCACTAAACCGGTTTACTAACGCAGCGTTTAAACAATTTCTCTCACTTTGAAAAAAAAACATTAGTATGATAGTTTAATCAGAATTTAATATGATCGATTACTTACTTATTTGACTCATTCGATTTAATTATTCAAGATAAAAGGGGTTGAATGAGAGAACGAAGCTACTAAAGCTCGCTTCTTAACGTTAATTCCGTAAAAGGTTTTACTATCTTCTCTTCTTGATTACGTGTTTATAGTGAGACTTTTAGGTTATGAAATGCTTAATTTGATTATCCTGCCACTTGATATAAGAAACAGTTTGAATATAATAGTAGTATAGAGATTATTGTGGAATATGAAATTTGTGGAACCTTTTTTTGTGTATTAAAATATAATTGAAATGACCCCATAGTCAGAGTTTGGCTACAAAATTGAATTTTGATTATATTGGGAGGATATGTAATCATGAAAGGGTTTGAGGTTGAGGAGAGGCCGTTGACTTTAATCAAACCAGCTTCTTGACTTGCTCTTTGGATCTATCTTGTTTGTTAAAATCAGTAAATTTCTCATAGTTATCACTCTGCAATATGGGAAGTTGTATCTCTCTCTCCATATCATGTGATCAATGTGCAAATCAAGCCTTTTGGAGTTCACATGGAACCTTTCAAGTATATATCGTTGGGATATCAAGTCTATTGGATATGAAAGTATTGAGATTGCGAGGTTCTGGTGTTTCATTGGATCTAAGAACAGTGGAGGAGTTGCAAGTCTTGGAACAATTAGAAATTTTAACCATAGGAATTGGTTATGATTCAGGTTTGGTTCAGTTTTTAAGCTCTCACAGGCTGATGAGCTGTCTTCCATCTGGAATATCATTTTCGACAACTATGAACAACCTCCAGTTTCTAGACTTTCTTGGCTGCACTATTTCTGAGATAAAGATTGATATGATGACATGCATTAGTAGCAACACAAGTTCTCTCTTGCGCAATCCGATAAATCCATGCTTCTTGAGTCTTTCTGATGTGTATGTACACGGTTGATGTTTGCTCCAAATCTTACATATATTGATGTTGAATGTTCCGACCAGCTAGAAGATATAATAAGCAAAGAGAAGGCTAGTGTAACTGAAGAATCAGGGATTGTTCCTTTTCGAAAGCTGAAATTCTTACGCTTGTCTAGTGTACCGGAGCTGATGAACATATACTGGACTCCTCTACCTTTTCCCTGTCTGAAGACAATTGTCGCAACCGGATGTCCAAAACTGAAAAGACTTCCACTCAATTCTACAAGTGGTTGGGAAGGTGAAAAAGGATGGATTGAAGGTGTGGAATGGGAGGACGACGCTACCAAAACTCGCTTCTTAAGTTCATGTGTAAAGGTTTAGTTTATCATATGCTCTAATGTATTTCTAGTAGAAGTTTTCGGTTATTAAGTGTTTTCGTTTCAATTTTATAGGTTTGATTCTAGTGGGCTTGGGTTCATTGGCTTGCAAGGTTGCAGGTTTTGCAGTTCCTACTTTGCTGTACACATTATATTTGCTTATTGCATTTTGCATTTTGTAGTTCAGACAGATTTGTGTGTTTGATTTTTATCATCAGGCCATATGGTATAATTTTACCTAGGGGGTTTTTTTTTTTTTTGGGTTATGATTTGCTTTTATCTTAGCCAAACCAAACCAAGTTCTTTATATTAACCTAACGAAACTAAAAGTTTGTCAAAACAATCTTTCAAAGTTCAAGCTAAGAATTTGTCATCCACATTTGGCTAAAAACCAAAAAATCTAAACCAAAACAATAATCACACCAAATCAAGTCTGAGATCTTTTTCAAGGGAAGAGCTTCTTCTGATGCCCACCACTGATCTTGTATTAACCTAACAATGAAATACACAAATCACAGTATCAGCCATCTTCATGAAGCTTACACATAACAGCAACCAAATATGCACATGTAATCACTATAAAGCAAATAAACAATTGATTCACCCCTCACACGTGCTTTGAAGAGAAGATTGTTGCTCTACCACTCCTCTTCTCTCGAGGATAAACTGTTTTTACGAAAGCATTTCCAAAAAGCTTTTGTCCAATCTCCCATCATGCAACATATTAGTGACCAAGCCAATGGTTGAAGCATCTCCAGCAAACCCGCAACTCCTCATTTCTTTGATGAGAACAGCTGATGCAGCTCTGTCACAATCTCTAAGGCGTGCTCTGATAAGCGTATTATAGGTACCGCTATCTGGGAGAGGCCTGTTTTCTTTCATTTTATTGAACAAGGCATCTGCTTCCTCCTTTAAACCTTTCCTACAAAATCCTGAGATCATTGTGTTGTACGTTACAACATTAGGCTTCACTCCTTTAAGGCTGAGACTAGAAAATAAATCCCACCCATCTTCCACCTTCCCAGCCTTGCACATCCCTTCAATCATAATACTATATGTGACAATATCAAGTTCCATTTCACTCTTCTGCAGATCGTGGAATATGACAAATGCTTTCTCTAGCTCCCCATTATTACAAAGTCCATCTAACAAAATGGTGTATGTCATAATATTTGGAGGGACACCACCAGAAACCATCTGTTCGAATACTTTTTGGGCAATATCACAATTTCCAACTTCAAAAAACCCATGGATAAGAGTGTTGTAAGTGACGGTGTTGCCAACCAATCCTCTTTGAGACATCTCCCCGAAGAGCTCCATAGCATTCTCAACTTTCTTAGACTTACAAAATCCATTTATAAGCGTATTATAAGTCACTAAATCTGGATTATAATCCTTGCTTATCATCAAATCAAATATTTGCTTGGCCTCCTCGAGGTGATCATGAATGCAGAACCCGTTGATCAATGAGTTGTAAGTGAAAATATCAGGAGCTATAGACCTTTGGACCATTTCCTTGCACAATTTTTCAGCCTCTAAAAGCTTCCCCTCTTTTGCAGACGCATCGATCAATGCATTGAATGTAACTAGATTTGGACTGATTTTCCTCTCAATCATATCTCTTAGTAATCCAGCAGCATCTGCCCATCTTCCGTAATTACAAAGGCAACTTATGAGGGAGTTATAGGTATACACATCTGGTTTGATTCCTTTGTTGTCCATTTCATTGAAGAGTTTGAGTGCATCATCCACACTTCTGTATTTGCAAAGGCCATCAATGATTGTGTTGTAAATTATAACATCAGCCTCTATTTTCCCTTTCTCCATCTTCTTGAGCAGATTTAAAGCCAAATCAGTATCACCTCTCTTACATAGTCCATTCAATACCGCACCATAAGTAAACAGATCTGGTTGACAACCTTTTTGCACCATTCGATCAACTAGAGCCACAGCTTCAGAAGTTTGGTTGTGGAGAAAAAGTCCATGGATTAGAGTGTTAAATGTGACAGTATTAGGTTGATATCCCATATCCACCATTTGATCAAGTAAAGCTACAGCATCAGAAATCATCTTCCCGTGACAGTATCCATTGAGAAGCGACGAAAGCGTGACAATATCGGGCTCATAGCCAAGTTTCATCATCTTCCCAAGAACAGCTAAAGCAAGAGAGAGTTGAGAGCGGCGGCAAAAACAGTTAATCAAAATATTATGTGTGTAGAGATCATTTGAAATTCCAAGATTTTGCATCTTCTCGCCCAGAGAGATGACAATATCAAACTTCTTCATCTTTGCAATTGCACTCAACAGTTTATTGAACTCAACAATGGAAGGGAAAGGTCGAGACTTGACCATTTCGCTGAACAGACCAATTGCATCGTCTAACGTAATATCCTGCAACTCATTTCTACTCAATATCTCTCTGTAATCATCACTGCCACCAGAAAAAGCTCGACCCCAGCAACACATTCCGCAAAGATTAAAGGAGGAAGGAGCAATTCGAGGATTACCTTTCCCATGGAGATTCCGATGAACAAATCTTCTTGTTGTCGATGAAATCGATCTCCTCATCGGCCCGATTTGGCTTTAGACTTCTTTCTCAATCGCAGTCTCACTCTCTGCAAACCGGTGGGTTCAGGTTTACTAACGCAGCGTTTAAACAATCTCAGGATCCTGTAACTAATTTCTACTCAATTTCTCCCACTTTGAAAAAAAAAAAAAAAAACATTATTGATCACTTATTTGACTCATTCGATTTAATTATTCAGGATAAATGGGGTTTGAATGAGAGAACGAAGCTACAAAAACTCGCTTCTTAACGTTAATTCCGTAAAAGGTTTTACTATCTTGAATCTTCTCTTCTAGATTATGTGTTTTATAATGGAACTTTAAGGTTATGAAATGCTAAATCATCTACGTTATATTCTTAATCATAAGACAGCTAGAAGAAAGGAGATATAACAGATCGAAAGGAAGAAGCCTTTAAACTAGAATATTATTTTCCAAATGCGTACCAGAAGAGTTTTAGAATCGAAGTTTTGGTTATATATATTTTTTTCTGGTATAGACGCTATAGCTTAGCTCTCCTCAGACTCCCAACTTAGAAGCCAAAGTCTTTATTTTTGCATTTGCTTGCTGCTGTATTTGTGATCTATGCGTTTGGTTTTCTTAATTAGCCTCGTTTTTCTAGCTTTTTTGAGATAGATTGATTATACAAAATTTGATTATCCTGCCACATAATATAGAAGAAACAGTTTGAATATAGTATAGAGATTATTGAGGAATATGAAATTTGTGGAGCTTGTGGAACCTTTTTTGTGTAATAAAATATAATTGAAATGACCCCATAGTCAGAGTTTGGCTACAAAATTGAATTTTGATTATATTGGGAGGATATGTAATCATGAAAGGGTTTGAGATTGAGGAGAGGCCGTTGACATTAATCAAACCAGCTTCTTGGCTTGCTCTTTGGATCTATCTTGTTTGTTAAAATCAGTAAATTTCTCATTGTTCTATCACTCTGCAATATGGGAAGTTGTATCTCTCTCTCGATATCATGTGATCAATGTGCAAATCAAGCCTTTTGGAGTTCACATGGAACCTTTCAAGTATTGTTGGGATATCAAGTCTATTGGATATGAAAGTATTGAGACTGCGAGGTTCTGGTGTATCATTGGATTTAAGAACAGTGGAGGAGTTTCAAGTCTAGGAAGAATTAGAAATTTTAACCATAGGAATTGGTTATGATTCAGGGTTGATGAGCTGTCTTCAACTAAAATCATCTGGAATATCATTTTCGACAACTATGAACAACCTCCAGCTTCTAGGCTTTCTTGACTGCACTATTTCCGTGATAAAGATTGATATGATGACATGCATTAGTAGCAACACAAGTTCTCTCTTGCGCAATCCGATAAATCCATGCTTCTTGAGTCTTTCTGATGTAGTGATGTGTATGTACAAGGTTGTAAATGCCTACGGGAGTTGACATGGCTGATGTTTGCTCCAAATCTTACTATATTGATGTTGAATGTTCCGACCAGCTACAAGATATAATAAGCAAAGAGAAGGCTAGTGTAACTGAAGAATCAGGGATTGTTCCTTTTCGAAAGCTGAAATTCTTACGCTTGTCTAGTGTACCGGAGCTAAAGAACATATATTGGTTCAATGGCTTGCAAGGTTGCAGGGTTTGCAGTTCCGACTTTGTTGTTGTATACATTATATTTGCATTTTGCAGTTCAGACAGATTTGTGTTTTGAATGTCGAATGCAATTTGTGTTTTGAACGTCGAATGTGTTATAATATGTTTCTCTCGGTTGAATTTTGATCTTCTTCGATCGAGTTTTTACATTTTTTCTTCGAGATAGTTTGACTTTTCATTTTCTTCTCCAATCTCGCATGGAGTTTTAGGTGTTCGTCATATACGTCATTTGTCTATTGAAAAATCTAATTTACTTGGATTTGGAAGATACACGTGTGCTTTCGATTATTGCTGGAATATTATCTTAAAGACTTTTATAATGTTGCCAGTCTAATTTACTTTTAACCCAACGAAACTAAAAATTTATCTAAACAATAAAACAATCTTTCAAAGTTCAAACTAAGAATTTGTCATCCACATTTGGCTAAAAAGTAAAAACATAAAAATCTAAACCAAAACAATAATCAAACCAAACCAAGTCTGAGATCTTCTTCAAGGGAAGAGCTTCTTCTGATGCCCACCACTGATCTTGTATTAACCTAACAATGAAATACACAAATCACAGTATCAGTTATCTTCAGGAAGCTTACACACAATAGCAACCACATATACACATGTAACATGAGGACTGACTTGACAAGTAATCACTAGAAAAGCAAATAAATACTTGATTCACCCCTCACATGTGCTTTGAAGAGAAGATTGTTGCCCTACCACTCCTCTTCCCTCGAGGATAAACTGTTTTTACGAAAGCATTTCCAAAAAGCTTTTGTCCAATCTCCCATCATGCAACATATTAGTGACCAAGCCAATGGTTGAAGCATCTCCAGCAAACCCGCATCTCCTCATTTCTTTGATGAGTACAGCCGATGCAGCTCCGTCACAATCTCTAAGGCGTGCCCGAATTAGCGTATTATAGGTACCGCTATTTGGGAGAGGCCCGTTTTCTTTCATTTTATTGAACAAGGCATCTGCTTCCTCCTTTAAACCTTTCCTACAAAATCCTGAGATCATTGTAGTGTACGTTACAACATTCGGCGTCACTCCTTTAAGACTGAGACTACAAAATAATTCCCACCCATCTTCCACCTTCCCAGCCTTGCACATCCCTTCAATCATAATACTATAGGTGACAATATCGATTTCCATCTCACTCTTTTGCAAATCCCCAAATATGACCAATGCTTTCTCTAGCTTCCCATGATTACAAAGTCCATCTAACAAAATGTTGTATGTCATAATATCTGGAGGCACACCACCAGAAACCATCTGTTTGAATACTTTTTGGGCATTATCACATTTTCCAACTTCAAAAAACCCATGGATAAGAGTGTTGTAAGTGACTGTGTTGCCAACCAATCCTCTTTGAGACATCTCCCCGAAGAGTTCCATAGCATCCTCAACTCTCTTAGACTTACAAAATCCATTTATGAGAGTACTATATGTCACTACATTTGGGTAACAATCCTTGCTAATCATCAAATCAAACATTTGATTGGCCTCCTCTAGGCGATCATGAATGCAAAACCCGTTGATCAATGAACTGTAAGTGACAATATCAGGAGCTATAGACCTTTGGACCATTTCCTTGTACAACTGTTCAGCCTCTACAAGCTTCCCCTCCTTCACAAACGCATCGATCAATGCATTGAATGTAACTACATCTGGGCTAATTTTCTTCTCAATCATATCGCTTAGTAATCCAGCAGCGTCTGCCCATCTTCCGTAATTACAAAGGCAACTTATAAGACAGCTGTAGGTAACAACATTTGGTCTAATTCCTTTGTTGTCCATTTCATTGAAGAGTTTGAGTGCATCATCCACATTTCTGTATTTGCAAAGGCCATCAATGACCGTGTTGTAGCTAACAACATCGGCCTCTATTTTCCCTGCTTCCATCTTCTTGAGCAGATTTAAAGCCAAATCGATATCACCTCTCTTGCATAATCCATTTAGAACCGCACCATAAGTAACCAGATTTGGTTGGCATCCTTTCGCAACCATCCGTTCAACTAAAGCCACCGCTTCGGAAGCTCTGTTGTGGAGAAAAAGCCCATGAATCAAAGTGTTAAATGTGACAGTATTAGGTTGATATCCAATATCAACCATTTGATCAAGTAAAGCTACGGCATCAGAAATCCTATTCCCGTGACAGTATCCATTGAGAAGCGACGAAAGCGTGACAATGCTGGGTTCATAGCCAAGTTTCAACATCTTCCCAAGAAGAGCTAAAGCAAGAGAGAGTTGAGAGCGGCGGCAAAAACAGTTGATCAAAATACTGTAGGTGTAGGAATCATGTGAAATTCCCAGATTTTGCATCTGCTCGCCCAGAGAGATGACAACATC
The DNA here is from genome assembly GCA_011420285.2 of Erysimum cheiranthoides. NCBI lineage: Eukaryota > Viridiplantae > Streptophyta > Magnoliopsida > Brassicales > Brassicaceae > Erysimum > Erysimum cheiranthoides. Next base: position 20,220,515 of record CM022179.2, read on the forward strand.
AAACTTCTTCATCTTTGCAATTGCAGTCAACAATCTACTGAAATCGATAATGGAAGGAACGGGACGAGAATTGACCATTTCACTGAACAAACCAATTGCATCATCTAACTTAATATCCTGCAACTCATTTCTACTCAATTTCTCTCTGTAATCATAACTCGCAAAAGATCGGAAACCGCAAAGAGCAGGACCGGTTTCAGGATTACCTTTCACCAAAGTATGAAAAAATCTCCTCATCTTCTTGAATCTTGAATGCTTCGAAAATGGCTTCTCCTTGAAAATGAGACTGAAAGAGATCAAACAGCAAAATCGCAGAATCGAATAAACCCTATAATCGAGAGCAGTCGGTTTAATGTCGATTTCAGTTACAGCTGGTTTTCTTAAACCGGTCATGTTTCTTTTTATTATTACAATTAAATTTCTTTTTATAAGTTTACAAATTATTAAAGATAAAGTTGTAATGAAGAAAATCGTAAAGTTTAATAACTTCCAAATGTCTGATATCTGAATTACATTTTACCATTATGTATTTTTTTTTTTTTGTAAGCAGGTTTAAGAAATATCTTGATTAAGAGCTGATTATTTCAAATATTTATGTTTCAAAAATCTAAATTATTTATTGAATTTTTTGAATGGTATGGGATCATTTGTCTCCGGAAGCAAAAACATTATGAATTTATGATTGTTACTTTAATCAGAATTTAATATGATTGATATCTTATTTGACTCATTCGATTTAATTAATCAGGAACTCAAAAATTTATACTATTTGCTTTTTGCATTTTGAAGTTCAGACAGATTTGTGTTTTGAATGTCGAATGTGGTTTGTGGTGACTCTGTTCCTGTCCATGATCTCATGGTCTCATGATCCATAAAGGTTTACTACTAAGTCTAACCTCAAAAGCTTCTTTCTTTGTGTCTCTCTCTATCCACCAAACTTATGAAGCTTATGTTTATTAAGAGGACGGTACACACCCAACAACATATGACAACATTTGCACCTTCTTTCACGTTTTTTTTTTTTTTTTGGGAATAAATTTTGTTCCTTGGAATTGTAATCACTTCAATTAAATTAAAAGTGGATTTGGTTAATCTCTTCTTCTTCTTCAAGTTGTTCACCAAACCCCTACTAAGATATGACCAGTACTCAACCACCTTTTGTTTTTGTCCCCGTTTATTTATATATTAAGTTACTAACCCATGTTAAGAAAAAATAAAATGGTTTTTTTTAACCGATTAAATTTTAAATTTGATTTTTTTTAAAAAAATGCGTTAGTTGGTGCTAAAGGTGGGTTAAATGGAAATTCATGAGGGATGAGAATTCTTCCATTAGAAACAAGATTTTTACATTTAAACTATTAAATAGTATATTATTGAAAATAAATTGTATTTTTCAGGTTTTGACAAATTAGAGTGTGATAAGTACGGTATCAAAACCATATGAGATCTATTTCACCTTGAAGGCCTTTGAACTAAAAGGCACAAAAGCACCTTATATTTCACAACACCAACTAAAAAAACATATGCGCGATGAGACCTAGCTCCCAAGACAATATGAAAGCCATCGTGCACGTTTCATCAAATAAAGCTATCTTAGGTGTAAACTATGTTGAACCTACGCACCATATAGTTTACACGAAATATTGAAATATGGTTCTCTCACCTAAAAAATCTCGTAATTCAGAGCCGGAAACAATAAAAATTTATAAATGTTACCATAAATTCATCTAAAAAGATATCAAATTCCAAAATTAGTTTTAGAAAAAAAAACTCCTTAAACACTAAAGTCACAAAATGAATGAACAAGCAACTTACCATTATATTCAAGTTCAAATAGTTTCACATAATGACGTTAAAAGTTCCATGGTTTTTACTACATCATTTTACAACATGGCATTTGGTTAAAAAAATTTTTTTTTTTTGGACAAACCTAACTTTTCATTATCATTAAGAAAAAACACTTCATATATATGTTTTAGATGTTTCCATTTACCACATGAATTACATGAAAATACACTTAATCTATAATAATTAATTAATTTAATTGTCAATTTTGTGAATAATTTGTAAGAGAAAAAAAACACACACACACACAAATGAGTGAAACAAATGGTAGTTTTAAATGACATTGGAATCTCCTCAAAATTGAGCTGTCACACTCACCTCTCCTGTCTCCTCTTCGCTTCGGTACTTCCGAAGATTTGATTTTTTTAGACACTCCCCTCTCACACAACAAACACAATTTTCGAATTTTTGTCTTCCAATCTTTTTAATTCATTAGCTGATGCAATCTCTGGCACTTGGAAGCTGAGAGAGAGATAGAGAGACAGAGAGATCCTCAGATTCGTGTTTCGTGTTTCTTCGATTCCTCTATTTATCAAAAATGGCGAATGCATCTGGTTTCTTCACTCATCCTTCAATTCCTAACCTACGAAGCAGAATCAATGTTCCGATTAGAGTTTCTGGATCTGGGTTTTGCGTTTCTAATCGATTCTCTAAAAGGGTTTTGTGCTCTAGCGTTAGCTCCATCGATCATGCTTCGCCTTCTCCTTCTCAATATCAACGACCCAGGTAAATAAAAGAAAATCAAATTTTTATGTTTTCTTTAATTATCCATTGATTTTGAGATCGTTCTTTGTTATTATTAAGCTTAGAACTTCTGAGATTAGGAAGATTGATTATTGTTTAAGACTCTTAGCTTAGCTCTGTGAAGATCTTTTGTAGAATGCTTAGCTTTAAGATGTTTCAAGTTTTGCTTTTGAAGAATGCGTTTAAATGGTCTCTGATTCATGATTCGTTTGGTTCTATCTACTTAAAGGTTAGTGCCGAGTGGCTGCAAATTGATTGGATGTGGATCAGCAGTTCCAAGTCTACTGATTTCTAATGATGATCTAGCTAAAATAGTTGATACTAATGATGAATGGATAGCTACTCGTACTGGTATTCGCAACCGTCGAGTTGTCTCAGGTAAGATATAACAGTTTTGATTTGTTCCGCTATGATAAGTTAAGAGTATCATTCAGTGATGTAGAGAGACTAATTCGTGAATCTACGATTGAAGGCAAAGATAGCTTGGTTGGCTTAGCGGTAGAAGCAGCAACCAAAGCTCTTGAAATGGCTGAGGTTGTTCCTGAAGATATTGACTTAGTCTTGATGTGTACTTCCACTCCTGATGATCTATTCGGTGCTGCACCACAGGTATTATTGACCTGTAAATCTTGATTTCCCTTTGGTGGAGTACAAAATTCACGTTGTTTGAGTTGTGATAACTCTTTATTGATGGCAGATTCAAAAGGCACTTGGTTGCACGAAGAACCCATTGGCTTATGATATCACAGCTGCTTGTAGTGGATTTGTTTTGGGTCTAGTCTCAGCTGCTTGTCATATAAGAGGTAAAAGTCAAATAAGATGCAACATTGATGAGTAATGAAATAAGATAAGTGTATAATTCTTGTCCCTTTGTTTTTCAGGGGGCGGTTTTAAGAATGTTTTAGTGATTGGAGCTGATTCTTTATCTCGGTTTGTTGATTGGACGGATAGAGGAACTTGCATTCTATTTGGGGACGCTGCTGGTGCTGTGGTTGTTCAGGTAATGTGCTTTGTGAAGCTCTGAACTATCTCGAGTGCTCATTATATCCAAAGTTCGTATACAAGCTTCATTGGATTAATGAAAGATCGCATAACCTTTAGTAAATTATCGTAAGAACATAATCATAAGATGAGTGCTTGCCACATTGCAAATTAAACCTTCGCTTAAAAGATTAATCTTTGTTCTTTAAAGAAATGTCCTTTCATTTCGTGCAGGCTTGTGATATTGAAGATGATGGTTTGTACAGTTTTGATGTGCACAGCGATGGGGACGGTCGAAGGTATATATAGATTCACATTCCATTTTTTTGGCCTCCTAAGATCCATCTTCTTTTCCCTCAAGAACGCACAGTAAGATTCTCTGTTTTTGCAGACATTTGAATGCTTCAATTAAAGAATCCCAAATTGATGGTGAATCGAGCTCCAATGGCTCGGTGTTTGGAGACTTTCCACCAAAACAATCTTCATATTCTTGTATTCAGATGAATGGAAAAGAGGTCTTTCGCTTTGCTGTCAAATGTGTTCCTCAATCTATTGAGCTTGCTTTACAAAAAGCTGGTCTTCCTGCTTCTGCCATCGACTGGCTCCTCCTCCATCAGGTTATCTTCTTATCCAAATCTTATCATTTATTCAAGTTTCAACAATAACAACTATGAATTTGAGATTGAATGGCAAAAATTTAGAACTTTCGTACCAAAAACTTAGTAATGCCGATAAGTATACTTATCGTGTATTCAAATTCCATCGATAATGGATATGAGCTTCTGAGTTAAAATGGCGAAATATTAGAGCTTTCATACGGAATTCCTGGTAAAAGATGGTAATAAACCAATGCTGATAAGTGATAAGTATGCTCATCATTTATTCGATGTAACATCGATAAAGGATCTGAAATTCGAGTTGAAATGGCGGAAAGTTTCAAACTTTTGTACTTGGAAGATGGTTAAAATGTAAAGTCTTGGTAAAAATTTTGCAGGCGAATCAGAGAATAATAGACTCAGTGGCTACAAGGCTGCATTTTCCACCGGAGCGAGTCATATCAAATTTGGCTAATTACGGTAACACGAGCGCTGCTTCGATTCCTCTTGCTCTTGATGAGGCAGTGAGAAGCGGAAAAGTTAAACCGGGAAATACCATAGCTGCTTCCGGTTTTGGAGCCGGTTTAACTTGGGGATCAGCAATTGTCCGATGGAGATGAATGGCTAAGTCCGACATGTAAGTTTACTTGAGAGCCAAACTTTTTTTTCTCCCACCAAGGAACACTGGAATTTGGTTTGGCCGGTCTGGTTTAGTCCGGTTAAATTGAGATAGAGCGCATTTTGTCTGAATTTGTTTGTTTTTTTTTGTTTTCTCTTTATTGAAAGGTTTCATTGTTGTTTACTTGTTAACTTGTTAGTCATTTCGAATGCTAATAATTAAAAAAAAAAAAGAGTATTCTTTCATCATTTCTCGTTTGTAATGTTAAGATGACATTCTCCATTTTATCATTTCTTCTGCTTTTGGAAACTTTTGTTTTGTTAGCGAAAAACTAAGGAAGAGTGTTCAATCCATCCGGATCAAATCCGTCTGATCCAAATCAAATAGAAAAACCGAACTAAACTTTATTAGGATCCAAATGATTTTATTCTTTTCGAGAAAATAATTGTTTTTTTTTTTCACGAACTAAAATCTGTGAAATAGCTACACAATTTCACTAAAAAAATATATGTCCACCAACCTCAACAAGAATCTCTAATTCATGGATCCAAAGACTCGTGTCTCTGGGAAATCAAGATCACATTAATTAGCTGGAAATGCACTGAAAACAAAAACTTGAAAAGGATTCCAGTTCACCAACTAACCCATGCATATTTAAATAATTTTTCTTGTCAGCAAATTTAAGTAGGTGTTTTTATTTATTTTCTCTAATATGTTTTGTTCTTACTAGCAATATATTTTTTTGGTAAAATACTAGCAATATATTTTTTCTTGTCTTCTTCGCTTATATCTATGATGTTTCCATTTAAAGCTTAATGGCATCTTTTGTTAACAAGAACCCAAAAAACACAAATGGATCAGATTGAGCTTCCTTCGCATGCAAAAGGCGACAAGATAAACGAAGAGACCAAGTGTTTGATCTCTTCGCTTCCTTGTCCAAGGTAGGAAGCTTTGTAAGTATCAAGGATGTTGGTATTACTACAACGCTCTCCAAGGCGTTCTTAATTTCCAGAGAGGTTTTCAACCGCAAGACACGGATATAATCCTCGCTTCTTACCCCAAATCAGGCACTACCTGGCTCAAAGCCCTCACTGTCGCCCTCCTCGAGAGATCGAAGCACCGTTCTTCTGATGATCATCCTCTGCTGTCTGATAATCCTCATGTCATTGTACCATTCTTTGAAAGCGATATGTATCTCGAAAGCTCAAGTCCTGACTTGGCCAAGTTCTCATCATTTCCAAGGTTGTTCTCGACTCACATGCCACTTCAGTCTATGCAAGAGACACTCAAAGACTCTCCTTGCAAGATTGTGTACGTTTGTAGGAACGTGAAGGACACGTTGATCTCTATGTGGTTTTTCTCGTGCGCTACTCATAAAATAGAAGTAGACAGAAACCTGCTCGAGTATCTATTTAAAGAGTATTGCAGCGGAACTATCTACTGTGGACCCTTTTGGGAACATATCTTGAGCTATTGGAGAGGCAGCCTAGAAGCTCCCAAACATGTCCTTTTCATGAGGTACGAGGAGATGAAAGCGGAGCCTCGTGACCAGATCAAGAGACTTGCAGACTTCTTGGGTTGTCCTTTTACTAAAGAAGAAGAAGAAGAGAGTGGACTGGTGGACCAGATTTTGGACCTTTGCTCTTTACGTAATTTGAAGAGTTTGGAGGTTAACAAAACTCAAAAAGTGAACCAAGTGGATTCCAAGGATTTTTTCCGTAAAGGGGAAGTTGGTGACTGGAAGAATTATCTTACTCCTCAAATGGAGAAAGAGATAGACATGATCATCGAAGAGAAACTCCAAGGTTCTGGTTTGAAATTCTAAAGTTTATATTTATGGTTTGTGTTTTATTTGATGCATAATAAGAGTACCCTCCCGTTGTTATAATGTATTTGTATTGTTGATTTGATGTGTTTTAAATTTAAATTCTCAAATAAAAGATAATTGAAGATTGATGTAAAACTCTTGGATGCGAGGACATCTCCTTAGATAGATAGAAATGCAAAGAAACTAGGACATAAAACTTCGTGACCAAAACTGCACCGCTGACCTCTAAATATTTGCCGAAGGAGAACTTAATAAGAGATTAAAAAAAAAAAAAAAAAAAAAAAACCATAAGTATTTTAGTTTTGGCTTATATCCTTTCACTGATCATAATTAAAATGGTTAAATTATCATGTATTATTTTTAATGGCACTATGGTTTATGGAGTAAAAATTAATGGCTTAGAAATAGTATTTTCCAATTATATTATCTCTAGGCATATCAGATTTTGGGACCTATGTTAAAATGTCTTAGAGTTTGTAATTGATTATTCACATGCTTAATACAAAATATGCCCTAGAAGCTAAAACTTATTGACCTCAAAAATATCATTTCCTTCTTGGTTATGTTTTTCAGGAATTCACAACCGTCTACAACTGTAAAGTTCATAAAACAATATTACAAAGAAAAAAATGAAAGTTAATTGTCTAATAAATAATAAAGGGTGAATATAGTAGTTGTATCACCGTCTACAATTGTTGTGAGGATGTGGACAATAACGCAACAGAGTCTTTTAACGCTTCAATTGTCAAGGCAAGGGCAAAGGCATTGGTTCCAATGTTGGAAACAATAAGAAGGCAAGCAATGGAAAGGATTAGCAATAGAAAGCTGATAATAGAAAAATGGAAGAAGAAGAATACTGAGTATGTTTCAGATATTTTGGAGTTAGAGAAAGCTGATGCTATGCGTTGTTATGTGACAAAAGGAACTCATGGTCAGTTTGAGGTCAGTTTGGATGGGAATTCACATGGTGTGAACTTGTCACAAGGTAAATGGGAATGTTCATGCTGCAAGTGGCAAGTAACAGGGATCCCATGTGAACATGCTTATGGAGCCATGTTGGTAAGGATGTTGATGATTTTGTGTCCCAATACTTCAGTACTGATTGGTACTGATGATTTTAAGGATGTGTTGCAGATGTTTTGGTTTGTGTCAAGTCTGGCCATGTCACGGGTTTTAGTTGCAGGTTTTTGTGTTTTTAGTTGCAGGTCACGGGTTTTTAGTTGCAGGCTTTTGTCATTTTGTGTCACAGGTTTTGTGGCATGCATTGTTTGCAACGGATTGGTTGCTATTTTCAAATGAATTGTTTGCTATTTTCTCCACTAATCTCATTATCTCATTACTGAATCTTCAATTACACAAAAAGATTAGTCAGGTTGTTTTTCTGTAATTTGTAATTTTTGTTGCAGGTTTTTCTTATTTTTAGTTGCAGGCTTTTGGTTAACAAAGAACCAAATTCAAAAGACACAAATACAAAATTCCATAAACAAGAGAATTTCCATTACATAATCAATACAGAACAACACAAAGACTAAATTACAAAAACATAAACAACAAAAGCCGAGACCCAAATCGATTTCAATTTTGAAAAACCCCAATTCTCTCTCTGGAAATCGATTAAAATGAAGAACCCTAGAAATAATTTGCCCCCAAATCGATTTTGACACTTCTAAATCGACAGAAAGTCGATTTTGTGAGTAAACAAAAACGACAGCGTTTAATTATGGGTTATGGTCGGGTCAAACGCGGTTAATACAAATGTTAATCGCAATTATCCTGTTTAATTAGGTTAAGTAATTATAATTATCAAAATTAATTAGAGGGGTTGTTGGTTTACGCACAAAACAAATAGTACAGGTAGATTTATCAAGAAAAAATTAGTTTAGGTAGGTTTATAAAGAGACAAAAAATTCGTGTAGAAAAATTGAGAATGTGATAACATGTTGGTTTATAGAGTCGACCCAATGAGTTTATTCATTTTGAGAAAATATTTGTTTTTACACGAAAAAAAATCTGTCAAACAGCTACACCAACCTCAACAAGAACTAATTCATGTTGGATGTTAAAAAAAAAAAAAAAGAAAAAAAAAATCTCTAATTCATGATATGATGGACAAAAAATATTATGTTGTAAACTACATTTCAGATTCATAATTTAAAATCACCGACTCTTATGTGGAGCCAGATAAAATAACATCAACTCTACTCCTCTCTTTTATCCAGATTTGAATAGTTTAAGTTCTAATTCAAATATTTTGAAATTTTAGAATTACCCAATATGTGACCACCATCTATAATTTTTTTTTATTGCAATATTACAGCTATAATGGTAACAATTTTTTTTTCTCGTTAACTATTGAGATATTATAATAACAAATTATTGAGATTTTAAAATCAAAGATTATATTTACTCCTTCCGATCTTAATTAAGTGTCGTTTTAAACTTAAAATTTTGTTTCAAAATAAGTGTCGTTTTGTATTTTCAATGCAAAATTTATTTTATTTTAATGTTTTATGACTATTAGTATTCTGCAGATTGTTTTATTATTGGACAGATTGTGTTTAGGTATGTAGTTAATGATGTTTTTGTTTTTAAAAAAAAAAAAATTAATGTTTTCTTAATCTGTGTGCAAAACTCTAAAACGACACTTAAAAAAAATGAGAGGGAGTATAATATTAAGGATATCAATCATATCATTGATTGGCGTATGTCAAGGGTCCTATTATATAATGTGTATATTTGGTCATTGATTACATTTGTATACCCTAGCTTAGTCTCCTCTGTATATATAGTGTAATCCTCTGTTCATAATAAAGTATCTCTTCTACAAATATCTATATGGTATCAGAGCCTTCCGATTTTTAACCTAAATTTTTTTTTTCCCTCTTCTTCTTCTTCTCCTTCTCCACAAAATCGCCATGTCTGCCTCTGAGGGTACCTCTGAAACCATCACAGTCAACAACAAGAAGATCTACTCCATCAACATGTCCCATGTCACCAAACTCAACGCCACCAATTACCTCATGTGGAGCCTCCAAATCCACTCGCTGCTTGATGGCTATGATCTCGTTGGTCACCTCGATGGATCTACTCCATCACCAGCTCAAACCATCACAACCGGTGACGCCACCTCCGTCAATCCCGACTATACCGTCTGGAAACGACAAGACAAGCTCATCTATAGCTCCCTCATTGGCACCATCTCCATTGCGCTTCAGCCACTGGTTTCTCGTGCCACCAAGTCCGCTGACATATGGAGTACTCTGTCCTCCACCTACGCTCAGCCAAGCCGCGGACACATCCGCCAACTCAAAACTCAACTCACCAACTGGAAGAAGGGTGACAAGACCATTGATGTTTACTTCCAAGGTCTCACCACACGTTTTGATCAACTCGCAATCCTTGGGAAACCCATGGAACATGAGGACCAAATCGACTTGATACTTGGAGGACTCCCTGAAGACTACAAACAAGTTGTCGATCAGATTCAAGGGCGTGACACTCCTCCAAACCTTGCTTACATCCATGAGCGTCTTCTCAACCAAGAGGCGACTCTTCTGGATTCGATGGTGGCCGTCACTACTCCTGTCACCGCAAATGTCGTGCAGCAACTCTACAACTCCAACAACTCTCGCTCACAGTATCGACCCAAAAACCAGACTTCAACGCAGCAGTGGCAACAACCTCCAACCTCGGCGTGGCCACCTCCCAACCAGTCCAACAAAGGCGATGTTCGAGGTCCTCGACCTTATCTCGGCAAGTGCCAGATATGTGGCATTCAAGGGCACAGTGCCAAACGGTGCAATCAGCTACAAACGTACCAGCAACACTCTGCCTTATCAACCAATTGGCAACCTCGGGCCAATTTTGTATCTGGTTCTCCATACCCGGCTGCAAATTGGCTTCTCGACAGTGGTGCAACGCATCATATTACGTCGGATCTCAACAACCTTGCTCTGCACCAGCCATATCATGGAGGAGATGATGTGATGATTGCAGATGGCTCAGCTCAACCAATAACGCATACCGGTTCCATCTCTTTACACACAAATTCTCGTCCTTTACAATTGCAGAATGTGTTATATGTGCCGAAAATAAGCAAGAATCTTGTCTCTGTATACCGCTTGTGTAATGCTAATCGGGTGTCTGTGGAATTCTTTCCTGATTCTTTTCAGGTGAAGGAACTGAGAACGGGGGTCCCGTTACTATACGGCAAAACTAGAGCTGAGTTGTATGAGTGGCCGCGTCAGTCGTTACAAGCTGCTGCAATGGTTACTGCTTCTTATTCTAAGGCAACACGCGACTCCTGGCACTCACGTTTAGGACATCCATCATCTGCAATTTTAAATTCTACCATTTCTCGTTATTCTCTTCCTCTTTTGAACCCATCTCAAAAATTCTTGTCATGCTCCGATTGCTTGATCAATAAAAGTCACAAAGTTCCATTTTCTCATTCAACAATTACATCTTCTCGCCCTCTTGAATATATCTTCACAGATGTTTGGAGTTCACCAATTCATTCCCTTGATAACTTCCGCTACTATCTCCTGTTTGTTGATCATTACACCCGTTATTCGTGGCTATGTCCGCTAAAGAAAAAATCAGATGTTAAAGCCACATTCATAGCATTCAAGAACTTGGCAGAAAATCGATTTCAAGCAAAAATTGGCAGCCTCTATTCGGATAATGGAGGTGAATTTGTGGCTCTGCGTGAATACCTTTCCACACATGGGATCTCTCATCTCACGTCTCCGCCTCATACTCCCGAGCACAACGGGATTTCGGAAAGGAAACACAGGCACATTGTGGAGACCGGCCTCACACTCATGTCGCAAGCTTCAGTCCCAAAGAGTTATTGGCCGTATGCCTTCGCTGTCGCCGTCTATCTCATCAATAGACTCCCAACGCCACTACTAGAACTTCAGTCACCATATGAGAAGCTGTTTGGGACTTCGCCTAACTACGACAAGCTGCGGGTGTTTGGTTGCGCGTGCTACCCTTGGCTGAGACCTTACAATCGGCACAAACTTGAGGATCGGTCACTTCGCTGTGTATTTTTGGGCTATTCGAATACCCAAAGTGCATATCTGTGTCTACATTTAGCGACTGGCAGACTCTACACGTCCCGACATGTTCAATTTGAGGAACACATCTTTCCGTTTGCCAATGGCACATCGACACCGGCACAGATTGAAGAACTGCCAGAAACGTCGTTAGCAGCACCCACTCATACTTCTCTTCCTCTCTCGCCACAGCCCCCAGTCTCAGTCCCTCACCACGACCCGCCTTCACCACCTCCTGCGCCGCCGCAGCCAATGGCTCCACCATCGCCACCGTCTGCTCAATCTCAGGTATCGCCTCTAAACTCTAACTCTTCCCCGTCTTCTCCATCTTCCTCTGAGCCCACTGCTCCAAGTGAAAATGGGCCGCAACCCACGGCCCAGCAACAATCACCACAAACACAAGTCCTGGCCCACTCAAATCAATCAACTCAAAACCAAACCCAAACACAACCCGTAGCCCAACAACAACAAAATGAGCCCACAAATCAACCAAACCCAACAAACGTACCTCCTCCTCCACCAACAAACAGTCATCCAATGTCGACTAGAGCTAAAACTGGAACATCGAAACCCAATCCCAAATACCTTAACCACGCCGCTCTTGTCTCGTCCTATGATCCTGAACCACAAACGGCGATACAGGCGTTAAAAGACGAACGATGGCGAAACGCGATGGGGTCGGAAATCAATGCGCAGATCGGAAATCATACCTGGGATTTGGTCCCAAAGCCTCCGCCTACAGTCACAATTGTTGGTTGTCGATGGATATTCACCAAGAAGTACAACCCTGATGGTTCAATCAGTCGTTTTAAAGCTCGTCTCGTTGCAAAAGGCTACAATCAAAAACCGGGTCTTGACTATGCAGAAACTTTCAGTCCGGTAATCAAATCAACTTCAATTCGGATTGTTTTGGGTGTTGCGGTGGATCGTTCTTGGCCAATTTGACAGTTAGATGTCAATAATGCGTTTCTTCAAGGAACTTTGACGGATGAAGTGTATATGACGCAACCACCAGGATTTGTGGATCAAGATCGGCCAGATTATGTTTGTCGTCTTCGTAAGGCTGTATACGGGTTGAAACAAGCGCCAAGAGCATGGTATGTCGAATTACGGAACTATCTATTACACGCTGGTTTTGTCAATTCAGTATCAGATACATCGCTCTTTGTTCTTCAAAAAGGAAAGTCTATAGTCTATATGCTAGTATATGTCGATGACATATTAGTCACTGGGAATGATACAACTCTGCTGCAACAAACTCTGGATGCACTTGGCAAACGGTTTTCGGTTAAGGATCATGAAGACCTACACTACTTTCTTGGCATTGATGCTAAACGGGTACCACATGGTCTTCATCTTAATCAACGGAAGTACATTCTCGATTTGCTAGCTCGGACAAACATGTTAACAGCGAAACCAGTCACAACTCCAATGGCGTCATCTCCCAAGCTTACTCTACACTCGGGAACACGTCTCTCTGATCCGACGGAATATAGGCGTATTGTTGGCAGTCTCCAATACTTAGCTTTTACACGGCCTGATCTCTCCTATGCAGCAAATCGACTATCTCAATACATGCATATGCCTACCACGGATCATTGGCAAGCGATGAAACGGGTTCTTCGGTACTTGGCAGGAACAGCGGATCATGGAATTTTCCTCCAGAAAGGCAACAATACATCATTGCACGCATACTCTGATGCTGACTGGGGAGGGGATACAGACGATTACGTATCAACCAATGGATATGTTGTTTATCTCGGTAAACATCCTATCTCATGGTCTTCGAAGAAGCAACATGGTGTAACAAGATCATCAACTGAGGCGGAGTACAAATCAGTTGCAAACACATCATCGGAACTTCAATGGATCGGCTCACTTCTAGTTGAACTTGGTATTCGGCTACCACAACCACCGGTTATTTATTGTGACAATGTTGGAGCTACTTACCTATGTGCTAATCCGGTGTTTCACTCCCGAATGAAACACATAGCAATTGACTATCATTTTATCAGGAATCAAGTGCAATCAGGAGCTCTTCGGGTGGTCCATGTCTCAACACATGATCAATTGGCCGACGGTCTCACTAAGCCACTATCTCGAGCAGCTTTTCAGAATATCTCACACAAGATTGGAGTCACCAAGGCCCCTCCATCTTGAGGGGGTGTATTAAGGATATCAATCATATCATTGATTGGCGTATGTCAATGATCCTATTATGTAATGTGTATATTTGGTCATTGATTACATTTGTATACCCTAGCTTAGTCTCCTCTGTATATATAGTGTAATCCTCTGTTCATAATAAAGTATCTCTTCTACAAATATCTATATATAAAACTCGTGTCTATGGGAAATCAAGATCACATTAGCTGGAAATGCACTGAAAACAAAAACTTGAAAAGGATTTCAGTTCACCAAGTCCCATACATATTTAAATAATTTTTCTTGTCAGCAAATTTAAATAGGTGTTTTTATTTATTTTCTTTAATATGTTTTGTTCTTACTCGCAATATTTTTTTTTTCTTGTCTTTATTCTTCGCTTATATCTATGATGTAATTCCCTTTAAAGCTTAATCGCATCTTTTGTTAACAAGAACCCACAAAAACAAATGGATCAGATTGAGCTTCCTTCGATCGTAAAAGGCAACAAGATAAACGAAGAGACCAAGAGTTTGATCTCTTCGCTTCCTTCTCATACGGATGGCCAAGGTAGGAAGCTTTGTAAGTATCAAGGATGTTGGTATTACTACAACGCTCTCCAAGGCGTTCTTAATTTCCAGAGAGGTTTTCAACCGCAAGACACGGATATAATCCTCGCTTCTTACCCCAAATCAGGCACTACCTGGCTCAAAGCCCTCACTGTCGCCCTCCTCGAGAGATCGAAGCACCGTTCTTCTGATGATCATCCTCTGCTGTCTGATAATCCTCATGTCATTGTACCATTCTTTGAAAGCGATATGTATCTCGAAAGCTCAAGTCCTGACTTGGCCAAGTTCTCATCATTTCCAAGGTTGTTCTCGACTCACATGCCACTTCAGTCTATGCAAGAGACACTCAAAGACTCTCCTTGCAAGATTGTGTACGTTTGTAGGAACGTGAAGGACACGTTGATCTCTATGTGGTTTTTCTCGTGCGCTACTCATAAAATAGAAGTAGACAGAAACCTGCTCGAGTATCTATTTAAAGAGTATTGCAGCGGAACTATCTACTGTGGACCCTTTTGGGAACATATCTTGAGCTATTGGAGAGGCAGCCTAGAAGCTCCCAAACATGTCCTTTTCATGAGGTACGAGGAGATGAAAGCGGAGCCTCGTGACCAGATCAAGAGACTTGCAGACTTCTTGGGTTGTCCTTTTACTAAAGAAGAAGAAGAGAGTGGATTGGTAGGCCAGATTTTGGACCTTTGCTCTTTACGTAATTTGAAGAGTTTGGAGGTTAACAAAACTCAAAAAGTGAACAATGTGGATAGCAAGGATTTTTTCCGTAAAGGGGAAGTTGGTGACTGGAAGAATTATCTTACTCCTGAAATGGAGAAAGAGATAGACATGATCATCGAAGAGAAACTCCAAGGTTCTGGTTTGAAATTCTAATGTTATATATATATATATATATATATATGCTTTGTTTATTTGATGCATAATAAGAGTACTGATATAGCGTCATCTCCATTACTTGTCATTCAAGCCAATTCGTTTCTTGGTGTTTTAGAGTTTAGTTTAATTTCCTTTTTCATTTTTGTTAAACTTCTATTTCTTTCGATTAGGTCTTTTAAAGACCATCTCTATTTAAGCCTCTCTAATTCTCTCTTGGATACTTGGTATTTTATTGAATAAGAAAAAGGTTTCTGTTTTATTGAAGTCTTCGAATTCTTCGTGTTTTACAAAGAATATTGAGCAACAAATCAGAGCATCTTGATCCATTGATTCTTTGAAGCTTCTGTCTTGTTTAAGTTCTGTTTCAACCGATAGCTTCCGCTACAACAAGTACCCTCTCGTTGTTAAGTGCCATAGTAATGTATTTTGATTGTTGATAACCAAGTCCCATTGAACAAAAAATATCACCCAGAATTTAAAAATGGAATGGATCATTTGCCAATACCTTTTGAATATTTCTCCTCAGAGGTAAAATTCATTAAATCCTTCTTTCACCTAGAACCGAAACCTAAACTATGACCTCCATTTCTAGAGTTTATGCATGAGAGTCAGAATAGATTGAATCCTCTGATCACTAGGATTCAAGATCGATAAGAGTAAAGAGAACTCTTTAATTTAATCGAAATTAGAAAAATTTGGAATCATATGACTTTGCCTAATTTTCATGTACAATATGTTTCTAATACATTAAAATGTACTTTAATTTTAATAATATAGATATTGTAAAATTAAAAAATTATCCAATATGACCACCATCTATAATTTTATTATTGCAATATTACAGCTATAATCACATTTTTTTTTCTCGTTAACCATTGAGATTTTAGAATAACAAATTATTGAGAATTTATAATCAAAGATTATATAAAACTCGTGTCACAGGTGGGAAATGAAGATCATATTAGCTGGAAATGCACTGAAAACAAAAACTTGAAAGAAAGATTCCAGTACACCAACTAACCCATACATATTTTTTTTTTTTTTTTTTTTTGGTCACCACTAACCCATACATATTTAAATAATTTATTTTGTCAGCAAATTAAATAAGTTTTCGCACCCACAAGTACCAACAATATATTTTATATTTGGCTTCTTTGCTTATATATTATGTTTTCGTATGAAGTTATTTTGTTAACAAGATTAAAATGGATCTGAATAAACTTCTGTAAGCTTAAGAGACGATAAGATAAGCGAAGAGACCAAGAGTTTGATCTCTTCGCTTCCTTCTGTTACAGATGCCCTAGGTAGGAATTCAAAGCTTTGTAAGTATCAAGGATGTTGGTATTACTACAACACTCTCCAAAGCGTTCTTAATTTCCAGAGAGGTTTTCAACCGCAAGACACCGATATAATCCTCGCTTCTTTCCCCAAATCAGGCACTACTTGGCTCAAGGCCCTCTCCGTCGCCCTCATCGAGAGATCGAAGCACCGTTCCTCTGATTATGGGCATCCTTTGCTATCTGATAATCCTCATGTCATTGTTCCATTCTTAGAGACTCTGTATAGAGAAAGCTCAAGTCCCGACTTGGCCAAGTTTTCATCATTTCCAAGGCTGTTCTCGACTCACATGCCACTACACACTATGCAAGAGGGACTCAAGGACTCTCCTTGCAAGATTGTGTACGTTTGTAGGAACGTGAAGGACACATTGATCTCGATGTGGTTTTTCATATGCGCTATGCTTGAAATAGAAGTAGATAGAAACCTGCTCGAGTCTATGTTTAAATCTTTTTGCAGCGGAACTATCCATTTCGGACCCTTTTGGGAACATATCTTGAGCTATTGGAGAGGCAGCCTAGAAGCTCCCAAACATGTCCTTTTCATGAGGTACGAGGAGTTGAAAGCGGAGCCTCATGATCAGATCAAGAGACTTGGGGACTTCTTGGGTTGTCCTTTTACTAAAGAAGAAGAAGAAGAGAGTGGATTGGTGGACCAGATTTTGGACCTTTGCTCTTTACGTAATCTGAAGAGTTTGGAGGTTAACAAAACTCAGACAGTGAACGAAGTGGATAGCAAGATTTTTTTCCGTAAAGGGGAAGTTGGTGACTGGAAGAATTATCTTACTCCTGAAATGGAGAACAAGATAGACATGATCATCCAAGAGAAACTCCAAGGTTCTGGTTTGAAATTCTAATGTTATATTATATATATGGTTTGTGTTTCTTTGATGCATAATAAGAGTACCCTTTCGTTATTATATGCCTTAGTAATGTATTTTGATTGTTGATTTGATGTGTTTTAAATTTAAATTCTTAAATAATAGACAATTGAAGATTGATGTAAACCCCTTGGAGGCGAGGAGAACTTGATAAGAGATATATATAAAAAAAAAACATTATTATTTTTAATTTTGGCATATCTTTTTCCATTAATCATAATTAAAATGGTTAAATTATCATGTATTATTTTCAATGGCACTATGGTTTATGTAGTAATAATTAATGGCTTAGAATATAAACAACTTGGTCTGAGTGATTGAGTCGGATCCATGTCTAATCGTCTGTGTATTATAATCATATACGGCCACGTTTCTCAGTTGTTGCTTTGATGTGTAACACCCTAGTTCAGAAAGATATGCAAATCCCACAAAACTCCAAAAATAAATGATTTTTTTATTAATTGTAATGTAAAATTTATTAGTCAAAAAAAAAAGTTACTTATAAATAAAAAGAAAATCGAAACTTAAAAGAATGTGATATCAAAAGATAATTACAATTGATAACCAAATTCCCATTGAACAAAAAGTGCCATCCAGAATATTACAATGGAATGGATCATTTGCCAATACCTTTTGAATATTTCTCCTCAGAGGTAAAATCCATTGAAACCTTCTTTCACCTACAACTGAACTCTAAACTCTTTTTTTTTTTGACAAAATATAATTGTCTTCATTAAACTATACCAAGTACAAACTTTAAACAAACATCAACCATGAGGTTGGAAACATCCAAAACTAGCACTCTTACATGCAAGTGGTAGAGAAAGTGAAAACGATAATTCGACGGAAGATCCATATATCGGAGACAAGAACATGGTCGTAAGTTGCCACAAGCGAAAAAATGGTAAGTCGATGACAATTCTACGCAAACTTCGGGAGATTGTTGGTTGGTAATGTTCCCATAAAGGCATAGTGACGTTGAGAAGGATTGAGTCTGAATAGAATATGAGTCTTCTCATCACTTGGATTTAAGATCGATAAGAATCAAGAGAACTCTTTGGTTTAATCGAAATTATCAAAATCTGGAATCATGACTTTGGCCAATCTTCATGCACAAGATCCTTCTAATACACCGGAAACGTGGATAATACTAGCGTTACTATAAGTTTCTGAAATATCCAAAAAAGAAACTCTTCTTATCAAAATAGAAAACTTTCCATTTCATTAATCAAATTTTAGAATATCGGATATCGATCATCCATAGTAATTTATTGCTGCATTACAGCTACAATAACAAATTATTGAGATCTTAAAATCAAAAGTTATATAAAAATCGTGTATCAAAATCTTATTAGCTGTAATGCTCTTAAAAGAAATCAATGCACTACATATATATATATTTTATTTTTCCTTTGCCAGCAATTTTAAGAGATTTTTGTTTTTATCAGCAGTATAATATTTTATTTTTGGCTTCTTCGCTTATATATTATGTTTTCGTTTGAAGTTTAAACCACATACATTATTTTGTTAACAAGATTAAAATGGATCTGAATAAGCTTCCTATGGGCTTAAGAGACGACAAGATAAGCGAAGAGACCAAGAGTTTGATCTCTTCCCTTCCTTCTCACACAGATCTCCTAGATAGGAAGCTTTGTAAGTATCAAGGATGTTGGTATTACTACAACGCTCTCCAAGGCGTTCTTAATTTCCAGAGAGGTTTTCAACCGCAAGACACCGATATAATCCTCGCTTCTTACCCCAAATCAGGCACTACTTGGCTCAAGGCCCTCACTGTGGCCCTCCTCGAGAGATCGAATCACCGTTCTTCTAATGATCATCCTCTGCTGTCTGATAATCCTCATGGCATTGTACCATTCTTAGAGACCACTCTGTATATCGAAAGCTCAAGTCCCGACTTGGCCAAGTTCTCATCATTTCCAAGGCTGTTCTCGACTCACATGCCACTACACACGTTGCACGAGAACCTTAAAGACTCTCCTTGCAAGATTGTGTACGTTTGTAGGAACGTGAAGGACACATTGATCTCGATGTGGTTTTTCGTATGCGCTACTCATAAAATAGAAGCGGAGAGAAACCAGCTCGAGTATATATTTGAATCTTTTTGCAGCGGAACTATCTATTTTGGACCCTTTTGGGAACATATCTTGAGCTATTGGAGAGGCAGCCTAGAAGCTCCCAAACATGTCCTTTTCATGAGGTACGAGGAGATGAAAGCGGAGCCTCATGACCAGATCAAGAGACTTGCAGACTTCTTGGGTTGTTCTTTTACTAAAGAAGAAGAAGAGAGTGGACTGGTGGACCAGATTTTGGACCTTTGCACTTTACGTAATTTGAAGAGTTTTGAGGTTAACAAAACTCAAAATGTGAACAATGTGGATTGCAAGGATTTTTTCCGTAAAGGGGAAGTTGGGGACTGGAAGAATTATCTTACTCCTGGAATGGAGAAAAAGATAGACACGATCATCCAAGAGAAACTCCAAGGTTCTGGTTTGAAATTCTAATGTTTATATTTATGGTTTGTGTTTTATTTGATGCATAATAAGAGTACCCTCCCGTTGTTATAATGTATTTGTATTGTTGATTTGATGTGTTTTAAATTTAAATTCTCAAATAAAAGATAATGGAAGATTGATGTAAAACTCTTGGATGCGAGGACATCTCCTTAGATAGAGAGAAATGCAAAGAAACTAGAACATAAAACTTCGTGACCAAAACTGCACCGCTGACCTCTAATTTGCCGAAGGAGAACTTAATAAGAGATTAAAAAAAAAAAAAAAACATAAGGTTTTTTAGTTTTGGCTTATATCCTTTCATTGATCATAATTAAGATGGTTAAATTATCATGTATTATTTTTAATGGCACTATGGTTTATGTAGTAAAAATTAATGGCTTAGTCTTAGAAATAGTATTTTCCAATTATATTATCTCTAGGCATATCAGATTTTGGGACCTATGTTAAAATGTCTTAGAGTTTGTAATTGATTATTCACATGCTTAATACAAAATATGCCCTAGAAGCTAAAACTTATTGACCTCAAAAATATCATTTCCTTCTTGGTTATGTTTTTCAGGAATTCACAACCGTCTACAACTGTAAAGTTCATAAAACAATATTACAAAGAAAAAAATGAAAGTTGTCTAATAAATAATAAAGGGTGAATATAGTTGTATCAACGTTCTCGTCTGAGTGAGATCCATGTCTAATCATCTGTGTAAAATAATTATATACGGCCACGTATGAAGTTCAAACTAATATGATATTAGTACATCTATATTAAAATCTCAAACAGATTTTGGATTTCATTTAGTTAATTCAATTTATTTTCTTGTAAGTAGTGTGAAACACCATAATAGGATACATGTTTTTTTTTTCTATGATAATATGATACATGTTCAAGTCATCCGCAAAAGTGATCAAATCTCCTATATATTATTTGAAAACTATTGGGCGAGAAAACTTTACACATAATGTCTCAAATAATATGATACAAGTTCAAGTCATGAGAAAATATGTATAATTGTTAGAATCTACGAATATATATATATATATATAATCTATATTTATTAATTATGATACAATATATATACATATATATATATGTATATTAACTTTTTTACGCGACACAAGCTAAGTACTCATCTTTATGGAGTTATTTCTAATTTTAGAAGGGTTCTTTTATCTACAATATGTGTTGAAAACAATTATACTTATCTACACGTCTCTTTCTGTGCGACCGAATGGGTTTTTTACATGTGGATCTAGTTTTCCCACGTCCAACAATTTAATAGATTTTTGTCGTTTTAAATTATTTATTTATTTGAGATCTTGTCTTTTTCTTTTCTTTTTCCTTTTTTTTTGTGTTGCGCAAACATTTGAGATCTTGTCTTTGCGGTTTATAATTCACTTTAAAAGTACCGAAAAAAACAGGCTAAACAAAACTATAGAAAACATTAAATCTTTAAAGAAATTATGTATGAAGACATGCCATAACAAAAGTTACAAGTGAAAGCGATAAGCTAGTATTTATTTTAGAGTGAATTGTGTAAATATATATGTAAGTACATAAATGATAAATGCAAAAGTTGTTATTAAAATACAAAAACAAAATTCGATAAAAAAAAATTGGATACAATTTAATAAGCTGAAATAACCTTCTAATTAAATGTGAATGCGGATTGAAGATCTTAATTTAAGCTAAAACCTTTATTTGGTTTGCTAAAACTTTTCAGTTGCTTAAAAACTAGTAATTAATTATTTGTGGATTGAAGATCTTTTCACGTGGTGAATCAAATAATTATTTAAACAAACAAATCGAAGCTCAATTGTTTTTTTTTTGTTTTTCTCGTAATCGAAGTTCATTTATCTTCACAAATCACCATGGATACAGGTCTGCCCCAATCGTGATAAGATATTATATTAAAAAAAAAAAAGCATGTAAACATACAAGTGCTATATATAACTATTTTAAGACGTGTTTAATATATACATTTATTTGCATCATTGATTATGGTTGAACTAATAAAATTACAATTATTGAAGTAGTTTTTGGTTTAATTTTCGGCTTTCTGCCATTGGGTCATAAAGTGGTAACGTATATTTATCCTTTTTTTATCAGAATGTCATGATTATGCTGATCCAAGATAACCACTTACTCGAAGTGATTCTCATTTTATGTAAATCCATATTGTTAAACAGTCAGAAATTTTGTGATAAGGATCAATTGACAAAACTTCTGAAAGTTTTAAAATGATGATCTCATCAAATTAACAAAATTATGCTATAAAAATAAACTAATTAATTAAGCTTCTAAAACAAACAAAATTCTAAGCCATGTTTTAATAGATCTAAAATCTTCCTGAAACCATTTTCCTAATATTTAACCTGAAAATTTTATTTAATTTTTAAGTAATGTTATAGAACATGGCTTTCTATGAAAATTTTGTACCTTCATTTTTATTCAACGCCAACGATTTAACAGTTATCCGCATATTAATAAGAAATATATCAATCGAATTGAATCTCTTTAAGAATTTATCCAGCCTAACAAATTGGAGGTGCAACGTGTCTTCTGAGGGCTTGGTATGAGCAAAGTCCAACAAGAGTTTTATTCTTGTGTTTAAAATAGTAGTAAAACAGTAAAAGACTGCTACTCATTTGGGAAAGTTGGAAAACAGCTACAAATTAAATACAAATAAATTGAGGGTTGGTCCATTATAGACACTGATTAAAACGTGGGGTTTTAAAATGTGGGCAATCAAAATTAAAATATGGGATCACAGTTCTTAACAGTATGTATTTACTACACAGGCAAAAAATTATTGACTTGTAAGATGTATTATTGTATACATTCTTCATTCACAAGAAAAGTGTTTAAAAAGATATATATATATATATTATATAATTTGTGGAGGTTCCCCTAAAAAAAAAATTTATGGAAGGGATGGGATAAAAAAGAAAAATCGAAGACATCATTTTAGAAGATCTTGTTTTTGTCAACCAGTTTAGGAGATTTAGTAGTAGATGGAAAATGAAAAAATAGTGTTCTATGAAAATCCACATATATGCTAATGTATGCAACAAGGAAAGATAGTAACACAAATTAATCTAATAGTAATATATTGACCCAAAATCCACTTAGTTAATAGATGATAATTATTATTAAAAAATAACTATTGACTTGTCGTCTCTAAACGTGACTGGTAATAATACAAAAACCACAGTTCTAGTTTGCCAACCCAATCCAGATCTCTCTATGCTCTCTAGTTCTGATCAACGTTTCATATAATATTTTTTTTTAACATATTTATTTTGAGAATTTTTTGGGTTGATTTTTCTTGATATAAATATTGGAGTTGCCATATTACAACCATCAAATCTAAAAAAAGCAAAACAAACAAGAAAATGGCGAGCACCGAAGCTCTCTTACCCGTCACGTCCCAACAAGATCCATTATCCGAGTCAAGATCCGACCCGATCCCGGAGACCCGTCGGAGAAGACCCATCAAAGTCCATCTCGCAGTCTTTTCCGGTTTGTTCTTGGTCGCTTTGTACGTCGCTCTCATCGTCACACACGACGGATCCACCGCACAAAATGGTGCCAAGGATGAAACAGAGACCACTGAGTCACGTGCTCGTCTGGCCGGAGTTTCTGAGAAAAGCAACGACCGGATTTGGAGATTATCCGATGATGGGAAAACGGAAGCGTTCCCGTGGAACAATACTATGTTGTCGTGGCAACGCACGGCGTTTCATTTCCAGCCTGAAGAAAATTGGATGAACGGTATGAACAACTTCTTTTTCTTTCTAAAATGACTATTTTATTAGCTATGAATAATTGTGTTAATTACTCATTATTGATTTTTATATAGCTAAAAAGTGTCTCTTCTTTACCAAAGAATGTTCATTTTTCCTTTTTCTATAGATTTGAATTTCATAACCATTTGAGACCATGACTTAGGAACAAGATCTAAGTAAATACGCAAGAGTGATATACAATATATTAAATTTTACAATCTCATATTAAATTTTACGCAAGTATAAGACTTGTAATCTTCATTTGTATTTAATTTATAAATTTTTTTTTTGTTTTTGTCTACTGAATGGCGTCGTGAATGGCAATTTCTGGCTTCTTCGTCTTCAGATCCTAACGGTAAGCTCTAGATCCTACACTGAAGTCTTCTTTCTATTTCCGTGCTTCTACAGTTTTCTTTTTTCCCTTGCCCATGTTTTATTTTATATAAAATATAAATATGGAAAACATATTATAAAAAAAAATTATTGGCTATACAATTGGTAGATATATCTGAAACCCCATAAAATTATTGGTAGATATATGACAACACGGCACGTCCTTTGTGGACCACAATTAATGTCATTGGATAAAATGAACAAGAAATATTGTCAAAGACAATTACTAATTTACACCTAAAAAAGTTTTTTTTATGTAAAGTACACAGACAAAATCTGAACAGAAAGAGTCATTAAAGCCAACTAGTTTACTTTGTTGTTTTGTATACACCACGTGAGTCATGTGCATATTGCACAAATCATTGCTTACCCATTATTGTGTGTTTGACAAACTAGTTTGTGATCCCTTCGATTCGTTGAATTAACCCAATTGTAACTGAAACGGCATAGTTTTTTTTCCTTCCTCAAAAGTCATAAATATACAGTAGTCGCAGCTTATTGAAGTTATGAAACGTCGTACTTTATAGCGGTGATTAGTTAGTAAAACGTGTTTTTCTATTGCTTTAAAACACTATTTTAGCATTTCAGAAGAAACCTGGCGGATAAATAGATTTGGCGATAACTTCGATTCCACTTTAGAAAATTAGCCGGAAAAAAAAAATATATATCTGAAAATGGAAGTCATAATCAGACTTTATGAATGCTATAATTCGTAACTATTTATTTGTGCTTTATAGCCATATTTTATACTATAACTTTATTTTAACCCGAACAAATGAAATGTTAAAAACATGTGCCCAGGTCCATTGTTCTATAAGGGATGGTACCATTTCTTCTATCAATACAACCCAAATGCAGCTGTATGGGGTGACATTGTTTGGGGTCACGCTGTGTCAAAGGACCTTATCCACTGGCGTTACCTCCCATTAGCCATGGTTCCTGACCAATGGTACGATGCGAATGGCGTCTGGACCGGTTCAGCCACTTTTCTTGATGATGGCTCCATTGTCATGCTCTACACTGGTTCCACGGACAAATTTGTACAGGTACTGATCATTTCTTAGAATCCTTGTTCGTTTTGTTAACTAGATCTTTGATATTAGATTTTATATCAATTTTGGATAATAGTTGTAATGGATTTACAAAAAGAAGCAACTCTTAATTATTATCAAAAAAAAAAAAAAAAAAAAAAAAAAACTCTTTAGCAATTATTGTGTTGTTTCCGAATTTGTTGTATCTGGTAGCAGTGGAAAAACATCATAATTGGTTAAATTTAACTTTTGCTTTTTTGTTTATAAAAAAAAAAAAAATCTTTTCAATATTAATTTGGTCGGTCTAATCAATGACTAATATAATTAAATATATTTTATAGGTTCAAAACCTTGCCTATCCTGAGGACCCTAGTGACCCACTTTTGTTGAAATGGGCCAAGTTTTCTGGCAACCCGGTTCTCGTACCGCCTCCAGGTATTGGTGCAAAGGACTTCCGTGACCCAACGACGGCCTGGAAGACATCGGCCGGAAAATGGAGGATCACCATAGGCTCCAAAATCAATAGAACCGGAATATCTCTAGTTTACGACACTACCGATTTCAAAACCTACGAGAAACTCGATACCTTGTTGCACCAAGTCCCCAACACCGGAATGTGGGAGTGCATTGACTTTTACCCGGTGTCCATGACTAAAGTCAATGGGCTCGATACTTCGGTCAATGGACTAGATGTAAAGCATATCGTGAAGGCTAGCATGGACGATACTAGAATTGACCATTACGCCATTGGGACTTATTATGATTCAAACGGTACATGGGTCCCGGATAATCCTACTATCGATGTTGGAATCAGTACCGGTTTGAGATACGATTACGGGAAATTCTATGCGTCAAAGACGTTTTATGATCAAAATAAGGGACGGAGAATCTTATGGGGTTGGATCGGTGAATCTGACAGTGAAGCTGCTGATGTACAGAAGGGTTGGTCTTCTGTTCAGGTTTGTTTTCTTCGCATAACGTGTAATGAAAGATAGGGTTTTAAGTTACTTCTCACCCAAGTAAGGCTTAAAGTTTCTTAACCTATGATTCAGGGCATCCCAAGAACTGTTGTCTTGGACACGAAGACGGGGAAAAACTTAGTCCAATGGCCAGTTGAGGAAATCAAATCTTTGAGACTAAGTAGCAAGAAATTCCACATGAAGGTTGGACCTGGGACGGTGGTTCCGGTTGATGTGGGTTCGGCGGCTCAGCTAGATATAGAGGCTGAGTTCAAGATCAAGAAGGACGATCTCGAAATACTCCTTGGAGATGACTCCGTGGAGGCCGACAAAGAATTCAGCTGCCAAAACAGCGGTGGCTCCACCGTGCGTGGGGCTTTAGGACCTTTCGGATTCTCGGTTCTCGCTGACCAAAGCTTGTCGGAACAAACTCCGGTTTACTTCTATGTGACTAAGGGAAAAGATTCAAAACTCAAGACTTTCTTCTGCACTGACACCTCAAGGTAAACAAATCATAACCATATACATTAATAGATTTCTTCGATTATACAAAATTAGGTACTTACTAATTTCTGTAAAATGCCTTTTTATCTTTTTTTTTGGTAAGGAATTGCCTTTTTTATCTTTAGTCACTCTATATGTATATTCCGAGAAATAATTTTGGATAAAGAGTTAAAAAAAAAAAATTAAATTTATAGTTATAAATTTATAATCAATCAAAATCTTTTTTACTAGGTCGACCATGGCAAACGATGTGGTGAAACCGGTCTACGGAGACTTCGTACCGGTCCTAAAAGGGGAGAAATTGACCATGAGAATCTTGGTAATATATCATATCCATGAAAAAAATAACCTGTTATTAGTTTTCATACAGTAATTTCGTTACAAAATCAAGAATTTAATCCAATTCCGTTGTTATTAATTTCAATTTTCTTATATATAGCTGGATCATTCTATAGTAGAAGGATTCGCACAAGGTGGAAGAACATGTATTACCTCAAGAGTATATCCGACAAAAGCCATCTATGGAGCCACAAAACTCTTCTTGTTCAATAACGCCATTGACGCGACCGTTACGGCGTCGTTTAAAGTCTGGCAAATGAACAGTGCTTTTATTCATCCTTACTCAGACGATCTAGGTGTTCCTTACAGCACATGACGAGTTTTCCCATTCTTCTTTTCAGTCTTCTGATTGTTGTCAAATAATGGGTCTGATTTTATCTGTTTGATTGATTTATCATGTGAGTGAAGAAAAATAAAATTGTTTCTCTTCTTTTTTTGATATAAAATTGAAATATTTTCTTCTTCCTCCATCAACAAAAAAGGACGACAAAGAAGGCTACCAATTATCTCATAACCTTGGTTTGCATGCTTTTCCATACCTTCACTTTCATCTACAATCTCCTCACATAAATTTCTATTGAGCAAAATATATATATAGTAAACACGATTTGACATGCTCATCACCTTCTAGAGAAAAATTCATCCTCCATCCCAGAAAACTTAATTGCATTTGAAGTCAAAGCATCCATTTGCGTGATGCCATTCTTGAATCGTCCATTTGCATGCCATGGCTTCGCCATGACGTTAAGTGCTAGTCGTAGACCTTGACAGTTTTTAGCCACTACCATTGCAAGCTCTGCAGCGCCGGCTCAAAAGGGGACAAGCGGTGTAATGGTCCGGAGTCCGGTTATGTCCCCTAATAATTAAGGAGACCAGTTTTAAAAATATTTATTTAAAAAAAAAAACATATATAAGAAACTAAATATAAGATTAAAAAAGGATGTAAAAAGGAATTTTGTGTGTACATTTTTGTTTTTATAACATATTTATCTAATAAAAAATAAATTAAAAATCATAATAAAAAAAAGTCTATAAAAAAATTTTTAGGGTCCAAAATATTTTTTTGCACAGAAGTCCATAATAATTTTGAGCTGGCCCTAAGCTCTGATATGTTTGATGATACTTCTTGTTTCAGTCATGTGAGACATAATAAATATATTAGCGGGAAAAAGTGAAATAGGCCTTGAATTCGAATTCCAAATCTTATTGTGAGCTGAATAAGTCCCTTGAACTTTAGGGTTGATTAATTGAAGATCTTTTCACGTGGTGAATCTTTATTAGTATCATTACCTGCCAGTTGAAATCAATCCATTATTAGAAAGAAATAAAATCGAAGTCCATATATTTTGTCGTAGTTGAAGTTCAATTAGCTTCACGATTGTTGGATGAAGGTATGTGCCACGATTGTGATATAAATAATGAAAAAATAGTTGTCTAGAACGGAAACATATCGACCCAATAAAAACCATGTAATTAATAAATAATTATTATCAGTTAAATTATTGCCTTGTAGTGTGTAGACATGAACCTTACTGGTTAATATAAATACAAAAAGCAAAGCACTAATTTGCCAACCCAATCCAGACATATCTCTATACTCTCTAATTCTCATATAATAATTTTTTATATACATTTAGATTTTTTTTTTCCAATAAGTAAATATTGGACTAGCCACTTTTTACTACAACCATCAATTCCAAATAAAGCAAAACAAACACGAAATGGCGAGCTCCGAAGCTCTCTTGCCCGTCACGTCCCGAGAAGATCCATTATCCGAGTCAAGATCCGACCCGGTCCCGGAAACCCGCCGGAGACGACCCATCAAAGTTCATTTCACCGTATTTTCCGGTTTGCTCTTGATCGCTTTGTTTGTCGCTCTCATCATCACAGAAGACGGATCCTCCGCACAAATAGCGGCGGAGTCACGTGCGGTTTTGGCCGGTGTATCGGAGAAGAACAACGAAGAACTGTTGTCGAGATTTTCGGATGATGGGAAAACGGAAACGTTCCCGTGGAACAATAATATGTTGTCGTGGCAACGCACGGCGTTTCATTTCCAGCCTGAGAAAAATTGGATGAACGGTATGAACAAAAATTATAGTAGTAAGAAAGACTTATAATCATTATTGACTTTCTTATATAGCTAAAAAGTGTCTCATCTTTTTTTCCTAACAACATTAATGAACGTTCAAGTTTTCCTTTTTCTATAGATTTGAATTTTATAACGATCGATATTATAATTAGACCATGACTTAAGGAACACGATTTAAGTAATTACGCAAGAATGATATACAATATTTTTTAGTCTTACAATTTCATCAAAATTTTCAATATTTATTTTATTACATATAAGATTTGTTATCTTCATTTGTATAATTAATGTATTCCTTCTTTTTTTCTATGGCGTCTGTAAATGGCAATTTTCTGGCTTCATCGTCTGCAGATCCTAACGGTAAGCTCCAGATCCTACAGAATGTCTTATATCTTGTTGCTTCTATAAAAGTTATTGTTTTCCCTTTGACCTTCTTTTAGTTTAATAGAATTTATTATGTTTTTGAACATATTATAAGAAATTATTGGCTTCACAATTGGCAGAATATTAATTTACACCAAAATTAAAAGGTTTATTTTTATCAAGTACATAGAGAAAATCTGAAACAGAAAGTCATCAAAGTCAATTAGTTTACCTTGTTTTGCCTGTTTTTTATACACCACGTAAGTCATGTGCATAGTGCACAACTCATTGCTTGCCCGTTCTACTAACCCAATTGTAACTGAAACGTCATACTTTTTTCCTTCATCACAAAGTCACATGTATAGAATAATAATCATGTATGGTAACTAGAATTTCCCTAACCAAAATAATCCCTACGTTTATAAAACTTTTATTTTCACCTCAATTGATGAAGTGTTACAAATTTTTCCAGGTCCATTGTTCTATAAAGGATGGTACCATTTCTTCTATCAATACAACCCAAATGGAGCTGTGTGGGGCGACATTGTTTGGGGTCACGCCGTGTCAAAGGACCTAATCCACTGGCTTTACCTCCCAATAGCCATGGTTCCTGACCAATGGTACGACGCTAAGGGCGTCTGGACTGGTTCAGCCACTTTTCTAGACGATGGCTCCATTGTCATGCTCTACACTGGTTCCACGGACAAATTTGTACAGGTACTGACTTTTCAAATCTGTCCTTTTTTGTTTTACTCTAGATTTAATATCAATTTTCTCTAATTGTTGTATGATGGATTTACAAAACCTAAATAACTCTTTCACAAATATAGTATTCGATTCATGTTTGTGTTTGGTAGCATTCAAAAATAATCCTAAGTTCCTAACTATTTTTTGGGTTGATTTGAAAAAATCATTTTGATATAATTTTGGTCGGACCAATAAATAATATATGTATTATGTTTTTAGGTTCAAAACCTTGCATATCCTGAAGACCCTAGCGACCCACTTTTGTTGAAATGGGCCAAGTTCTCAGGTAATCCGGTTCTCGTACCCCCTCCAGGTATAGGGGCAAAAGATTTTCGTGACCCAACGACAGCCTGGAAGACATCGGCCGGGAAATGGCGGATCACCATCGGCTCCAAAATCAATAGAACCGGAATATCTCTAGTTTATGACACTACCGATTTCAAAACCTACGAGAAACTCGATACCTTGTTGCACCAAGTCCCCAACACCGGAATGTGGGAGTGCATTGACTTTTACCCGGTGTCCAAGACTAAAGTCAACGGGCTCGACACTTCAGTCAAAGGACCAGATGTGAAGCATGTCGTGAAGGCTAGCATGGACGATACTAGAATTGACCATTATGCCATTGGGACGTATTATGATTCAAACGGTACATGGATCCCAGATAACCCTACTATCGATGTCGGAATCAGTACCGGTTTGAGATATGATTACGGGAAATTTTATGCGTCAAAGACGTTTTACGATCAAAATAAGGGACGGAGAATCTTATGGGGTTGGATCGGTGAATCTGACAGTGAAGCTGCTGATGTACAGAAGGGTTGGTCTTCTGTTCAGGTTTGTTTTCTTTGCATAACGTGCCTTGAAAGTAAGGGTTCTATGTTACTTGTCATCCAAGTTAGGCCTTATATAAATCCTCTTAAACAATGATTAGGGCATCCCAAGAACAATTGTCTTTGACACGAAGACGGGGAAGAATTTAGTCCAATGGCCAGTTGAGGAAGTTGAAACATTGAGACTGAGCAGCAAAAAATTCGACATGACGATTGAACCAGGGACTATTGTTCCGGTCGATGTGGGTCCTGCGGCTCAGCTAGATATAGAGGCTGAGTTTGAGATCAAGAAAGACGATCTCGAATTAATCCTTAAGGACGAATCCGTGGAGGCTGATGAGGAATTCAGCTGCGAAAACAGCGGAGGCTCCACCGTTAGTGGTGCTTTAGGGCCTTTCGGATTCTCGGTTCTCACTGACGAAAGCTTGTCGGAACAAACTCCGGTTTACTTCTATGTGACTAAGGGAAAAGATTCCAAACTCAAGACTTTCTTCTGCACTGACACCTTAAGGTAATCAATCCATAAATTGCATTTTAACCATATATAATAAATTCTTAAAATTATACAAATTAACCACTTAGTAATTTCAGTTAAATGCATTTTTTCTTTCGCCACTAAATGATAATATGGTTAACTGATCAAAATCTCTTTTGATAGGTCAACCATGGCAAACGATGTGGTGAAATCGGTCTATGGGAGCTTTGTACCGGTCCTAAAAGGAGAGAAATTGACCATGAGAATCTTGGTATTTTATTAGTTTCTATACAATAGTCTTCATTACAATAAAACAAGAATTAAATATTCTAATTGTGTTGTTTGTTACCAAAAAAAAAAAAAAAATCAAATTGTGTTATTATTAATTAATTTCAATTCATATAGGTGGATCATTCGATAGTAGAAGGATTCGCACAAGGTGGAAGAACATGTATTACCTCAAGAGTATATCCGACCAAAGCCATCTACGGAGCTACAAAGCTCTTCTTGTTCAATAACGCCATTAATGCAACCATTACGGCGTCGTTTAAGGTCTGGCAAATGAACAGTGCTTCTATTCATCCTTACCCTGCAGTCGATCTTGGTGTTCCTTCCCACACCAGACTAGTTTACAAATAATAAAGGGATCTTAGTCTGATATGATCTTTCTGATTGCTTCATCATGTAAATGATGAGCAGAAAAAATGAAATTATTTTCTCATTCTTTAAAAGGAAATTTGAGTTCATTCATCGATCATTGAATTCTGGAATGAGAACAACTTTTGTAGCTAGTTTACAACAAGAACTGATGTCTAGAAAATTTTTACAACTTCATTGCTTACATGTGAGTGTCGATAATTAGGAAAAGCAAAATATAAGATGGACAAAGGAAATAGATTTCTCTTACAAGTGAGAAGTTTTGCCTTTATTACAACATCATGACTTTTTCTAACCTCTGCCAGATCATTATTTTTCCTACATTTCTTTTATTTACGCTCATGATATGATGATAAGCTTGCGAGAAACCAAATGATGCTCATTGTTCCTCAAGCCGAGCCAAATACATCTCTTTTTTCCTGCATTCATCTGTTTATGAGCACCTGCATTTTGTAGCCAAAGCAGTTTTAGTACTCAAATTGTGAAATAAATTAAACCCAAAAAAGCACAAGAAACAACAAAGATTTTCTGTATTTCTTATTATATAACTTAAAAACTGGAAAGAACTTCGTAATAACCAGAAGATCTCAGACTGATGTATTAGCTACATAAGTCAAAGAAAGCATTAACCAGAGACGAGTTGAATTGAAGAAAGTCTAATAATAAGAATGCCTTTCTAGATGGATACTAAAAGAATGTAATGGATGTCAATTTTGGGAGATTTAAGATCTTTTCTAAAGCCAACAAGACTGGTACTATAAACGATCTCAAACCAAAGGATTCTGAAAGACAAATAAAACCATGAACTATATCCAGGACTTACGATTTGTGAAAAAGGGAATTTGTGTAATGCCAACCCTGCTCAAAAAATTAATCCATCACGAGCAGACCATGAAATGCGATTTGATTAACCAAGACAGAAATTTCACCTTAAGCGTCGAGATCAGAAAGATGATGAATCAATGCTTATCAGCACCATCGATAGAGCTGTTGCTGATGATGATGACAGAGCACAAGCCCTTCCAGAGAATCCTTTTGAAATGCACAACCCATATCCTGAATCTCCAATTGGGAGTGAGCGATGCGTGAAGAACCCATATGCATTTATTATTCGATAACACTTGACCGACCACCATTACTCAATGCTTGGCTGAAGCAATTGAGGATTTCTCAACTTGAATTAGAGAAACACCAAGTGCTAGTGACTCAATCACTGATGAGAAGATGAATTCGCAAGAGAAAATCCAAACATAACAACACAGTGGAAATGCACAAACCACAGTAACAATTACAAGAGAGACAGAGCATTTTTGCATCTCCCAGATTTTATGTCTCCAAGCAAGGACGGTGCATAGCCACAGCTCAACATTTTTTTGATAAGTTCAGCTGATATGGTTATGTCACCATCTCTGAGGCATAGCGTGCAATCATTTTTCATAACCCCCTCTTGTTTCATTTTTGTATACAGTGCATCAACTTCACATTGTAGGCCTTTTGTACACAACCCTGACATCATTGTAGTGTATGCTACAATATCAGGCTTCAATCCTTTGAGGCTGAGGCTACAAAATAAACCCCAAGCGTCTTCAACCTTACCAGCCTTGCACATTCCATGGATGATGGTAGTATACGTGACAATATCAAGATCCATTTCCCTCTTTTGCATATCTTCAAATATTACCAATGCTTTCTCTAGCTCCCCGTTGTCACAAAGACCACCTAACAAAATGTTATAGGTCCAAATATCCGGAGAGACACCAAAAGAATCCATCTGACCAAAAAAATCTTGAGCCATATCAACATCGCCTGCTTCAAAAAACCCTTGGATAAGAGTGTTGTAAGTGACTGTATTGCTAACTAATCCTCTCTGAGACATCTCGCGGAACAGTTTCATCCCATCCTCTACTCTCTTCGACTTACAAAATCCATTAATAAGAGTGTTGTAACTCACTACATCTGGGAAACAACCCTTGCTTACCATCAAATCAAACATTTGGCTCGCCTCATCTATGCGATCTTGCATACAAAGCCCATTGATCAACGAACTGTAAGTCACAATATCAGGATCAATAGACATTCGAATCATCTCCTCAAAAATCTCTTTAGCCTCCAAAACCTTTCCGTTCTTCACAAACGCATCAAGCAATGCGCTGTAAGTAATCACATTAGGAGAGATTTTCCTCTTAATCATACCACTCAAAAGTCGAGCAGCATCGCTCCATCTACCCGAATTACAAAGTCCCTTTACAAGCGCGGTGTACGTAACAACATTCGGTCTAATCCTTTTCCTTTTTATTTCCACGAAAATGTCGAGAGCATCATTCGCCCGTCCGGTTTTGCAAAGACTATCAATGATTGCGTTGTAAGAAACAATATCCGGTTTATATCCAATCTCCACCATCTTATCAACCAAAGCTACAGCATCAGAAACTCTATTCCTACGACATAATCCATTAACAAGAGACCCAAGCGTGACTCTATCTGGCTCATAACCAAGTTTCAACATCTTACCAAGAACAGATAAAGCAAGAGAGACTTGAAAACAGCAACAAAAACAATTAATCACGATATTAAATGTATAAAGATCATTTCGAATCCCTAAAACTTCCATCTTCTTCCCCAGAGAGATTACAACCTCATACTTCTTCATTTTGACAATGGCACACAATAATCTATTGAAATCGACAATGGAAGGGAAGGGACGAGACTTGACCATCTCACTGAACAGATCAATTGCATCATTTAGCTTTATATCACGAAGCCGAGTTTTGCTCAATCTCTCTCGCAAATCACCACTGACACTAGAAGAATCCCGTACCCAGCAACAACAGAAACTACAATGGCTAAACGAAGAAGGAGAAGAAGCAGTTCTAGGTTTAACATTCTCAAGAAGATTGCGATGAAGAAGAAACCTCTTCGCCGTCATCGCAATCGATCTCTGCATCATTCTCGATTTTGGGTCTTCTTCTTGATTGAGATTTCGAAACGTAAGTGTTTAATTGAAAGAGATGGGGATAGTTATACCAAAACCGGTTTAGTTCCCGGTTTAAAATAACCGATCGAATTCAAACGCCAGTGATTGCATCAATCGAGTGATTAATTTCGTGTTGAACGAATTTGGTTTATGTTTTTAATATTGGTTCGGTTTAAGACTCAGTTTCTGGTTAAGTAGTATAATAGGAATTGAGTTGGTACAATTTTGCCTCAAGTTCTTTTTGGTTCGGTTACTAGTCCGGTTTTAGCAGTGTAAAAGCTCAATTTAGTTTATCAGATAATTATTTGTTGGTTTATTTCGGTTACCTGAATTGAACATATAAGTTCTGATAAAAGAAGTTGTCAATTTAGCTAAATCATGAAATCTTGTATTCAGATTCATCTAATCAGAAACCTCTAAATCTAAAGAGACAAAAGAGTTTCTTTACTTATAATTTATATAACCTATAGTCTAAAAGTTTTAGACTAAAAGTAAGATAAGAGTCTTGATTTCAGAGTATCCACCTTCTCTTCTCCTGCAAATGAAATGGTTCACATCATTAAAACAAGAACCAAAAACACAAATTAAGGAAAAACTCGACTCGGTTCGGCTCAAGTCATTCACCTGTCCTGAACCTCGGTTCTTTGGTGGGTGTCTCCAAGGGCACAGCTGCGAGTCCTGAGACAACAACTCTCTTTGAAGTATCCACAACATTTGTCTCAACTTCCATGTTTGAGTTATGTAAACTCAAACATCTCTTCTTTACCGAGCTCATCTCGTTTTGTTTATCTTCGCTTTCTCCTATACCTTCCTCCTCTTGATGATCTTTACCACTTCCACTAGATTCAAGAACCGATTCGTCTTCTGTTGAAACATCCTTCAAGTCATCCAAACTTTCAATTCTAAAAGCCTCATTTATGTCTGGGAAGTCTACACGAGACTGCATTCAAAATGTTACAAAGTCACAGCAAAGTAAGATAGGTCCGAATGAAATATGACTCTTCTTACCTTAAACTTAGATTGCATCAAAGAGTCATCAGCATTGGATCTGTATCGTGAAAAAACACCACAACCTTGTGGAAAATCCCTGTAAACCCGCACAAATCTTCTCTTGTACCGCATTCGTTCCAAATCAAAACCTTAAAACACCATCAATTTCACAAAGTTATAACTTGTCCAAACTCCAAAAAAAAAAAAAAAAAAAAGCTCTCTTTTGTTCTAAATGTCTACATGAATCACAAAGCAACAAAACAAAACGAAGGTTGCTTGAAATGCTTCTAATCACTTAACAATTTCTTTGTTGTGAATTTATTACAAAAATAAAAAAAGAAACAAAAATTTTTATAAATTGAACGTTTCAATTTCAACACTTACAGATGCATCAAACCAAAAAAAAGGAAGCGACGTTTCATATTTTGTGTTAAATGTAAATTATAAAATAAAGGACCCAGAAAGAATTTCCTAAAAAACCCTAAGAGAATTGCATCAACATGCTACATTTAATTCATTAAGAGATCTCTGGGTAAGCTAGAGATATATGATACACAGAAACATTGTGAATCGAACCACTGGTTTAACGAATTCTAAACGAAATTAACGTCAGGAACACGCAAATACGAAAAGTTTAAGAACGAGGGATCAAACTTGTACACCCAAAATTTGATTAGAAGAACACAAAAACCATATTACCAACGGAAGAAAATTCGTAGAGACAGAGAGAAGCTACCTCAGATTTGCGTCTGTGAGGGTTTCTTTCTGAGAAAGCAGGAAAAGTGTGAACTCAAACTTAAAACATTCATAAATAAGTCAAATTTGTACTTTCCACGCTTTTTCCCAAGCCCATTTTTACGCAATATTAGGCCCAATAATGATTATTTTTTAAGCAATAATAGGCCCATTTTTTAAGTAACATTTTTATTGCTTGGTTGATTAAAAACAAAAAAAAACATTATAACTGGACAAAAAATAAAACATTATAAACATAGGTACCAAACACATTTAATACAATACCGATATTTAAACTTAATTAGGTTGTAATCTCTTCCTTTTTCGCCATGAAAAGAGAACTCTTTGGATATTGGGATTTGTCATTTGTGGCGTAAACGCCCTAATTAAGAAAAACACTAATGTCTTTTTTTGTTAAAGAAAAACTAATGATAAAACGTCACATGGTTTTGTCTCATATAATGCTCCATAGTCCCTAAATATGAGTAATGTTATTGAAATCAATGTCTAATAATGGTCAATTGTTTTATGCTATAAAAAGTCGATGTCGGGTGTCAATCTCAAAGAGCACGCCCAAATAATGATGTTCCTTCACAAAATTAAATGAACTGAGGTTAAACATAGCTATAATGTTGAGATAAGCTTGAATAAAAAGCTATCCTAGAGAGATTAGGAAAGCTTAGAAAAGAGGAAATTATCCTTTTGTGAGAAAAGAAAATTGTCTAAATTCCAAAGCTTATAAATAGAGATGTCGAGATGTGGCATCCTTGAGAGAGTATTATGAGTTTTGAGAATTAAGAGATTTAGAGATTGTGATTGTGAGAGAGAGCTTTAGTTTTTGAGTTATTTTTCTAAAGCTAATAAAGAGAGTTCTTTATTTATCTTGTGTTTATCTATCTCTTAATCTCTCTTTATTTGGTATCAGAGCTTTCTAGCGATCTGTGAGAAACCATGACGACGGAAGGAGCTATTGTTCCGGCGACACCGGCGAAACCAAGAGAAGAAAGAGGACCTACCATCATCTTTCCGATGTTGAATACATCAAACTACACAGTGTGGGCAATCAGGATGAAGAGAGCTTTAAGAGCTAACAAAGTGTGGGAAGCGGTTGAAACAGAGATCAACGATGTAGAGAAAAACGACATAGCTATTGCTTTAATCTTTCAATCCATACCAGAAAGTCTTGTTCTTCAAATTGGGGAACTAGACACAGCGAAGCAGGTATGGGAAGCGATACGGTCGAGGCATGTTGGAGCAGAACGAGTTAAAGACGCTCGATTACAAACACTGATGTCAGAGTTTGAGAGACTCAAGATGAAAGATACCGAGAAGATTGATGATTTTGCTGGCAAGCTTTCAGAAATCGCGTCAAAATCTGCAGCCCTAGGAGTTAATATCGAAGAAACAAAACTGGTGAAGAAGTTCCTGCATTGTCTTCCTCGTAAAAAGTACATACATATTGTTGCCTCTCTTGAACAGGTACTAAACCTTAATACCACGTCCTTCGAAGACATCATAGGTCGTCTCAAAGCCTATGAAGAACGAATCGGCGAGGAAGAAGAAGTTCAAGATGATCAAAGCAAACTAATGTATGCTAATACGGAGAACCAAAATCAGTTTAGTGGAAACAGAGGACGAGGAGGACGAACAGGTTACAGAGGAAGAGGCCGTGGGCGTTTTAATACTGTAAGGGATGCTTCACGCATCACATGTTTCCGATGCGACAAGATAGGACACTTTGCTTTCAATTGTCCTGATAGAATGCTCAAATTGCAAGAAGCTCAAGAAACTGAAGATGGTGACACGCAAGAAGCAGATGGGCTAATGATGCATGAAGTGGTATATCTAAATGAGAAAAGTTGTGTTCCAAGTAAGTTTGAAACCAACAGCGATGGAGATAATATATGGTATCTTGATAATGGGGCTAGCAATCACATGACTGGTGATCAAAGATACTTTGATAAAATTGATGATTCAGTTTCTGGAAAGGTGAGATTTGGGGATGATTCACGAGTTGATATCAAAGGAAAATGCACCATCACTTTCACTGACTTAAACGGAGAGGCGCGAGTAATGAAGGATGTTTACTACATCCCAGATTTGAAAAGCAACATCATAAGTCTTGGACAGGCTACGGAGGCAGGATGTGACATACGATTGAGAGGAGAGTTTCTGATCATGCGTGATCAGAACGGGAAGCTACTTGCTAAAGCACCAAGGTCCAAGAATCGACTTTACAAAGTTCGAATGGGTTTACGAGATAATTCACGGCTGTTTCTTACAAGTGGTAGCGAATCAAGCAAGTGGCACGCGAGGTTGGGACATGTGAACTATGGAACCATCAAGCTTATGATAGACAAAGAACTTGTGAGAGGAATTCCGAGTATTGGTGTTGAGAAGGAGGTCTGTAGCTCATGTTTGTTTGGCAAACAAACAAGACAAGTATTTCCTCAAGCTACTACTTACCGGGCATCAAAGAAACTTGAGCTCATACATGGAGACATATGCGGACCTATAACACCAAGTACAGGTGCAGGAAACAGATACATTTTTGTTCTCATTGATGACTACTCACGCTACATGTGGACAATTCTACTTAAAGAGAAAAGTGATGCTTTCCAAAAGTTCAAAAACTTTAAGGCAATGGTGGAACAAGAATCAGGTGCTAAGATACAAACCTTCAGAACAGATAGGGGAGGAGAGTTTGTGTCTCTAGAGTTCAACGAATTCTGTGAAGACAAGGGTATCACACGTCACCTCACTGCTCCATACACTCCTCAGCAGAATGGTGTGGTTGAGCGACGTAATAGAACGATGATGGAGATGGCAAGAAGTATCCTCAAGCACATGCGAATGCCTAATTATCTGTGGGGAGAAGCGATAAGACACTCCACATACCTCTTGAACAGAGTTGTGACACATTCTCTCAAGAATGAAACACCATACGAAAGCTTTCGAGGTAAGAAACCAAAGATTGATCACATTCGGATTTTTGGTTGTATGGCGTATGCTAAAATTGAGAAGCCAAATCTGAAGAAACTAGATGATAGATCGAGAGCGCTTGTTCATCTTGGAACGGAACCAGGTTCCAAGGCTTATCGCCTGCTTGATCCACAGATAAGGAAAATTGTAATAAATCGTGATGTTGTTTTTGATGAAACAAAGGGTTGGAATTGGAAGCACAGTGACAATGAGCAAGACGGTGATGGAAGCTTTAGAATCGAACTTCATGGCGTCGGGAATCATGGTCTTCAAGAAAGAGAAGAGAATCTTGAAGGAAATACGAGAAACAGAGAAAGTGATGGTGAAGTAAGAGAAGATGGAGATAATGAAGATCATGACATTCGTGAGGGAGAATATGAGCAAGAATTTGAAGACGGCAATGAACAAACTCAACATCCTGCAACTCCCCCTGTTTTGCGAAAATCTCTGAGACAGAGCAACCCACCAAAGTACCTTGAAGATTACGTTCTTCTTGCTGAAGAAGAAGGAGAAATGTTACTTCTCTGTCTCAATAATGAACCAAGGAATTACTGGGAGGCTAAGGAATCTAGAGAATGGACAGACGCGTGCAAAGATGAGATTGCTTCCATTGAGAGATTCAATACTTGGAAGCTTGTTGATCTACCAATTGGCGCAAAACCAATCGGTTTAAAATGGGTCTTTAAACTCAAGAGGAATTCGGATGGGAGTATTAATAAGTACAAAGCTCGACTTGTTGCAAAAGGCTATGTACAAAAGTATAGAGTTGATTTTGAGGAAGTTTTTGCACCAGTAGCTCGGATTGAGACAATAAGGCTACTTATCAACATCGCTGCGTCTAATGGATGGGAAATCCACCATCTTGATGTTAAAACTACTTTCTTACATGGAGAATTGAAGGAGACGGTCTATGTGCTACAACATGAAGGCTTCGAGAAAAAAGGAAGTGAGAAAAAGGTTTACAAGTTAAACAAGGCATTGTATGGACTAAGACAAGCACCAAGGGCATGGAACAACAAATTGAATAACATCTTGATGGAGCTGCACTTTGATAAATGTTCCAAAGAACCTTCAGTTTATCGGAAGGAGGTAAGAGAAGGGGTTCTTGTCATTGTTGTGTATGTCGATGATTTATTTGTGTCAGGAACAAGTCTGAAGATCATTAACGAGTTCAAAGAAGAGATGGCCTCTAAGTTCGAGATGAGCGATCTTGGTAAGCTGACATATTACCTTGGAATTGAAGTATACCAACATGACAAAGGGATTACTCTGAATCAAAGGAGATATGCGCTCAAAATCTTGGAGGAAGCAGGAATGTCGGATTGTAACCCAGTTCACACACCTATGGAGACAGGTCTGAGCTTGGCCAAATCCGAGTCAGAAGAAGAGATTGATGCCACGAGTTTCAGGAAAAACGTTGGTTGCTTACGCTATCTACTTCATACAAGACCTGATTTATCCTACTCTGTTGGTATACTAAGTCGATATATGCAGAGCCCTAGAGTTTCACACGGAGCTGCAATGAAACAAGTATTGAGATACTTAAAAGGAACCACTGGCCTTGGCTTAACCTTTGAACGATGCCCAAGTATACCAAAGCTGACAGGTTATTGTGACAGTAGCCACAATGTCGATCTAGACGATGGGAGAAGCACGACAGGACATATCTTTTATCTTGGCAAGAGTCCGATTACTTGGTGTTCTCAGAAGCAAGATACTGTTGCGCTATCGTCTTGTGAAGCAGAGTTTATGGCAGGGACTGAAGCGGCAAAACAAGCAATTTGGCTTTAAGAATTGCTTAGTGAAGTCACTGGAAAACAGACAGAAAGCGTTGTCATTTACATTGATAACAAGTCTGCAATTGCGCTAACAAAGAACCCGGTGTTCCATGGAAGAAGTAAGCATATTCATCGGAGATACCACTTCATAAGAGAATGTGTTGAAGGAAGTCAAATTGAGGTGGAACACATTCCAGGAAATGAACAGAAAGCGGATATACTCACAAAAGCTTTGGGAAGAGTCAAGTTTAGAAAAATGAGAGAGCTCATTGGACTGCAAGATCTTGAGAAGGAAGGTTTCAAGCTTAAAAGGGAGATTGTTGAGATAAGCTTGAATAACAAGCTATCCTAGAGAGATTAGGAAAGCTTAGAAAAGAGGAAATTATCCTTTTGTGAGAAAAGGAAATTGTCTAGATTCCAAAGCTTATAAATAGAGATGTCGAGATGTGGCATCCTTGAGAGAGTCTTATGAGTTTTGAGAATTAAGAGATTTAGAGATTGTGATTGTGAGAGAGAGCTTTAGTTTTTGAGTTATTTTTCTAAAGCTAATAAAGATAGTTCTTTATTTATCTTGTGTTTATCTATCTCTTAATCTCTCTTTATATAATAGGAGTAGTATTTAGCAAATTATGTATATCATAATAGTATGTACAGTTGTAGTTGTTATTGAAGAACATCTAGATGTTCTTTTCTTTCATATATTCTGATGTTCTTTTCATACAACAATAACTCCAACGAAAATTTATGTTTTATCTGTGGCTGAGAGCTTCTTAACACACCTAAATTTTACAAACTATTTTGACCAAATCCAAATATAAATCATTAACAAAAAAAGCTGTAGTAGTGATATATATATATAATATGTATATATATCTTTGATATTAGTTATCATTCATATAAGTTTCGTTAGAAAATTCCAATACTTTCGTTTATAAGTGGAAGAAAAAAAGAAAAAAAAAAGACTTTTCGATGCATGCATCTTTCTAATTTTGAAACTAGATTTTGATTCTGACCAAAAACAAAAATAAAATAAAATAAAATAAAATAAAGTTGATCTATAATAACGCTAATATATTTATTAAACTATGCAAATCATCCATCTCCAAACGAATTAATATCATATTCGAATTGAGATCCGATATAATTAACTGAAAGATTTTGTCTCTATTAGATTGAGCTAATTTCAACTTTTAACATACAGTATATATTGTCTTTTCTGCCTCCCTTGAAATAAACATTATAATTACAAAATACCTAATGACAAAGCATGAAAGCACGCTTTTGTTATCTTCCTTTTTTAACACGGCTTGTCTCTCTATATATATATGTCATAACAATTTTATTTCAAATGCACTAATCTTCTCCATGCCATCTTTACTTCTCATTCACACTCCTTTCTCATGGGTTTCACTTACTAACTCTTCAAGCTTCTTGCAAGTTGTGCTCATCAAG
The DNA here is from genome assembly GCA_011420285.2 of Erysimum cheiranthoides. Lineage (NCBI taxonomy): Eukaryota > Viridiplantae > Streptophyta > Magnoliopsida > Brassicales > Brassicaceae > Erysimum > Erysimum cheiranthoides. The sequence goes on from CM022179.2 coordinate 20,263,623, forward strand.
ATCAAAATGTGTAAGTCTATCCAAATTAAAGTAAATTGTAATTTATTTATGACTATTTTTGGTATGTATAATATTAGAATGATTTTATGTTTTGTGTATTTATAATAAATAAGTTAAACATTTTGTTCTACTATGTTCTTGTTCTTTTTTTCTATATGGTGATGTCTAATAAAAGTAGTAACCGGATTATAATGTTATCTCTTTAATTTGGGTTTTGTACAAATGTAAGTAGTAAGCGGATAATATTTAATATATAGGAGTATCAAACTTTCCTGATGTTTAATTTGGATATATATAAGAAAATTTACATACAAATAATCATGAGGGGAGAACCAAAAAAAAAAAAAAACTATGAGGGACGTGAATTGTGAGTATACAACAAGTAGAAATACATAACTAAAAATTATAAAATTTATTTAGAAGTAGTTGTTCCTTCATACAAGAATTGGTCTCACAATTAAATCATAACTCATATGGTTTATATATAAAATTAGGGATGCATATACATTCATACATACATCCATGATCCATACATACACACATATATATATGCATGTGTGCATATAACATATAGTTCAATAATGTAACAAGAATAATCAAAAGAAAATACCATACAGTTGCAGGTTTTTATTATGTACAAAACCACCATAAATCGGCCGGGAAATAACTCCTTGTTTTTCCCCTTCCATCTTTAAGTATAAAATTGTGTCCACCATCATCTACGCCGCACTAGTGTGCATGTATTTATAATATATATTCATCTTGCATCTTCTTCTCTTTTATCACTATTTCCAGAGATCAATCTGACAACTCGACGAAGTAGAAGCAGCATGAGCATTTGTATACTCTTCTCCCATTTCAACAACCCTTTCAGAATCATTCTCCGGCAAGTTTATTCCCTCATCTATCACTTGATAAGCAGTGTTGCTCGTGTCGATCTTGACATTGTTTTGATGAGAAGAAGCAGAAGCCGCAGCTGCAGCCTCTTCACTGCTTAGCTGTGAAGCAACGAACTTATCGAGAACTCTCCAATCAGTAGTCACTTGCTCTACTCCTTGATCATAATAAATAGAGCTGAAACTTTGATTCCCTTGTTGCAATTGTTCCTCATTAGAGAGATTTGATGATTTCTGCAAGTTACCAATATCTCTTGTGTTTTTATTGTTGTTGCTTGATCCATAAGGTAGAGAGTTGCAATTACTATTAGGGCTTTCGAGCTGAGGAAGCTGGAGGAACATAGATTCACGAAGATGATGGTTTTGTTGTTGATGGTGTACCATGTTATTGTAATGTAACTCGAGCTCTTTCTTGCATTGCAAGTTAGGGTTGTTGTTGCAGCTGAATGCATAAGTTGAAGACGCATTGAGGCCACAAGGTAATGTCTGCTGGTGATGTTGATGGTGGCGATTATAATGATGATTGGGATGAAACTGTTGTGGAGAACTAGAGTCGAACTCAGAGGCCATAAAAGAGAGCTGATCATCGTACCAATGCGATGGCGATGAATCGTAATCTCCCATTTTCCTCACCGTCGCTGCCAATTTCTTCTTGAACACCCTACATACCACCCATCCTTCTTCCTACACACATATCACATATATAGAAATATTACATTTACTATTTACAACATCGCAAATGCACACTCTTGTCCATCACATGTATTTTTTTTTTCTTGTGATATGTAGAATGTTTAGTGACCAATGAAATTAGAATTTGGATATGGTGACAAGTTTACTTAACTTGAAATAACATTTTTAAGCTATGAATGGAATTTGACCCAAAAAAAAAAAAAAGCTATGAATGATATGTATATAACATGTATGTTTATGAAAGTTTATAGTGAGTTGACATAGATGTAAAGTGTCTTAATGTGAACTACTCCAATTCATTTTATATGTGAATTAATTACTCAAATGCCTGCATTTTACATACTTAAGAAAGATTATATATGTAGGGTTAATTCCTTATGAAAATGGAGTATGAGTTAAGATGTATATATGGGCTTGGATCAATGTATATACCTGAGGGGTTCCATTTTCATTTGTTTCTAAGCGATATTCATGCATGATCCAATCGGATTTCTGTCCATTTGGGGCTCGTCCTTTGTAAAAAACAAGTGTTTTTCTCATACCGATAAGACTATGTCTTATATATATAGCCTTGTCTCTTCCGGTGGCTTTCCAGAATCCTGCTTTTGTCGCTCTATTGGTTCGAGTTCCTGTGGGATACTTCTTGTCTTTGTGGCTGAAGAAGTACCATTCGCTTTGCTCTTCGTTTCCTATCTTGCATAACTCTAAATTATCACAAAGAAAACAAAACAATCGTTAGCCTTTTTATCAAAACATGTATCATCACTAAATTAAAGAGAGAGATATATGATAGGATTTTCCGGCTAAACCTTGAAGATCCCATGGCTCAATCTTGTAAAGATCAACGTCCTTGATGAAATCGATTTCTATTCTCTTTGATGCAACTTTTTTCCTTAGGTAGTAGTCTACAAGTTCTTCATCAGTTGGATGAAATCTGAAGCCAGGTGGTACTTGTGAAAACGAATTCATCATTTAATCTTTTTTTTTTTTTTGCCGTGTGAGATTAGCCACCTATTTATGATATCAAACAATGAGTATACTTAAATTATGGATAATGAAAGTAAAATCCAAAAATTCCACGAACTCACTTCATTTATCAATTAAACAAATAAATTATCTGCATCAGCAAACTAATAAGAAAGAAAAATGTCAATGAAAGAAAAAATAGTTTTTCGTTTTTTAAACAAATAAATGATCTAGTGCATTGATTGATCGTCCCATTTTACTTTGCCTAGAAACTAATTAGGTTATCTTTCCTACTTATTTACATATTGTAAACAATATAATTCAGACATATAAACACATACATATGTATCATTTAAGACTTTCATGTGTGTAGTATAATTTTCTATGTTTATGCTTTTGTATTTTGTTGGAACAAGAAACATCTATATATCTTTAGAAAAATGAAAATATTTGACTAACCCCATTATATGGGTTTAGATTCAAAGCATTCTTGAAGATGGAATAAGGATACATAAAATAAATCACTAGTTCCCAATTAACCATAATCTCCTATTGCTAATCTTGCAAACCTAGCCCATATATACTAGATAAACTGATAATTGCATTTAAGTATTAGTAAATAAAGTCAAGAAGGAGAAGAATAATATGATCTCTAGGATGATGATCATCCTTTAAGAGAATAATTTTCTAAGTCACCAATCAAAAAGCAAAATCTTAGAGAAAAACCTAGCCCACGATCGAGTCTCTTAAGTATTATTTTTTGCTTAGCTTGTAACATCAGCAATATTGAGTAGCATAAGAGGACGATTATCATGATCATTATAATGATGAAAATGATTTAAAAACGCAACAATGTTCAAGAAAATAAAATGGGAAATATCTGTGGAAATATCTGACGATAAAAATATCCAAAAACGTAGAGATAAAGGAGAGGATTAAAGATGGAGTAGGAGCTTCAAAGGAAGTAAGGGTCTATACCTCAAGAAATAATCGAAAACAGGCTGATTCAACTCAAGCCCTTATAAAGCTCAGGATTTTGAGTTATTGTATGTGACTAGTTTCTATGAATCTTCCTCTTGTACTTGGTAAGATCGAACACTTCATGAAATACACTATAGAGTACTCAGAGCTAGAGAGAGATGAGAACCCTAAAAGGAGATATTATGCAAATGGAAAAGATTTGACAGTTATCATCGGGAATAGCCACCGGAAAAAAGATCAGATCCCAAGAGTCAGAGATATATATTGAGAGAAAGGATGGGAGAAGAGAAAGAGAGTAGGGTTAATAAAGAAGATCAGACGATGATGATGATGAAGAAGAAGAATAAGAAAGAGAGAGAGAAGACACAAGAAAAAGTAGACAACCGTGTCCTAATAATCTATACTACTTTGTCTCTCTCTCTGTCCTTCTCAATCATAGTCTCTCTATGTCCTTTAGTGAGATAGAGAGACTTTATTTGTTGCAAAAGCGTCGGGAGAAAAGAGAAGCGAATAAGAGGGCTCAAGCAAGATTTTGTGAGAGAGAAAGAGAGAGAGAGAGACGCCTTTACCACCCACCAGCTCTTGATGGAGACGGTCCAAAAAAATATTTTCTTTTTTTATGAACGATTGAACATTAACCCCTTTTTTATAAACACAACAAATTTTGGTGTAAATTCCGATGTAACTAGTCAGAGATTTATTTCAGAAAAATATAGAATAGAATTGTGTTAACGTACGACGCATGAGAGAGTGAATAAATGAAGATTGATGACTGTAGTTTTTCTTTTACCAGCGACTATAGTTGTAGCGGGTGTAGTTGAAATGAGATATATACTTTAAGTCGTCTTTGATATTTGTGGAATTCAAAGAAAAAGTTCGAAAGACTTGAAAATTCATTTTTAGTTAAAATCAAAAGTCACTTTAAGAATATGTATGTATTACATACTATTATTATAGATATATATATATATATATATGTATGCATTTGTATTCATATAATCATTTACAACGAAAATGAATGTGGAGACATCCCTAAATTATTGTCAAAGTGCGTGTATCTTCTTGAAGACTAACCTGGTAAATATATATATACTTGCAAAAAAGTAATTATTGTGCTCTATAAACTGCTACATGTATAGAGCACACATTCTCTTTGAACATTTTCATCCTTTGGCAACTTCAAAAGTAATCTCATATATTTTCTATAAGACTCGATCGACGTAACTCGGTCATGTTCTAAGGTCCAGTTTCGTGGTCTAAATGTTAACATGAGTGTCTAAGAATCTGGAGAAACATCGCATACTTATTCTGAGAGTTCGTATGTTCTTTTTTACTTTAATTTGCATGAGACTTACCCTCCAGTTATAATGAATCCGATCCACAAAACATTTTTTTCCTCCACTATATATGAGTCTATGACTCTATATATCCGCCACTGAAAATCTAACTAAAACCACAATTCTTACATCTCATGGTATTGTGAACCAATGGTACTATGGTAGTGTCCAAAAGCTCAAACCATTGCAATCATATAGGGTATAATTGTAGTTTTGCTGCAACCAAATTTTAGTGATAAAAAAGGTTAAACGTTATTTGCCTAAGTAATGGAAGCAGTGAAATTATGTATTATTAATATCCTTATTTTAATCTTATGAAGCCAAAGAAAATATCTAATTTTCTGAACAAAAGTATAGCCAAATTAGTTATTATATAAAAAAAAACCCAAAAAAAAATTATATAAATGAAAAAAAACCAGATGTAGAATTTGAGCCAGTACTAGTGGAATTAAGGGCCCGCCAACAATTGGAATGTGATGACGTGGCGGCTGATGGTCCGGCGTGAGATAGGCTTCGATCATTATTAATCTCACAATTTGCTGTTCGGTCATGTGGGTCTCCATCCCGTTATCCCGTTCTTATTTGTGAGATTTCTGAATATAACATTTACAACACACATTTCTATTAATTTCTGAAAGTTTTAATCATTAATATTAATTTGCTTCTGTTAAAAGAGTACGTTTTCATTTATTTTCAAAGGTGAAAACAAATTTTGTATAGACTTAAAGTTTCTACTTTCACCCAATACTCTTTTTGCAATTCAATAGAAAAACTTTATCAAAAAGTTTTAATCCAAAACTCAAGGGGAAATTACAAGAAAAGAAAAAAAAGCCAACTAATATTACTTTGATCTAGAAATTTGTGACAAAATTCCAGTTGTTTTCTAGAACACAACCTATTTATATATGATGATGCAAAAAAAAGGTTCATAAGTTTGTGGTGTTAAATCAAAAATAAAAAATAAATAAAATCAAAACACATTCTTGACTCTTAGTTAACCGAATGTGTTTTACACTTTTAGAGGAACCCATATATTTGACGTTAAAACTTCATTATGTGAGATTTGTTTTTCATCCTACGTACGACGTATAGCATCGACGGAGCACATTGTAAACCTGTGGTTTCCGTATACGATGTCGCCTGCCGCTTCGTTGTGTGTATGGGATCGTCTTTGGAAGTTTTTAAATCTTAAACTCAGCGAAAGAGTCAATGTGAGAAGACGAAGAAAGTTATAAACATTGATGGTAGTGATGTTGATCGGAGTTTCTCCAAGACCGCTGTTAGGTTTTTCGATATTACAGTTTTTTTTTTTTTGTCTATAATTGCATAACACATTTCTTAACTTAAGTGTTAAATTTGTGTATGTTGTTGTATGGTTACAAATAGATGTCATTATTCTATAAAAGTAATTTGCATAGTTATAACATATTGAATTTTAAGAAACATTTCAAAGTTCATAAATGAAACTGATTTTTTTTTGGTCAAAAAATGAAACTGATTTTAGTTGATATTTTTTTAAATATATAGTATAATTTTCTCTAGAGAATTGGTTGACAGTTAAACTTTAGCTTTAACACTCTTCTCACTGGATAGAATATTTTACTACTAACTATTTAACCGACCAACCAACTAATTAACAAAATATTGTTTTAGATCTAAATTAGGTAAGTTATATTTAGATTATAGTACAACTTTAGGTAAGTTCATCAAAATTCGGATGGTTCTGCGGCTGAGGTTAGGTACTTTAGGGCAAAGTTTGTGCTTAATTCAAATCAACAATACAGCGAAATTTATTAATAAAATTTGGAAAATGGGCATTGAGTTTTTTATTTATTGTTTTAATTCGTGTTGTTGAAACGAAGTAGAGAAGTAAAGCAAAAGTAAAGTGCGTGATCCTAAAAAGTGTCTTTTTTTTTTCGTGTTAAGGAAAAAAAGGTGTCATTTTTTTGTCCCACCTTGCCTCTTGCCGATTCCTATATGACATCTAGATAAAGTATGACTGTGGTCTGTGTATATAATCAATATACATGAATTGGAGCTAATATTTTGACCCCAAATGTATATAAATAATCAGTTTGATATAATTTTCCTTCCCACAAACGACCATATTTCTCATATTATATTTATGCTGATAAAATGTTTGAGTAGTCTATTATTACAACGGAAATGAATACAATTGGTGGTAAAGTTTGACATGACAATTTTTATGTTCTTTTTGTGAAAAGATAAACATATGTATACGTTTTGGTGAGTTCCTATTGGCCACCTACCGTAAGTGGGAACATAGAAAACTTTAGAACAACAAGACTTTTTTTTTCACAACCAATAATTTCATTAAAATCTAAGCCTCAAACTCTATTCAAATAGAAGGAATTACGTCCAAACGAAAGGCAGTGAAGCCTTCTTGAATATTACATCCAATATTACATGAAGGGGTTACGACAACTGCATCAAAGACAATGAAGAGCACCAGTCGGGAAGAGAATTCCTGCAAAACCGACAATGATTATATTGAACATCCAAACTACTCCATAAAAAAGGGAATATTGAAAAAAAGAAAATATTCTCATATACATTTTTATCTTTCCAATTTCTCTTTCCCTTAAAATTTACAATAATGCATTATAGTTATAAAAAAAAAATTAAAAATGTCAAAAATCTTTCATATAGATCCTGCTGAAATTGCACGTTACCATTATGAATTAGATAGTATACTATATTGGTGCTCAAAAAAAAAAAAGATAGTACACTATATATACATAGACAGATACACTGATATTGTATAGTGTGATATGCACACACAAATGTTATATTTTTAGAGGTTGTATTCTAGAAGAAGAATTTCCAGATATATCTAAAGGAAACTTTTGTACCAAGAGGGCCACACTTGTTGAGTCATGCCCAGTTAGATTACATATGTTTTTAAAGACTAAAATATATAGAGTTAATAATTTTGTAATACAATGTATAAAATGGACTAGACAGCCAATTATACTATTCTACATACGCATGACAAAGGTGACAGAAGTTTGGTAATTTCACCTCTATATAATTAAATTCTGAATACCCAACGTAACTAGTTTATCTTATACATATATACATTATTCATGCACCATTAAGTAATTAAATTCTAATTAAAATCTAATGAATCTCTTTCTTTCTTTTTTTTTTTCTTTTTTTTCTTTTTTTTACATCTAATGAATCTTAATCTTCAAATATATATTCGTCGGCTATGCATCAAAATTTTAAAACACTGATAATTGGTCCAATCGTGTAAACAAGGATAGAGTGTCCTGAGGCTATGGGATGTACGCGTTCAACGTGGCAACTGGCATGAACCCATTTATTCAATAAGAAGAGAGAGTTCTTCAAAGTTAGAAGTCTCTTAACACTAATCATTACCAAAAGGCCTAGAAATTAACCCACGTGGAGAAGTTTGTTTCTCTTGTCAGTTTCTTGTCCGATGAGAACATAACTTATTCGTTTGAAAAGTTGGAAGCCACATCAAAGAAAATATTTATTTTGTAAACAAAAGTAATCGATTTTTATTGGATTGCACCAATCCGATTAGACAAATAATTTAAATTTATTTTGTAACCGCTAAATTTTTTAGTTTTGACTTTCATATTTCCGTTTATCGTGACAAGAGGATAATTTGACCATGAATAATCACTTAAGAAGAGCATAATGGTAGACACAATCCCATATTCGACAATACTTAAGGAGCCGTGATTAGAATATATATTGTGTTAATGTTTTGTCGAATATGGGTTTATGAGAATCACTTAATGCTTTGTCTATACGATGACATATTATTTACGCTCATGCTAATTAGAAAGCTCATTATCGTTAATATACTCAAACAAAAAACAAATCATTGCATGGCTTTTGTATTCGAAATATTTCATCAATGAGACAATGACTGAACACGAAAAATTTTCAGCATACATTATCGAATATTAACTCAACACGTTCAGCAAATAATTCGCTTTACTTTCGATTATAGTTTCATGCATCACCAACTTTCTCAAAGTAATATAATACATAAAGGTACGTACTAGACCCAAGACAAATTGATAAGTGTCTAAAAGCTTTTTAAAAACTGATATACATAGATATATTAATTAAAATTGTAACACATTTCCATATTATGTCAAAATTCAAACTTGTTTTTTTTTTTTTTTTTTTTTTTTTTTTTTTTTTTTTTAAGTCAAACGTGTTCTTTTGTCAATTATCAATGAAATTTTGTTAACAAACTAAACTTGTTAATTTGATTATACGTAAATATGTTAGAATAGATGAAATATGTAATAATCAAGACAAATACTTTTGTTTAAGCTGACTCGTTGACTATTGAGTCAACTATTCAGCGCACAAAGAAAAACATATGCACACCAACCTTCATGATTTCACTGTTGGGCAGCTCAAGGCGTGATGACAAATAATTACAAATTTAGGTATTTTTTTAATATTCATTTAACTCCGATTTATTTTATATTAAAGTGAAATGTACAATAGAAATGGAGGATAATGATTGCATATTGGTTTGTATGTCTTCTTCGGATCAATGATATCAATGATGGCAGTAATTATAAGATAAAGAAATGAGAGTTAAATTTAGGGTAATTGTGGAATTTGGAACCATTATCTGGGTACTTAATAATGATGATAGATCTTTAGATTTATCTACTCTTAGTAAAAAAAAATGTATCAATGAGCATTATTCGTTCTTTTTCTTTTGTTAAAAGTCAATGTGTACAACTCTAGATCTATATATTCATTCAAAACTAGTTTGTTATTTAACAGAAGAAAGTTTTGTTAGTTGTTATTTATTGGTTTTATGGTTTATATATATTCGATGAGAGATAATGAGAGAATTTTAGGAATGCTATTAAATTTTACTCAATCAACTTATGTCATATTTTCAGTTGATTTTTAATTTTTAATAGACAGTGTATCTAATTACTTATCAAAAGTGATTAGTATTTTTTACTAACTTTTCTTAAAATACTAAACAGTAACAGAAATTGTATATTCAATTCTCTCTTACATATAGATATAAGAAATTGATTAACTAATGTGAAATCAACGTGTTCGGATAATACTTTTGCATAAAACATCTGATCACCCAAAAAAACCATCTCACCCACTATCTTTGGGTTAGTGAATGATAGTATCAAAGAAAAAATTGCAGGTAACAACAACGGCCCATTGAAGCTACTCATACTTGCAGAAAAGCAAATATCAACCTTAAATTTCTTTTTCTATGGGCTAGTTTATTCAGAGGTTATCATTACAGTATTCAACTTGTTCAAAATTCGTGTCGTACGTAATAAATGTTTCATATCAATGAATTTTATGGAGAACATAATTGAGACCGAGATTGTAGCCACTAGTGAATCCGATGCTGAAAGATTTAGCCGATCACTATAGAGTTTAGATGTAAATGAAAACAACAATATTTAACGATTTTCTTTTTCTTGACACATTTAACGAAGTTTATTAAGAAACAATATTTAACAAAAGTTAGACGACCTTATTGCTAAATACGTATATTCATACGAAACATACATAACTAACCCTATCAAAAACAAAACATTTTTCTTTTATTTTGGAACCATCTTAACCATTGTAACTCGAAACACTTGAAAATCAGAGACAACCCTCAAAACCTCTCAGGCGCTATAGCCTATGATCGACGGATGCAACGTGTAGCGAGCCCCATTAGAACCATAGCATGCTGCAGCGGAAGCTTCCTCCATCAGCTCTTTTGAGACACCGTTGTTACAAATGTTTGCAAACGCCCGCATATGTTTCATCCCATATTGCGTTAGTGATCCACAATGCGTTTCAAATACGCGCACCTAAGATATTTCCATTAAAATTAATATTCAAAATGTGTAAATAAAATGAATAGGAGTGAGTACAAGAGATGAGACTTAAGGATTGCAAAACTCTTACCATTGATTTAAGACATTCCCAATCGTCGACCAAAGGCAAACCGGGTTCTCTAACAGAGTTGACAACTTCCATTGTAGGACCAAAGAGAATTGTGCCTATCAATTCAACGCTTGCATCTAAATGCTTCCTATACCTCGTTGTCTCGGCAAATTCCTTTAATGTGTCATCCTTCTTCCTTGACCCATCTTCTGATGTCTGATACTGTAAAACCAAAAGCCAATATGGTTAAAGTAAACCAAATACTTGCAGTCTGTTTAGATAACCAAAAATCACAACTTAAAATGAAAAACAGTATAGTCTAATACCATGTGCCAAAGGAATAGAAGGTCTGCATCGCGTTGATTAACCACTTGTGACTTGACATGTAATTCGTTAGGAGGGAGATTAATGGTGGCCGGATCGAATCCTTGGTATAGAAAAAGCTTCTCCGACTTGATACTATTGTTACCGTATTCCATCACATGGGAGCCAGCGGAATAGGTATTATAGTTTGACGTCCGCATCTTCACCTACACACACAAGAAGGGATGAAAGATCAGTTTGTATTTTCAAACCAACCATCAAGTAAATCGGTAAAACAAAAATGTTCCAGTACCGTTTGGTATTGTTGCTTTATGGTCTCTTTCTTTAAATTGTGCGTCTCACTACAAACAAATCAAAAGAAATAAGCCAAGAGATATATACACACATAAAAGCACTTAATAATAAGGTAATATATATGTACCTGTCTTCCATCCAAGCAATGCTATATAAATCAGCTAAGCAAGTGACATATTCAGATGGGGGAGACGGATTCATGCCGGGACAATATGTTCCATAACTACTCTCTTGCGCATTTGAAGCTGTTGTTACATAAATGTCCAAGTCCTTTGGCATTATCCCCTCAAATATACTCCCACTTTCGCACGCTTCTACGTATATAACCTGCATGAAATTATCACAAAAAAGTATACGACGTACAATTAATTCGAAGAAACCAAATAAAACCCTCAACAAATCAAATTGTTATGCTAAATTTTACCATTTCTTTGTATGTTCCAGAAGCATGCTTCTTCTTAAGTGTGTCAATAAAATCAACCGCATATATGTGAGGAGTGTTTGGCATACCTGACCGATAAAAAAATCAAACAAAAACCCCAACATTATAACAAATCAATTATAAGCATTACGTATCAGTAGAAGGAATTATCTTCTTGGAAACAAAAAGGGTTATATATGGAAATTACCAAGAACTCCAGGACCACCATGATCCGAATAATACACAAAAATGTGATCGTTGGACTTGCTAGCGATGACCTTACCACTTCCACCTTTCACAGCCTTCTTGTCGCCTAGAAGTACCGCATAGAAGTTTGCGGCCGTAACGTTTTTACCCGTATAGTCCTGAAAAAGATATTTCAAAAAGTAAACAAATGAACAAACTATTAAATTAAAAGGGAAAACAACTAGTGGTTATAATAAATCTAGGAGCTACACCAAATCAAAGGTCCACACATAAAGTTTGGTTTACCATAGCAAATGTCTCTAGAGTCGCTATCACTTTAATTGTTGTGTAGTGCCTAATAATATCTCTTCTACACGGTAGAATAGATCAATAATATCTTATATCTCTTTAATAAATTAACAACCTAAGCGCCATAGACAAGAAAGTATAATTTAAATAAGATTCTAGAGAAAAAATTCTCGTTATACATAAAACCTGGTTAGAAGCTAGGTGGACCAACACATAGGTCAGATCTAGACCATCGATATATACTGTATTAAGTAAGAGAAGATTCCAAATCTAAATTCATACTTATTGATCGGATTAAGGGTTAATTAATTCATGCATAATTACGAGGAAAGCTACTTAAAACATAGATACCTTAGGGACTCCAGCATAAACATCGTCACCGTCGGGGTGATTGATGAGAGTACCGGGACGAGGATTGAGTGGGTGGCTTGCGATATCATCATACATCATAACCACTATATTCTCTTCTTTTAAACCTCCCTTTCTCAGTATTTGATATGCGTGACACACGTCAGCCTTTAACACAAAGCAACAAAACACTTTAACTAGAGGATATTATAGAACTTTTTTCTTAAATGGCCACTAGATTGAGAAATGTAAAAATTTTACTATATTTAGGATCTTCAAATAATTCATTAGATATATGTAGCAGTTTATTTGTTTGAAACATATATTATAGAGAAAATAAATAAATAAAAATTTGCATGTCACATAAATATTCTCAAGGCAAAAACAGATCTCTCAAGGCAAAATAATTGCATCAAGGAATCATTTTAATTTAAATAAAGAATAATAGAATCAATTCGTTAAGCACTAAAAATATCTGAGAAGATATAAGATTATAAATATGTGTAGATGTATATATGTACCTGGTGTCTGTAGTTTCCATATCCAGAAGAACCGGCGACGAGAACCGCCCATCTCGTACCAATACCATCTTCGTCTTTTTCAGCAGGTTTAGCTTCTGTCGGCATAAGAATCTTTGGCTCGAACCTTCCGCGTGACTCGGCCCGAACCAAGAGAAGTAATAGAAGAAGAAGAGCTGGTCTGAAATAGCAAGACTTAGCCATGGTAGGCACAGAGAGAGAAAAAGAGAGGCCTTTTGAGTTTTGAGAGACTAAAGAGAACTATAAAAGCAAATGATGGTTTATAGAGCTGATGGTGTTAATAATAAAGAATATTTAAGATATTTTGTCATCAAAAGTTTACACTTTACTCTCTAATTACACTTACCAGCTGTTATCAGTCTCATAGTATAAGCTTTATTCCGTCGGACAGAGTTTCTGCGTGATAAATATAATTTTATAAGCTCCTATTGTTTTAAGAGGAAAAAAAAAACTAAGGTGATTTTAATGCGTTAATCAGAGTTTTTCATATTTTTTTCTCTAAAATTATTTGAGATTTTATTAAATAAAAATAAAAATACGAACGAAAATGATTGTGATGTCGACGATGGGATATTTTGGAATATTACATCTCATCTCACAAAAAAATCAACGAATGGTGTGCTTGCGACACAACAGAGAACATGCAAATTATAATCGAGACACGTGTACATTGTGGTACGCATAACGATGTTGTTTTCACCGTTACACCGGCAGTGAAATTAGAATCAAACTTGATACTCAATAAATCCGGTTTGATTAGAAGATATTAAACCGGAACCGGAATTGAACCGGTCTTTATGTCTCGCTCTTATCGTCGTCTCTCTCTCCCATGGAGATGAGGGTTTAAGCTAGGGTTTTGGCCATTTTATACAGATACAGAGATTACGAAACAAAACGAGTTCAATCAAATCAATGCAGAGATCGATCACGATCTTAATTGCATCAAAAGCAAAAAAAATTCTCAATCTGTGTCTTCTGGAGAAAGGTAATCCTGTAATTGCTCCTTTCACTAGCCGTTTCTGGGGAAGAACATTTTCTACTACTAGCAGTGATTACCGAAAGAGATTGAATCGAATTAGGGATTTTGGCATGAATTTAGATGATGCAATTGATTTGTTCTCTAACATGATTCAATTTCGTCCTCTTCCTTCAATTGTTGAATTCAGTAAATTGTTGAGTATAATCGCCAAATTGAAGAATTACGATCTTGTCATCTCTCTGTTTCACCAAATGGAAATTTTTGGAATTGGGCATGATCTTTATACTTACAACATTGTGATTAATTGTTTGTGTCGTTGTTCTCGATTCTCTATTGCTTTATCTGTTATTGGGAAGATGATGAAGTTTGGTTACGAGCCCGATGTTGTCACGCTTAGCTCTCTCATTAATGGATTCTGCCAAGGGAATAGAGTTTTTGATGCTATTTCTTTGGTTAGTAAAATGGAGGAAATGGGATGTAAACCAGATGTTGTAGTCTACAATACGATCATCGATGGTTTTTGTAAAGTTGGATTGGTGAATGACGCGTTGGAGCTGTTTGAGCGGATGGAAAGTGATGGGATTAGAGCGGATGCTGTTACGTATAACTCTCTTGTAACCTGTCTTTGTAGTTCTGGTAGATGGAGCGATGCTGAGCGGCTTATGAGAGATATGGTAATGAGGGATATCGTTCCTAATGTAATCACTTTCACTGCGTTGATCGATGCGTTTGTGAAAGAAGGGAACTTTTTGGAGGCTAAGAAGTTGTTCGAGGAGATGATACGCAGGTCTATAGATCCTGATGTTTTCACTTACAACTCGATGATCAATGGGCTTTGTATGCACGGTCGGGTAGATGAGGCCAAACAAATGCTTGATTTGATGGTTACAAAGGGTTGTTTCCCCGATATAGTGACTTATAATACTCTCATTAACGGGTTTTGCAAGTCTAAGAGGGTAGACGAAGTGACTAGACTCTTCCGCGAGATGTGTCAAAGAGGATTAGTTGGAGATACAGTCACTTACAACACTATTATCCAGGGCTATTTTCAAGTGGGCAAACCAGATGCTGCGCAAAGAATTTTCAGCCAGATGGATTCTCGTCCCAATATTAGGACGTACAGCATTTTGTTATATGGGCTTTGTAGTAACTGGAAAGTAGAGAAAGCATTGGTGCTATTCGAGGATATGCAAAAGAGTGAAATGGAACTTGATATTACGACATATAATATCGTCATTCATGGGATGTGCAAGATTGGTAATGTGGATGATGCTTGGGACTTGTTTTGTAGCCTTGCCCTCAAAGGAATAGAGCCTGATGTTGTATCATACACTACGATGATCTCAGGCTTTTGTAGGATACGCCAATGGCATAAAGCAGATGAGCTGTATAGAAAAATGCAAGAAGATGGGCTTCTTCCATTATAACATTTGAAAACTGTATATTATTTGTATGGAAAAGGAGACAAATTCTCTTATTTTGTATCTATCATCATTTGTAAATTTGTATTATTACATGGAAATACAAAGAAACAGGAATTTTAATGTAATGCCTTTGAAACCAGAATAAAGGCAAGAAAACTGAGAAAAGACTAGTTTTCAGAACATAGCTCTCCATGAATACCACTTGAGTTTAAACTGAAACAAGAGTGGAGGAATACCAAGAACTCCTCTTTGAATCCTTGGATCAAACACATCGAATTGTACTTTACTTAACGAATCCAGAAGAACTTGTACTGGCACAGAATGAAGTAGAACCGGTTTAGCTTCCTTGGGAACCTTTCCAGCCAGTTCACGGGCTTTCAGGAGATGTGCATTGGCAACAGATGCAATATCAAACACGACATTGCTTAGTCCTTCTCTTGAATTGTTATCCAGCAGGATTTCTAACCGTCCGCCTTGTTTCATGAGCAACCCGTGTTTCTCAGCGAGGTTTGCAGGGATGTAACTCTGGTGACGGTTTCTAGTACAGTGGTAAGGTAATGATTTCAGTAGCAGGACAAGACCACTGGCTTTACCAATGTGTGAAGCTGCGTGATCCGCTGTTGTTGAACTAATTCCGCCTGCTTGTAGTGTATTGTACAGAAGCGTGGAAACCGTATCTTCTGCATATTTCTCTAGCTCCTCTATACTCTCTGGAATATCATCTACTTCTCTTTGAGCATCTCGGATTCTAGCTTCAACCGAGCGTTTTAGCCAAGGTTTACTGATGTTATGCTCTGAAATTGCCCAAGACAGAGCTTGTGCAGCTGGATGGTTTATGGGTTTTTTGGTGTAGAGTTTGTCAATTGCTTCTTGCCACCAAAGTAACCGCATCAAGCCAATCTTGGGATCAGATGCAACATCCATGGCTCTTGCGGTTTCTACATTGAAAGCCCGAAGAGCAAAAGCGGCTTTACGCATCTCAGTTGGGAGTTCAAGGAGACAGAGGTAGTGATGATAGTCATAGTTTCGTACTTGTTGCACACAATAGGACAATGCTGAACGCAAACTACTCGAGCCTCCTCCATTCATCAGATTAGCTCCAAAGTTTGCTTCTTTCTCTTTCTCTACAACCATATAAACCACAAACAAGATCAGTTGATACAAATCTGACAATGCTACCGAAAGTTTCTTACACATGAAGGAAACAATGATTGACAAAAAAAAGGAGGAAACAATGAATCTACTATCCCTCCATTGTAAACCAGTAACCCAGAATCCATCTACGAGTACTACTAATCCTCCAAAAATCACGACTTCAAATGAAAAACTCAAGAAGTTTAACTATTTCAGAGATTTCGTGAACTGAGAAGCTCATTCAGGAATTAACACAAACACCTGGTGGACAAACCACTGGCATTGGTATTTAACATACAAGATGGGAACTTTCCAACATTACTAAACAAACGATTAGAAACCCAAGAATCAAACAAGAATATACAACTGAAATCACGAAAATTCACAGAAACTTTCCAATTAGTAATGAACTACAAATGCCGTCCAATAATAACGAAATGAGTAAAAACCTTACCCAAACTTGAGAAATTCTGAGATTTAGGTGTACAAATCAGAAGATTTTCGGAACTCAATCTATCATCCAAAATCCCGAAACTCGATCTCGAACTCTGAACAATCGTGCCGGAGAAGAAGCGTTTGGGACAATGTAGCAAAACACGACGTCGTTTTGCTATAAAGGCACTGTTTACACATACACGACGTCGTTTTGATATAAAGCACTGTTTAATGAATAAACGTGATTAGGATAGTATTAACCCTAACCAAACACTCTATATAGGACTATGTTATATATACTCGTATCCAAACATTCCCCTTGAAAGCAAAACCCCATTAACCCTTCAAAGTTCAAAGGTATCTTCTAGAAGAAACAAGAAGGCTGCAAAAATCTCAGATTCAACTATGGCCGACGAAGCAAAAGCTAAAGGAAACGCAGCTTTCTCCTCCGGTGACTTCACCTCCGCCGTTAATCACTTCACCGAAGCAATCAATCTAGCACCAACCAATCACGTTCTCTTCTCAAACCGTTCCGCTGCTCACGCGTCGCTTCATCGCTACGACGAAGCTCTCTCAGACGCGAAGAAGACTGTTGAACTTAAACCAGATTGGGGAAAAGGTTATAGCCGTCTCGGTGCTGCTCACTTAGGGCTAAATCAGTTCGATGAAGCCGTGGAGGCGTATTCGAAGGGGCTTGAGATTGATCCAAGTAATGAAGGTTTGAAATCTGGATTAGCTGATGCGAAAGCTTCTGCTTCTAGGTCACGCGCCGCCGCGCCGAATCCGTTTGGAGATGCTTTTCAGGGACCGGAGATGTGGTCGAAATTGACGGCGGATCCTTCAACGAGAGGGTTATTGAAACAGCCTGATTTTGTTAATATGATGCAGGAGATTCAGAAGAACCCTAGTAATCTCAATCTTTATTTGAAAGATCAGAGAGTTATGCAAGCTCTTGGAGTTTTGTTGAATGTTCAATTCAGGACTCAGCAGGCGGGAGATGAGATGGAGATTGGGGAGGAAGAGATGGCTGTGCCATCCAGGAAGGAGCCTGAGGTAGAGAAGAAGCGAGAACCTGAGCCTGAACCTGAGCCGGAGTTTGCTGAAGAGAAGGAGAAGAAAGAGAGGAAGCTTAAGGCTCAGAAGGAGAAAGAGTTGGGGAATGCTGCGTACAAGAAGAAAGACTTCGAAACTGCAATCAAGCATTACACTACTGCTATGGAGATTGATGATGAAGATATCTCGTATATCACTAATCGTGCTGCTGTTCATCTGGAGATGGGAAAGGTATAGTTTTCAAAGTGCTCTCTTTTTTTTACATTAGTCTAAAGTGATTTGCTTGGCTAGGTTATGAGTCTAAATCTGTATTTGTTTGGTTCAGTATGATGAGTGCATCAAGGATTGTGATAAGGCAGTTGAAAGGGGTAGAGAGGTTAGATCTGATTACAAGATGGTGGCTAAAGCTTTGACTAGGAAAGGAACTGCTTTAGGGAAGATGGCTAAAGTTTCAAAAGACTATGAACCTGTGATTGAGACTTACCAGAAAGCTCTTACCGAGCATCGTAATCCAGAAACGTTGAAGAGGTGGAATGAGGCAGAGAGAGCAAAGAAAGAGTTGGAGCAGCAAGAGTATTATGATCCTAATATCGGTGATGAAGAGCGCGAGAAAGGTATATTCTTTGCAATTGTATATTGTTTATGCGAGGAAAGAATCTCGTAGAACTCAGTAAAGTAGGTTGAACCGTTGAACTAACATTCTTGTAATACAGGTAATGAGTTTTTCAAGGAGCAGAAGTATCCTGATGCTGTGAGACATTACACTGAAGCGATCAAAAGGAATCCAAAAGACCCGAGAGTAAGGCTAATTCACATCTTATGTGCTTCAATGTTGTGTACAAAGGTTTCCTATTTAACTGTTTTAATAAATGTATACTTCTTTGTACTTCACATAGGCATATAGCAACCGAGCTGCATGTTACACAAAACTGGGGGCAATGCCTGAAGGATTAAAGGATGCAGAAAAATGTATCGAGCTCGATCCAACATTCTCAAAGGGATACAGCAGAAAAGGTGCAGTCCAATTCTTCATGAAGGAGTATGACAATGCAATGGAAACGTACCAAGAGGGTCTCAAACATGATCCTAATAACCAGGAACTTCTCGATGGTGTTAGAAGGTATTTATATAGATAGTCACAGAAAGATTATTCACTCTGTTATCTAGTGACGTGCATATGCTTATGTAACATGTTTTAAACCCTATTCTGCAGATGTGTACAACAGATCAACAAGGCAAACCGTGGCGACCTTACTCCTGAGGAGTTGAAAGAAAGACAGGTTAGATTCTGTTACTGTTACGAAACTTCTTCGTTAAGAGAAAACCTGTGATCTCAAATTAAATGGGATTTTGCTTTCGTTCTTATTACAGGCTAAGGGAATGCAAGACCCTGAAATCCAGAACATTCTCACCGATCCTGTAATGAGACAGGTAAAGAAACAAACTTCAAACTTATCTTGATGTTGTCACGATTCACAAATCTCTCTATCAGACTTCTTGGAGAAATACAGTAAACCGATCTTAAGTTATTTCCATGTTGATGTTCTCACCAAAATCTAACACTTGTTGTTTGAACAGGTACTGTCTGATCTCCAGGAGAATCCAGCAGCCGCACAAAAACACATGCAGAACCCAATGATCATGAACAAAATCCAAAAGCTTATCAGCTCAGGAATCGTCCAGATGAAATAAACCCAGAAGTGAAGACATGATTTTGATTTCTGCTGATTCATTACTCTTTTATAACTCCAAACACTAAGATCAAATTCTTCCCCATTTTCAGACTTTTTTGAGATATCATTTTTTTTCTCATATCCATGTGTTTTAAGACAATAACAACCTTGTCTTCACAAATTTGATTAGCTTACATGTCTGCTGTATAAACCAAACAAAATCACAATAAGTTTTTAGTGTAGGGAAAAACAAAAATTCTGTCTAAGCAGCGACTTCTTGATCCTTGGACGAAAGCTGGTTCTGAATATGCTGAGGAACAACATCGAACTTGGCCAATTGCATTGTGTAAGAAGCTCGACCTTTTGTCATGCCTCTCAAGGTACTCACATACTGAAACATCTCTGCTAATGGAACCAGAGAATCAACCACCTGTAACAACAACAATGCCAAAATCAGATTTATCAAACAAGTTCGGGTTGTCTATCATTCGGTCTTAAAAACCATTTCTCTCATACCTTGAGACCACCGGGTTTGTCTCCAAAGCTGTTAATTTGACCTCTTCTTGAGTTAAGATCACCAATGACATCTCCAAGATGTTCTTCTGGTGTAACAACTTCAACTCTCATGATAGGTTCCAGCATTCTCGGACCCGCTTTCCTCATCCCTTCACGGAAAGCTCCTCTCGCAGCAAGCTGGAAAGCTAGCACGCTTGAGTCCACATCATGGTAAGATCCGTCAACTAGACAAGCACGGACATCAACAACCGGGAAACCAGCAAGCACACCGGAGCCCATACACTCTTCAAGTCCTTTCATGACACCAGGAATATACTCTCTTGGCACAGCTCCTCCTTTGATCTCACTCTTGAATTCATATCCTGATCCTGCTTCCAGTGGCTCAAACCGGACTGTAATATCAGCAAACTGACCTTGTCCACCTGATTGCTTCTTGTGTGTGTATTTCACTTCAGCAACTTTGGAGATACTCTCACGGTAGTTGACTTGCGGTGCACCAACGTTAGCCTCAACCTGAAAGATGAAAAGGAATTAGAAGTTTGGAAGCTTGAAGTAGAGAATTAGATTTTAGGTTATGTTTTACCTTGAATTCTCTTTTAAGTCTATCAACGATGATCTCGAGATGAAGTTCTCCCATTCCTTCAATGACGGTTTGGTTCATCTCTTCATCGCGGGAAAAATGAAAAGACGGGTCTTCTTGAGCGAGCTTGATCAGTCCTGTGGCCATTTTATCGATATCTGCTTTTGTTTTTGGCTCAATCGCTACCTT